>CM075961.1:131325568-131655568 GCA_038048745.1 Coluber constrictor foxii
GAGGTTCTGCAGCACATAAGGAAAGATAGCATTTTCTGCAGCATTCTTCTCAAAAGAATTGGTGTGTTTGCTTAGCTGGTTAAAGCTGTTGTGTTAATAACTGTAACTTCATCAGAGGCTTGTCAATAGCTCAAAAGGGAAACACTGGAGAATCATATATCTGTAATAAAGTGTACCCTAAAGTACCCTTCACAGTTGTATTTTTCTTTAACTATCTTGGTGACATTGTAAAGCACAAGAGTGAACTAAATGAAGCATCAGAAAATTGTTTAGATTGAATAGTTTGGAGAAGGTACCCTCTGGATTCCTGTTCCTCTTATAGATGTGCCAATAGATAAACGTGTAAATGAGTAGAAGAAAAGCTAACTTTCAAAAATATCATTAGGAATCTATCTCAAGGATGAAGTACTTTTTATTGTTCCCTGTAGCCATTTAACTTCTCAGGTCAGTGCGAGTAAAAAGCAGTCAGGAGTATTCTACTCTATCAGATCTGTTCCAAAGTAATAATTCTTCACAGATATATCAGAAAGAACCTGGGTACAAAATGGCATTTGTATACAAGTTAACATTATCTCAAATTCAACACTACATTTGATACAGGAAGATTGCAGAGTTTTGTTCTCCAAACTGTAAATTAAGTGAGATTGCACTCATCTCTTTGAGAAGTGAACTATATCAGGTGAAGAAAACTAACCCAAACATTTAAGGCACTTTTAAAATACAATCAAGTCACTTTGTCATGTTTATAAATACTGCAAAGATCAAATACTTCAATTCAAAGAAGCTTGAGTTGTTTCAAACTAATCAATTAGGACTAAGGTAGATTTGCACTTTTGATTGACCCATCATAATATTGTGGTCTACTCATTGCTTCTTGGGTATTGGAACAGAAGATCTGGTCATCTTTCCTAGTTCATTGCTAATATAACCCATTTTTGTCCCAAAGGTTCTTCTTTCAAGAGGCAACTGACTTTCTAGTTTTTCTTTGAAGATGATTTGCTTCTTATCCAAGAAGTTTCTTCAGCTCAGCTAAACAATCATGACCTGGATGAATGAGAATAGCCCATGCTTATTTTCCCAGGCTTTATTCACAATGGCTGATTTTTGACCCGAGCAATCTTGTCTTTCAAAGCAGATTTGTTCCATTCCCAGCAATCCCAGTTCTGATTACTTATAGAGCCTGACATGCTTTTCCAGAAAGTGGTCCTACTCTGAGAGCCATTTGATCCAGAGCTTCTGGGCTGCTATGCTCTCTGCTGGTCAAAGCTGTGCTTTTTAAAAATAATCTTGCAAGATTGGCTCATGGTAAATCTTCAACCTTAGAATCTCATCTTCCATCCAACCTTTACCCAGAGAGCTTTTGGATTCTATGCAGGATGGATGAAATCTACTTCTATGTCTTTTCCCACCCTCTTCCAACAGTAGTTCCCTCTTTTATTTTTAAATATTGTTAAATTGCAATGTACGAACCTTGCTACACTGCTTCTATGAAGCTGAGCTATTAGTTATTTTTTGATAAAAAATTGCCATGGACTAAGACAAGAACAGAGGAATGAAAGAGGAACTTGAGGGATCTTGGAGTCCTAGTGGACAATCATTTAATTAGAAGCCACCAGTGTATGGCAGCAGCCAAAAAAGCCAATACAATCCTAGGTGTACATTAACAGAGGGATAGAATCAAGATCACATGAAGTATTAGTACCACTTTATAATCTTAGTAAGGCCATACTTAAAATACTGCATTCAGTTTTGGTCACATTATAAAAAAGTTTTTGAAGTCTGGAAAGAATGCCGAAAAGAATGATATGATAGCAATGTTCCAATATTTGAGGGGCTGCCATTAAAAAAAGGGAATCAACTTATTTTCCAAAGCAAGAAACAAGGCAAGGCAAGAAACAATAGATGAAAACTAATCAAGGAGAGAAATAACCTAGAAGTAAGGAGAAATTTCATAACAGTGAGAACAATTAATCAGTGGAGCAGCTTGCCCTTGTGGATGCTCCATCACTTGAGGCTTTTAAGAAGAGACTGGACACAGCCACTTGTCTGGAATGGTATAAGGTCTCCTGCTTGAGCAGGCATTGAACTAGAAGATTTCCAAGGTCCCTTCCAACTCTGTTATTCTGTTATTTTGTTGTTTTGTTAACTTGTTTACTATAGTTTTGATTACTGTCATATTGGTGTTATGATGATGAATTGCGTCCATTTGTACAACTATGTGGGAAAGCAAAGGAAATTCAAGGGTGCTAATAAGGAAAGTACAATGCCAGAAAGGAAAAGGCAGGCACAGGTAAACCAGTTCACACATCAGATCATCAGTGAAATTTGCTTCCCTTGCATGGATGTGAAGAATGAAAAACAAGAGAATGACCATGTCTTGCAGTAGCCACTTTTCAGACATCTCCTCACAAAGTGGTCATTTGTGGCTATACTTCAGGTTGGAGGGAAGTATCAAGTAAAATGTCACAGAACTCTGTCTTGACTTGAATGAGTGGGATGAGTGGATATTCATCAGTTTGGCAGATGATATAGTGCTAGCAAGTGAGGGCAACACTTTAGAAGAGAAGGAGAAGATTAAAAAATATCTTGAAGGGCTTAAGCAGTGGCCTGAAATGAACAGGAGGCATATTTTAATACTAGAAAGAAAAGTACTATATGTACTTTTATATGTATGAAAGGCATAGAATGGGACACCTGACTCAGCAATTAAATATATGAAACAGATCTGTGTGTCCTTGTTGACTTCTTGTTAAACATGATCCATTACTGTGATGCAGCTGCTAAAAAGGCAAATGCTATTTTGGAAAGTCATAATTCCACTCTACTTTGTTCTGGTAGATCCTGTTTGAAATACTTGATCCAATACTGGCCACAACAGTTCAAAAAGAAAAAAATATATAGCTATTTATTCAATTTATTGAATTACTTGAGGTTACAAAACCATCCTTCTGTTTTGTTAGAATGATTTGTGTTTGCGTATTGTGATATCACAGTGCCATAACTATTACAGAAGAACTATTACATTATGTGCGGGGGAAGTCTAGGAGATGGGATAAAATCAGAGCTCTCATCAAAGGTGGGTTTCAGAAGGTTCTGACCAGTTCTGGAGAATTGGTAGTGGAAATTTTGAGTAGTTCGGAGAACCGGTAGTAAAAATTCTGACTGATCCCACCCCTATCTATTTTCTGCCTTCCAAGTCCAGTTGAGGACTTGGGAGGAAATGGGGATTTTGCAGTAACTTACCTCTGGAGTTGGGAGGGAATGGAGATTTTACAGCATCCTTCCCCTGCCATGCCCATCAAACCACGCCCACCAAGCCATGCCATGCCCACCAAGCCACACCCGCAGAGTAAAAAAGTTTGAAACCCACGACTGACTCTTATCAATAGGAAACTAACTTCCCTGGAAATTCCATTGCTCCTGCTGCAAAAAATGCATTTGTAGCTATTTCTTTTGAATGAAGAACAACTATAAGTCTTCAGCCAAAGACAAAAAGGGAGCAGGAACAAAAGGTTGAATCAAGTGGTATGTATGAATGTCCTCTCCCTCTTCTAGTTTGGATAACCATAAATGTAAATCAAGAAATTTCTGCCATTATGCTAAGGAAACAGCAATAATCAGGGTTTCAAGATAAGGAAAGCAGTTTGTATCCTAATTTTAATGACAACCAAAGATTTAGCTAATATACAGTATTCATTTTTATCCCTCTGCCCAATTATTTTTGTGCAATGACATTCCTGGTTTTCAAGGTGGTGGAATAAAAACTTATATAATTTAGAACTCCAGAGAATTTATAAAATAACTTAGGCATTTTCTTTTTTCCCTCTTACAGTTCTGAATTAACATAAAGACTAATCGCTTGCATCAGCTAGAAGCTATAAAGAATGTATAGTACTTACTGCTTTTAGGAAGTTCAAAAGATCAATATAAATTATGATCATTTTTATTTGATGGGCAAATATTGACATACTGTAGACCATAATTTAGTATCAGTGCTTTTCCAGTTGTCATTCATATGATTTCCATAAAACATGACTATTTAATTATCCACTAACACTAGATTAGCCTTCTTTATTTAAAAGAACATCTTCAGAATACAGTGTGAAATTTCACTTCAAGGAAAATACAAGAAAATAATTAAAAATACATTAAATCTTGAGATCCATATTAAATTTTAATAACTTTTCAGGCATTGATGTCCCAAAATATGAAAACATCAGGCCATAGAACATTTTTGTCTTCTGTTATCTTTTATGAAATTTGACTCCTTTGGAAGATTTATCAATTTTTCTTATTGTAAAGAGTCATAAATACAGCATTTATGAAGCCAGACTTCAGTTTTAGTCTTTGAAAAGACTCTCTTCCAATAACCTAAAAGCTTTCAAAATTATTTAAATTTAAGAAAGATTTAAAGTCTAAAGTAAGATTATTTCTGTTGGCTTTTTTTCTTTAAAAAGGTCTCCTACAGACCTGAAAATATACTGACTTCGATAATCCCTCCCTCCCCAACATCTTCAACCTTATTTGAATAGCAAAATGCCATTGAAAATCAAGCTATTGTTAGAAGGAACAATTTATGTTGTGCTAGTGTTCATTTCAGGAATAACCAAATATGTTGTACAGGATCAGAATATTTTACACCTTGCAGAAGGTCAATCCATAATTACTCTGACAGCTTATTTGAGGGCATCAAAAGATGCTCTTTTGAAATCAACTGCTTGATGCAAAAAGATACTGAACATTGATTGGAGCAGGAACTCATCCTTGTCAGAGATGTGTCATGCTCCACAGAATTTACTTGGTATGTAAGATGATAAATAAAAAAGAACCAAGTTATGAAGGTCAAGAGAATTAGAACTGCATTTTATTCTAAACAAATAAGTTTCCATCTTTGCAATGTTTCCCAATCAATTCCTGGCCATTCCTTTGCAATTGTCCACACTAGTTAATTGTCTTTCTAAGCAGAATTTAGCCTCATACAGGATGAAGGAACTGCTAATGTTCAGTGCAACTATCCTAAGTGAAGGATATGGTCACAGAAATCTAAGTCAAGGTTTCGATCTTTGGGTTCACCTATAATTTGCGCACCATAAATGTAGACCGAAGTCGTTAGGGACTTTGTAATGACAGTGCTGTCTATAATGGTATCATCAAACAAGACATTGGCATAAATCATTGGCACTTTGCAAAGTGTCACTTCTGTCAACATCCCAGTGATGTGATCTTTAGTCTTTCAAATCTATAGACTGGCATTTGGATCAGCTAAGTGTTCCACAACCTGTCTTGCATATTAAACTTGATTTAGCCAATATCTACATGTTAAAGTGATGCTTGGTTTCCAAATATTTTTAAACCATTTGCATAAAATAATCCTGATACTTCAAGCTTCTCTGTAGGGCATTACAGTACCACCTGAATCTGCAACTAGTTTAATCAATAAAAAAAGCTTTGCTATTAATTTAAGCAAGAAACAAAGTGAAATGGCTAAACACTTACTAATTAAAATCAGATACAATGTAATCGTGGTTTAAAACAACACTTTAATGCAATTTTACAGAAACTTTTTAAGTTTATTTTCAGACAAGATTATGTTTTTTCAAAACAAGTTATGAAACTCACAATATGCATTATTCTTTTATCAAACTGACTCTAGATTATGTTAACATCATAATGAGAATCTGCTTATATGAAGCTAATTGAAATCAGCTAAATGATTTGTGGATACTGCAGGTTTTTTACCATATAAACCACACTGATATCTTTTTAAATAGATGTTATTTTTACTTTTTTACATAATGTTATTTCCTGAACATTTTCTTTTAAAATTAAATTCATTTTGTGCTACTTTCCAAACATTTTTATCTCCTTGACCACTGAGGATATTTATTTCATCACTTATATAAGACAAGTTATTTCAAAGATTCTATATAGCAATGGGTGTGTTGCAACCCAGTTGTAGTCTGAAGAGAAAGGGTTGGCAGCAAATAGGGAATTGTATCAATTATGTTATAATTAAAATAAAGACTCTTCAATAACCTTCTCATTAAGATACTTCAACATACTATCTGCTTGGGAACAGCTTTGTTATTTGTGAAGCAGATGCTTTAAAAGATCAAAGTTATGAGAGAGGGTTGATTTTTAGTAGAGAATGTCTAATAACTAATGTAAAATATAACTATGTTTTATGATGTTGGTTGTGAAGCCAGTTTGTTTTTAAGGTGTCAAAAGAATTATTACTGAACAGTTGCAAAAGATTTCTGGAAAACTTGAAACTAACGTTTAATCCAACACAGACAGACACATCTTGTTATGGGTAAAGTTGAAACTGACAAACTGTAAATTCTAAACCTACTCTACATTCTGATCATAATAACAGACCCTCACATTTTATATAGTCAAAAGTAATATATTTTGCTACTTAGCATCTGATTTTCAGAGCACAACTTGCTGAGCTTAAGAAAGATATTGATGCTTTATGCAAGATTTGCTATTTGACAATAGCTTGTTCATTTTAATTGCAAGGTGATTTCCAGACACAGCATAGCTAACACCAACAAGCAAAAGTACTTGCAAATTTAATCTGCTTTTTCTGTCTTTACATTTATTGTGTTTGCTTTTATTACAAAAAGAAAAAATGGAAGAAATTACAGAGATGCTCAGGAATGCAAGACAATTTCCTACAAAATTACAAGTTTGAGGCAATGTGAATATTGTGGAACTTCTGGTTTTTTTAAAATATTCACAAAGCTATATTCTTTTTTTAAAATCTGTGTTCATGAAGGACATAACCAATATCCCTGTCACACAGTTGTGCCTCTCAAAATCTTTTAGATAATTGCATTTGGGAGCTGTATCCAAGAAGCAAACCATATCCCCTTCTAAAGGCTAGGAATTGTTCCAAAGCAGGCAGGAACATAGAGGATGAGTTACAAGACAGACAAGAACACAAGGTTCATAATAGACATGTAAGGAAAACTGTAATAACTTCATCTAACAATTAAATGCTCTCCCTCCCAATGAGCAAATGCATTTACACTTTCTAGGATCTAGTTACAGTAATTTTGGGAAGTCAGTTGACAGTAATAGTGGGGATGGAATTGTCGCTTCTAAAAGTAGTGGTCTAGTTTTGTTGCTGAGCTAACTCATGCCACTGCTGGAAACAAAGTAAGCTCTAGGGTTATATGATACAAATGAAAAATGAATTAGCACAAATGCATTCAAAATAGGATGCTATTGCTTCTGTTGCTGCTGATTAAATAGCTACAACTCATATTTCAGTCATAAAGGATCTCTGGGAAGCTTACTGATAAATGAAAAAAGACCATGTTTTTACTAGACTTACAATCTTAACATAATGATAGGCAAAGGTAGATAGGAAGAGAAAGCAAGTATAGCCAGAACAAGGTGTCATTCTCCACCTTAAAGATGTACTTCATGCTATGGAAACAATGTTGTTTGTATTGGCAGGGGGGCAGAGGTTGACCTCGAGGCACCTTATTTGTGGGGTGCCACAAAGGTCAGTCCTCTCACCCCTTCTGTTCAACATTTATGTAAAACCGCTAGGTGAGATCATCCATAGTTTCGGGGTGAATGTTCATCAGTTTGCTGATGACACACAGCTATACATCTCCACCCCAGACCACCCCAACGATGCTCTTACTGTGATCTCCTGTTGCCTGGAGGCCGTGTGGATCTGGATGGGGAGAAACAAGCTCAGACTGAACCCCTCCAAGACCGAGTTGCTGTGGCTTCCAGCGTCCTGGTATAGTCAGCCAGTACCATCACTGACAATTGGGGATGAGACCTTGCTCCCCACCCACCCGCAACTTGGGTGTCCTCCTGGATTCACCTCCTGGATTCACGGCTATCTTTAGAAGAGCATTTGACGGCCGTGGCCAGGGGGTCCTTTTATCAGGTTCACCTGATCCGCCAGTTGCATCCCTTTCTGGATCGGGATGCCTTGAGCACGGTCGTTCATGCCCTAGTCACCTCCCATATGGACTACTGTAATGCTTTCTACATGGGGTTCCCCTTGAAAAGCACCCGGAGGCTCCAACTGGTCCAGAATGTAGCTGTGCAGGTGATTATGGGCACAGCTCATTGCATCCATGTAACACCTCTCCTACGTGAGCTACACTGGCTCCCGGTGGTCTTCCGTGTGCGATTCAAGGTGCTAGTCATCACCTTTAAAGTGCTCCATGCCTTAGGACCTGGGTACCTACCAGACCATCTTTTGCCACCAATAGCTTCCCACCGACCAGTTTGTTCTCACAGGAAGGGACTACTCAGGGTACCGTCAATCAAATTATGCCAACTGGCGACTCCCAGGGGGAGGGCCTTCTGTGTGAGGACTCCAACCCTTTGGAATGAACTGCCCACTGAAATACGAAATATCCCTGATCTCCGTGCTTTCCGCTGTGCCCTCAAGACCCTGATGTTCCAACAGGCGGGGCTAAACATATGAACATATGAATGATTTTAAAATGTTATCTAATTTTGAGGTCTATTTAATTGGGCCAAACTATGTTATAATAATAATTTTAATTAGCAATTTTATGATGTTTGTGTATTTCCTTCCTTCCTTCCTTCCTTCCTTCCTTCCTTCCTTCCTTCCTTCCTTCCTTCCTTCCTTCCTTCCTTCCTTCCTTCCTTCCTTCCTTCCTTGTATACTGAATTTAGAATGACTCAAGATGATTTGACATCTAAGCCAGGCCTAAAAACTTCTGTGTTTACTACTGATGCAGCCTTCCTCCCTCAGTTCAATAAACCTGCCTATAGTTACTACAATAGGCCTGACATATTGAATATGCTTCTGTTGCCAATCTTTTCACACTGTAACATGGCGTTTCCAACATTTGCACATTTGTACCATCTAAGTCCTTTTAAAACATGAACATGGTGGAGACCCTGTTTTAGGTATGGCATTTATACATAGATGAAGGCAGGAAAAAAAAATGAACAGATTGTAATTTGGTTTTGCATGCACAGATTGCAAAAGCTAAATTATAAATAGTAAATATCCCCTATTCCTTTACTCAACATTAGAATATTCTTGTTTTTTAAAAAATGTGTTGTTAAAATTAAAAACATTTTACTGTAATGAATTTTAGCAGTATGATTTTCAGACCATTTGGCTTCCAAAATTTCAGTCCAAATATTTTCACTTTCTGCATGCTTTGAATCTCTTCTGGTCTAAACAGCTTACAAATTGTTGCTGTATTGAAATCATTCTTCTCACACAAGTTGATTCAGTTAGCAAATATAGGAATGTGTGTGAATATGTGTGTGCACGCACATGCATGCACATCTGTTCCCATATGCAGGTTCATGTGTGTGTGTGCGTGCACGCGCGCGCGCGCGCGCACACACACACACACACACAGATAGGTTTTTCATTATTTCTTTTGAACATGCCCTGTAGTTAATATTATTAGCCAAACTCAGTTATTAAATATGTCAGGGCATTCAAACACTGAAGCTCAAATGATAAATGAAAACATAATGTTAAATCATGCTGTGTTTTTAGATAAGCTTCTTTACCTAAAAACTCCTGTTCAACCCAGTAGTATTTGTCATATTTGGTTTTAAACATAGAGAAAGACACACATGTGTATTGGAGTTTCATAATGGTCAGCAACAGCAAATTATCAAAGAAAGATTGTGTTTTTCATTTATGAATGAAGCAAAGACTTTTCTTATTACAATTTCCATAATACAATTTCATTTTTTAAAAATAATAGTAGACCTTTAACCTACTGTAGTGAATCTCTCTCTCTCTCTCCCCACCCCTCTCAACAGAAGCCACGACAAAATTTTGTATTCTCCTTCTCTGACTTGGGTGAACAAAAGGTTCAACTTTTCTTCTGTCTAATCATACATGCCTCAAACAGCTTCCCACCAGGTTCTGTCAGTTGGTGTTTTACATTGCTTTAAAAATGCTCAGTGGTTTCTCCTTGGAGTGAGAAAGGAAAAAAAGCTTACATGTAAATGCAAACAAAACCTCTAAATCCTTTGATCTAATGAGAGAGATTTGATGCAATTTCTCCAGCAAACTAAAGTTTCATGTAATTACAGAGTACAGCAACAACAACTGATTGTAGGTTTGTACTTAAGCCAAGAAGGATCTTGGAGAGCATTTAGCTGATGACAATAGTGTTTTTCCAAAATTATGTTGATCACCTGAAATTATTCAAGAAAAATAATGAACGGAGCATTCATATGCAAGAAAATTCTGCTCTGGAGGTGTCTTATCTTTAATCTCCTTGTCTTGGTTTAGAACTTCCCTCTGCCTTTGAAGCATAGCCACCCCCAGCACATCCCAGATACACTCAAAACCCCATGGAAGTCATTTTGATATCTCCCCATGGATTTTCTTCTCAAACATGAGTCCCCAGGGAGATAGGTTCCTAAAGGTCTTTTGTTGTTGTTGGTCCAAAGAAAAGAGAAGACAGGCATGTCACATAGAGTACATGAAGAGATTGGCCTTCAAAGCCAAAAACTGCTTTGAGACTGCAGAATTAACATATCTTCCATGTACCAATTGTCATTCTAAATGGCGACCTGGGAAGCAGGAGTGGAGTGATGACCTGGTCAACACGGAGTCAGGGACTATTGATTGGGTGATGATGGAGAAGAAAGGGTCCTTGGGAAAAACGTGAATCTACTTGCAGTTTCGCTAACTAAAATACATATTTAAATTTATTCACCAACTCAGATCCCCCCCCCCCAGTTTAGCAATAACAATGTGCATGGGCAGATACTTTCAGTCTGAATCAGATAGTAACTCATAGGGAAATTCATGATCTATAGCTCTTTCTGCAGTTTTTACATTCCATGATTGTCAGACGGGCTGGTTATGTTACAATAGGAAGAGAAACAGTAAAGAATTAACGCAATTAAAAACTTCAGAGGAAACATTTTAAAAAGTTAATGAGTGAAAAAAGTTCCTCTTTCAAAACTGCAAGTGCCCTCATTGCTCCATTGGGAACAGATATAAGCAGGAACACAGGGAGGAATCAATTATCTTTACAAAACGTTAAAATATAAAGAGAATCAAACGTTGAGAGCTGCAACAATATAGCGAGTTGAATGTGTGTTCTTTTGAATTTAGGCCTGTATACTAAATGTACTAATGAGCTGTCTGGTTAAATTTAATTCTGTTTCATTTCCTGGACTATAGCAGAGACTTTGTGGAAATGCACAGATGTTGCAAATTTGATAGTTTAATACCCTGAAATACTTCTTAAACTAATACAAAAGTAAGTCCCATTACACTCAAGAGACTTAATATGTACAGTACATTCATGGACTGTATGGAGCTGTAAAAAAAGTAATATTAAAAAAACATTTGTTACATTTTCAAGACCATGAATCAGTGAAAAGAACTTGAGATGAACCAGATTTGAACACTAAGAAGTTCTTTTCTAATCAAGCTATGACTGTCTAAGCCCTCTAAAGTAGGGTTATCTGTGCTGCTTTCATCTTTAGATGAAAGAGAGATAGCATTAGAAGAGATAGCAAAACAGGGTGGTATATTAGACAATGTTTTTTTTAAAGTAAAAGCTGCTTGCTTGTACAGCACAAAAAAGTATATTGTATCTTCTTTCCTAATTCATTTGAAATGGGTAGTTTAACTAATAGATTGTGGCTTAAATGAAATATCTCCTATGAATAGAGTGATCTATGTTCCTTTCTGCAGCAGTTAAAAAACAAAAGGACAGTATGCAAATACATTTCAGTCAGAAAAGGTTGGTTTGAAAGAGATATTTTTAAAAAAATCCACATGCGTTTGATCAATATCTTTCTCAACTAGATACAGTTTTAATTTCTGACCTTTATGTCTTATGTAAACAACAGACCTATAATTAATTAATCTGGGGATAATTGCCACTATATGACTAAAACAGGCAATTTGGAATCTTCAAAATATGTGGCAATTCCCATAGTTTATGATAGCATGGCCAGTGGCAAGCAATTGTGGCAATTGTTATCAAACATTTATTTAGAGGCTACCAGGTTGTTCTGTTCTTTCCCTCTTTTGTTTGACAGGGATTGTTTTATATTCCCCCCTCTCCCCCAGGATTAGCTCAGTATAGTAGAAATTATGGTTTAGTGTAAGAAGTTTTATACCTTCAGCAAAACAAGTATCTCTTTTGTTTATAATTTATCACCTACTTTTTCTCTTTTTAGTCAATATGACAGGCTATAACCATGATTGCAAAACTGATGGTATGATATCTGGTCATCTTCATAGGTCCCAATTGGATTTTTCCATGCAGGAGAATAATGAATTGGTAACCAAGCAGTTTAACCTCTATACAAAAGCCCAGCCTTTTTCCTGGAATATATTATGTGATGTATCATACACAGAAAATGTTGATAGGGATAGCATTAGCAATTTATTTCATTACCTTCTTTTTGGGGAGTGAAGATTTTTTTCTTTTTTTTGGTGAAAGAATGGCAGTGGCTTAGACAGAGTTGATTGATTGATTTGCTCGATCTTATTGGTCATCTGGAGAAAGATCACTGATTGGCTTTTGTTCTTAGAATATTCTCAGTAATCCAAGGTTGGCAGGAATGAAGACGATTGGCAGGTCAGTTCCAAACTCTCCAGAGGGATTAAGGAAGGGAAACATTCAATGTAATGGGGAAGTGCCCTATGTCAATATTTTTTCTTTCCCTCCCTTTTGTTACTGGTCATCTGAAAACTATTGCATGGCAAAGAAGATTGTCTTGGAAATCCAAAATGCAAAGGAGTCCAACAGTACCTTTTCAAGCAAAAAGTATTTTATCATAAGCGTAAGATACTGAATTGTGCTTTCTCCTGCCCAGAAAAGGAAATAATTTTGGATCTACTGTAAGATTTGACATTTCCTTAGAATGATCTTTACTGAGACTACATTTATGCTGACATTGTAACCATTTATCTATTGGAACCTGAATTTAGTATTATTTGGATGGTAATCCCTTTATTATTTTGAATGCTAACAAGTCTCACTGTCTTGCCAGTTCCTGAATTCAACAGCATAAGTTTAAATTTTCATTTTAAGAATGCAGATAGCATCTTTTCGAAGTATTGGCGCCTTTTAGATAAATGTATTTGAAATTTCCCAGGATCCATTACTATTGCTATAAATTCTAAAAATTGAAGTTGATATATTTGGAGATGTAAAATTGTCTATACTGCATAAAAATTAAGTACAGATATTTCTTCTTCTTCTGTCATTTAGCTTGGTTTCTCCCACTTTAAGATGGTAGATAGAAGGTTTAGAGTTGACAAGAGGGAGTGCTTCTTCACACAGTAAATAAGTAATATATGGAGGTTAGATGACTTTAAAAACAACAACAGAGAATAACTCAGTCATCAGCTATTACTTACAAGGATTAAATAGAATCTCAAGAATGATTCAGGACCAGTCCCTGGGTGACAAACAATGAAACACTGACTTCATGTAGTTTATGAGTTCAGCATGAGATTGCTTTTAAAATTCAGCCGGTCTAGAACACAGTGATACATGCAATATTACATACATCATAATACCCTAATGTGACACTCTTTCTATGTGAACTGTACTGGGTCTTAGTGTAAATCAAGGTGCTGATTTCAAGCTTTAATGCTCTACATGGTATGTGGCTTGATTACTTGTTGGGTTGCCCATTCCACTAGATCTGATAGAATGGACATGCTACAGATTCATTAATAAAGAAGCGTCATCTGATGGGCCCCAGGAAATATGATTTCTGTGTCACAGCACTTGTCCTGTGGAATAGGCATGACCTGAGATATAGACAGCCCCAACTCTGTTATCCTCCAGGAAGGCTGTAAAGTTCTGTTTTTTCCCCCAAAGATATTGGGGGCCAGAAAGTTGATGGAATTCAGGCATGGTTGTAGGTTTTTTAATATACTGATGACAAGAGTTTTGGGGGTCTTTACCCAATTGCTTTTGCCTTGGATTTGTACAGTTTGGCTGTTCAATGTTTGTCTGCTTGGATGGGCAGTTATATCAATTTGTTAAACAAATACATTTTGTGCAGGGCTTTTACAATTGCTTGATAGGATAGTGAATTGTCCCTAATTATCCAGCAAAGCTTTTCTTGTGTTGTGGAAGTCTGCTGTGAAGTCTGCTCACCTTCCTCAAGTTATTAATTGCTTCTAATGTGATATGTATCATGATATAAAAAACGTAGAAAGTATAACTAAGTCTACTGGGACCAAAAACCAATAGGTGTAGTCTTATAATCTGCTCTGAATAAGTAACATCTGTTGACTTCTCAAGAGTTGTGCATAAATAACAAAAAACAGGATTTTTCAATGTGTGCATAACACATAAGAGTAGGAACAAACTAACTACATTGTTAAGAATTATTTGTACCATCAGTGTCATGTCAGATAATCTTTGGAGTTTATTTTATATATTAAACACCACTATCTGAAATAACCATTCATCTTTTCCCATGCAAAAATCATGCATTGTCTATACATTCTAAATCTCTATTGTTATTTATTTTATTCAGCATTTCCTTTCTTAAGGCACTAACTTGTTTCACTGCCATCAACTGTTTGCATATTACATTAATTGTAACTAGTGCAACCTCCTACCTATCTGTTCTCAAGTAAGTCCTTCTGTTCAATGCCTTATAATACCTTATTCAATAACAAAAAATAATTAATTAAATTTTTTCCCTTTAAACAATACCTAAGAAAATTAATTAAAATTAAGTAAAAGCTAGCTGTTTTTCTGGCCATGGGAGATGCAAAGGATTTGTTTAACAAATATTGTAGAGAAATAATCTGAAGGTAGAAGCTCTGATTTTGAAATGATATATAAATGGTTGATTTATATATCTTTACAGGTTCCAATTTCAGTAGTTATGCCTTTTCTTCTAAGAAATTCTATTCTGTTCTGTTCTGTTCTGCTCTGCTCTGCTCTGCTCTGCTCTGCTCTGCTCTGCTCTGCTCTGCTCTGCTCTATTCTATTCTTCATCCTGCCTTATGTTTCCTCTAAATTAATGTTTCTCAACTTTGGCAACTTGGAAATATGTAGACTTCAACTCCCAGAATTCTCCAGCCAGGACTGTCTGGGGATTTATGGGATTTAAAGTCCATACAACTTTAAATTGCTATTGTTCACAAACACTGTTGTAACTTAATATCAGAATTCAAGATTGCTTCACTATGTATAAACATTTTTCTTAAAAAAACTCTCTTCAAATTCTAAAATTTTCTTAGTTTAAATTGATTTCTTTTATACAATTAAATCATTATGTATACGTAGCCATCTATTCTAATTATTATAAATTTCATTGTATACATTTATAATCTATGTTTAATTCACATAAATTCTGCAGATAAACATGGGAACACAATTATACTAAACATAACATAATATATCAATCTTTTGAATAAAAATAAGACTGAAATTAAGAAGGCCTTAAAGCTGCCAATACATTGTGGCTTTAATACGTTACAGCTTTAATTCTAAATTTGTGAGTTGCAAGAATATTGATTTATTATGCCTTGGACATGTTACAATGCTCACAGTTGTCATTTTCTAGTTTTTTCTTTTGTTATTAATTAAACATCACTTCATATATTTCACTGAAGAATAAAAGTCTATTATAGCATTCTCCAACTTGGTGGCCTCTACATTTGATGGACTTCAACTGCCATCACTCCTAGGCAAAATGATCAAAAAAGCTATGTTAATTAGGAAATATAACAGGCTGATGATTCTACCTGTGATCAAATAAATGTTTCCAGAAAATATTACAAGCAAGATTTGTAGGTGATATCTTTTGTTGTTGTTTACTTGCCATAAGCATGTGATATCGCAAAATGTTCTGCTCATTTTGAATTTGAAACTTCAAATTAGATGACTGTTATCTCTTAATATCTTTCAAAAATATTTCCATGTATTTAATTGACTAACTGACTCATTAGCTGAAATTATTTTAATATTCATAATGATCTGCTGGACAATTACTTTTTCATTAAAAGTGAACCAGTAAAAGAAATCCCAGAATTATTTTAGGAGTCTAAGTAGCATGTTTTCTGACTAACCGATTTTATTAAATGGCATTGTTAACAGGGAAAACACACTACCAGATCTCTTCTAATTTTTTTGCCATGAGAAACTATATAAACATTTAACATATTAATATTTAAAGGGTTAAACTTGTTAAAGGGTTGAACTTGTAGAGGCTGATATGATATCCTTTGCCAGGACTTATTACATGCAACTTCTCTTTTTGTTTTCTTTCCTACCTTCTTTGCCCTTGGATGACATATTTTTGTACTTAAAATAGAGTCTTTTCTATGGTGGCAAGCCCATTAGGGCAGCGGTCCTCAACCTTTGCAGCCTGGCTGGGAAGAGGGAAAGGGGAACTGGGCTGCGCGAGTGGTGGACCTACATGCAAATCAGTCACACAAGAGGCAGGCTGGTGTCCATGTGTGTGCACTCATAACTGTGCGTAGTTGAGCTGTGCGTGCATGAGCATGAGTGGCAGCCTGTCAGTCTCATGAGTCGAGCTACATATGTGCGTGCATGTGCAGTGGCCCATCACTTTTGTGAATTGAGCTGCATGTGTGCAGACCCATTGCTTGTGCAGCCCGATTGCAAATAGGCCATGGCCCAGCAGTGGGATACAGCCTGGGGATGCAGCATTAGGGCATTACCTCCCCAGTAATGTTAACAATGACCGGTCATAGCTTGATGAACTGGCTGTAAGGAAAAAGTATCTGCAAAGAGAGATAATACTCCCTCAAAGGAGATAACATTTTGTCAGTTTGCTCCAGAGTAGCTAGACTTTGGAAGTGTGTTCTTAAGAGACATGCTTATCAGATCATCTGCTGATCCTAGTCATATAGCCCTTTAAATGACCTTAGTGATAGAGAAAGTATGGCTAAAATGGGAATGAACAATATCTTCTGTTTTCCAAAGTCTGCCCTGTAAACTCATTCCAGGTTCTCTTCCTTAATCTTTATCTCTTACTTCACATAAAACAGATCTACAGAATATTTCCTGCAATTGCTTATGTTTTAAAATCACCTCATGAATTGAACTTAATGGATGAAGGGATGGCAGGGACTATAAAGTAAATTAGCACAAGTATTCTTACACTTTAATTTTATTGCTGTCATTGGAGGTACAGAAAAATTATATTCAGTTTTTTTCACCTCAGCATTCTACAAGCTTCTTAAATTAGGATGTATCATCACTTAAAGTGTAATACATCACACCAAATGAATAACATTATCTTGTAGTGGTTCAGAGTTGAACAGAGATCTTATGAAGAATCAGGTTAAAGGGATCACTTGAACATGGGGTAATTTCAGGAAGTTGCTGTTACTCAGCCCAACAGAGATATTATTAAAATGATAAAAGAGGAATACAGTATCCCTTGTAAGCTGGTCTGAACTCCTTAGAAGAAAGGAAGAGACAGGCAGAAATATACTGTAACTGCAAAACAAATATGAAATGCAGAAACTAGACTTGAGAAGTCTTACCCTTTCTTGAGATAGCCTTCTTTAAGATGAAAAAACAGGTCAATTAGAGCAATTAGAAAAACACAATATATATGAAAGAGCAATATCCTGTGTTGTAATAAATCTATGCACAGATAAAGTATTTTTACACATTCTGACAATGTGGTATATTTGGTTCACAAAAGTCATATAAGGGCATATTATCCATCTATATTTTCATTTTCTCAAGAATTGTCAAGATATACATAAGACTGATATTTTGTAAAAGATGTTTTTAATAGTTAAAGTAATCATTCCGAATTTGCCTGTCAACGGATATCATCCTTCCCTTACCGCTGAGACCAGACAGGGAACAAAATTGAGCATTAAGGTTCAGGAATGAAATCATACCAAACCAAGATAAGCTAATATTACTGAATGGAATATGATATATTTAGTCTGACTTTATCTTGGACAAATATTGCTGAATCTTTCTTTAAGCGCACTGATTGGACACAAAGATTCCCATACTTCATACCGTCTGAATTTTGACAGTTTGTCGATACTGAGCATTGCAACAACACGCAAAAACATTTTGCAGATTTTTGTGGTTTTGGCTCAAAGACCAACAAGATGGAGATAATGTGCTGTATTATATATTTATATTAGAATGGTTAGCTGCTTATTTGAACTGGCACATAATCTTTCTGAGATGCGCCACTTTATATGGATAGTGATACCAGGATCAACAGCCTTATCACAGCCTGTACTGCAGTATAAACACTCTCCAGCTCTCTTATCTCTTTCAGTAGAAGTAACAAGAAATCATATACAAAAACAGAATTACTGAAGCCAGGAAGCTAAACTTGCCAGCTGCACAAGACAGATATATGTTTTCTACTTTAATAATTGCTTTCATGTAATACATTTAAAATACTCCTTTCAAAAAGATTCAAAGATATTATGGGACTGCTGAATTCAATGCATCAGTATGAGTGTTGGTTCATCCACATTTCAATCTCTCTGTAGTGCACATAACTGAGAAAAAAGCAAGATGCTTAAAATATGAGGATAAAGGGAGATGAACATTGTTGTCCCATATATTTGCTCACAAATTAAATTGAATTAAATGGGTCTTATTTTAGTGTGTATTCCAACAGTGTTTATCTAATCTTTGTTAAATAAACAATTAAAAACCTCTGAGGTTAATAACAATTGTTCTTGTTTATGCAGATAATGCCACCTATTCAAAGATATTAATGCCAACTATTCAAAGATATTAAAATCTACAGTGACAATAGCTTACAATAAATGATGTGAAGAAACACACTGTTTTTCTAAGTATCCTTTTCAGTCTTTTCCAGCCATTCACTCGTGTCTTATTCTTATCCGTCTTTCTATTGAACTCTAGATGAAGGGCAGATGCTCCAGACACGGAAAGATAAAAAACGATTGCTTAAAATTAAGCTGAAGGATACCAGCCGCCTTTCCCCTTTACTAAGGCAGTCGCAGTTTTCTCCCATCATGATAGTAATGCAAATTTAGGAGGGATTCATTTTAGGGCTCATAAGGTAGATTAGAGCTAGTGATTACTGTAATTTATATGGTATGTATCATGTTCCTTACCCAATGGACACTGGCAAGGTCTTGTATGGGGTGCCAAATTCTCAATTTTTCTTTCACACCATTGGTGCACAATCAACTCCTCAAGGTCCCAATGTCCAAATCGGCGAGCTCGAAGTTAGATTTTCTGTCATGCTGGTGAGTATGTGTGGACCGAGTGGGCTTTTTGCTGCCCATCCCGATCCAGCACAGCGCAGACAGCCCAGTGGAGGCCTGGGACGTTTCCATTGGCCCTTCTCTTTTTTTCCCCCCAGCCTCCTTTTGCCAGCATGCACCAGGCAGGCTTGGCAGGCAGTCGCAATCTTTAAATAGACTTTTATTTTGTCAGCCCAAGAGGGGGGAGGGAAGGCACTCAGAATGTTATGTAGGAAATTATCCTGTCTCTGCAGCATACATTGCTTGCCAGCAGGAAGCCAATGAGGAGGAGGTCGCAGTGGAGGCAGGCAAGCAGGATGGGCCACTGGTGCCGTGGGGAAGGCAGCAGGGTAGGCATGCAGATGGACTGGGCTGCAGGCGCCACAGAAAAGGCAGCAGTGAAGGCAGGAAAGCAGGCTGGTCTGCTGGTGTTGTGGGAAAGGCAGCAGGGAAGGCAGCAAAGTGTGCTGGGCCATAGGAACCACAGGGAAGGCAGCAGGGAAGGCAGCCAAGCAAGCTGGACCACAAGGATGTCAGCAGAGAAGGCAGGCAAGTGGGCTTGGGTGTGGGCACCACTTGGGAGGCAGTGGGGAAGGCAGGCAAGTGGACCGTGGGGATGGTAGCGGGAAAAGCAGGCAAGTGGACTGGGCTGCGGGCACCTTAGGAAAGGCAGTGTGAAGGCAGGCAAGCAGGCTGGGCTGCAGGTGCCATGTGGGAAGCAGCAAGGAAGGCAGGCAAGCATGCTGGGCTCCTGGGACCAAGGGGAAGGGCAGGCAAGTGGGCTGAGCCATGGGGACTGTGTGGCAGGAAGCTGGGTGAGGAGTGAAGGAAGACTCACCAGGCAGAGATCAGCTGGGTTGCGTGGTCGAGTCAAGTGTGGGAACCAGAGAGAAGCAGCAGCTATGCCAGAGGCATGACTCTAGGCATCACCCAATGTGGGTGAGGTGCAATAAGGAGTGATTGGGAGGGGCAGAAAGGGGCATGGCATGGCCAGCCACTGGTGTGATTTGCCAGTTCTCTGAACTATGCAAAAATTTAACAACTGATTTGCCTGAACTGGCTGAAGCCCACCTCTGGATAAAGTAAAATATAAGATATTTATTTGAATAAAGATGCTGAGATTAACTTCAATTTTAATTACTTTTGCCTTTGTTATTAGTTTTGGACTCTTCCAGGACCCTTAAGGAAATCCTGGAAGATAAAATATGCAAGAATGTCATGTTCCTGAAACTGTGTCAATACATAAATTCAGTGGGAAGCAATATTTTCTCTGTATTCAAAGAAAGATCTCTCAAACCCTGCATCCACTTTGTCACGTGTGTCAGGGATTGTTAGGATTGGGCAAAGTATGGCCTGGCCTTGTGTCATAAGGCCACTACAGCAGCCATGAATGCCATCCTGAGTCACCCCAAAACAACCTGGCTAAAGGGGCTCTGGTGAAGTTGTGACAGGCCCAGCAAGCCAGCAATGGATAATATATTGCTACAGAAATTATAACAAGATACAAATGGACCTATCAAACAAAACATGTTAAAAACTAAGAGACAGAATAGCAAAATATGAAATAGGAACTTTGAACACAACCAGGTTGGGAAATAAAACAGAAGAAATTGTAGAAGTAATGGAAAAAAGAAGGTTCAAGATAATGGGACTACCAAAATAAAATTCAAAGGACATAACAGTAAGAAAGCTCAAAAGGTTACTTGTTTATTTACTCATGAGGGAACATGGCAAAGAATGGAATGGGCTTCTTGGTTCATCCAGACATAGCAAACCATTGCATACTAGACGTCAGTAAATACTTGGACAGAATAATAATATTGAAAATCAAAAGAGGAGAACATACTGAAGCATATGTACAATTATATGCCCCATGCAATGATAATTACACAGAAGAACAAAAAGACGAGTTCTTCAATGAACTATTCGAGGAGATAGAGAAAATGGAAATTAATAGTGTAATGGGAGATTTTAATGGTACAGTAGGTATTAACAGAAGAGAATACAAATTTATTGGCCCACATGCTGCTAAAAATAATGAAAGGAACGAGAACAGGCAAAGGATACTGGACTTATGCAGCAAACACCATATTTTTATCACTAACATGTTTTTTGAACACCAAGACTCACATTATACATGATATAAATGGAATGAGATCATCACTAAAGTCAGATTGGAACATTGGCATCCTTCAGTCTCAAGAGACTATGGTATCGTGCTCTGGAAAAAGGTCCTAAAACAGCATCTAGTGTGACTAAAAAGGCCAATTCGAGAGTGGCAATCCCTTCTACGCTGAGGGCAGATATATTCTGTCCCCTGTCCCCTGTCCAGCCCTCAGATTTCAGGATAAAGTAAGATTAATTACATATTAATAAGTGTAAAAAGAAGATTCAGAGTATTGATGCAAAAGCTATCCCCAATAGATTATGTGCCACTGATCATAAGACTGTAGAGCTAAGGGCAAGATATGACAACTCTAATATTAACAGAAAAAGACCAAAACCAGGAATTAATTAAGATAGCAAAACTTAAATAAGAAGTAGTAGAACAGTAATTAACTGCACCTACTAATTGACAGCAGTAATAATACAAAGTAATAAAACAAAGAGAGCAAACGGGAATGCTCATAGTTTTGAGATATCTCACTCTTGTAGGGAAGAGTGTATGCCAAGATAGTAGAAATGAGATTAAGACCAGTTATAGAACCACAACTAGCAAAAGAGCAAAGGATTTTACATGAAATAGAAGCTGCACAGATAATATTTTTTGTGCTTAAACAATTAATAAGAATAAGAAACTCTTTGTGGCATTTGTAGACTAAGAGAAAACATTTGATAGAGTTGATAGGAAAACATTGCCCCAATATGAAATAAGTGAACATCTTACTAAAGCATGCAAAAGCTTATGTAGTGATTGCAGAAGTGTAGTCAGAACAAATCCAGGAACATTGGAACTCTTCATAGTAACATCCGAAGTAAAACAGGGATATGTATTATCACCACTATTGTTTATCACCTACTACATTGATAGCATAGGCAAGGAAGCCAAACTCAAGAATGAAAATAATATCAACAAACTACTCTTTCCAAATGATCAGGCATTGATAGCAAATACAACTAGGAAACTACAACAACATTTTATGATGAACCAAGAGTGCAAGATAAATAATATAAGAATCAGCAAAGAAAAACAGAAACGATGGCAATTGGGAGAAAATAGCTTACATAGCAACAGAAAATAGCTAAACATAGCAATAGAAGGAACAAGTATAAAACAAGTATCAAGTATCTAGAAACAACATTCACCAAAGATGATAAAATGGACAAAGAGATTAACATACGATCAATAAGGGAAACCAAGTATTGGGACAGTTTGCTCTATTCCTGCAACATAAGGCTGTACCTATCAGCTCAAAGAAGCATCTCATACAAAGGGAATGAATATTCATTCCCAGCCTATGTTACCAGTGCCAAACATAGACACTTAGCAACAAAGCATAAATGAAAGTTATGTGATGTTTGAGGAAAGCTGCTAGAGTGATCAGAAGAGATAAAATCAGAAATGAGATCATAAGAGAAAGAATTGGCATAGGACCAATCTTAAATTACACATAAATTATGGTATGAGATTCCATACTATACATACACACATATATAAAAGAAGGTTAAAACATCAATTAACAATGAGTGAACCTGCCCAAAAAGCAACAGCCAGAACTCCCTCAACATCTGAAGCTGTAAAAGAGATAGTAGATAAGATGAAGATAAGAAAGGAAGAAAGAAACAAAGAACAAGAAAGAAAGAAATAAAAAGAAGGAAGGAAGGATAGAAGAAAATAAGGACGGAAGAAAGAGACAGAAAGAAAAGAAGGAAGGATTTAATCTCCAAATACAGAAAATATCATGTAAAAGAAAAAAAAACTACTAGAGATAACATCTTCAATTTTAGAAATAATTACTCACGTGTGACTACCAAGATAAATCTAAATTCAGATTATTCACCTCTTCAGAATAACAATAAACTATAGCTGATTAGAGATCTTTAGGTTGGTATGCCTTCTTTTAGAAAATAATTTCTCTTCCCACAATTTCTTTTGTCTAAGATGAAGCTGAAGTTGACTCTGGTTAGCCTATTCATCCTGCTTGAGAGGGATACTCAGGTTCCCTGTGTTCAGAAGCAGAAGGAACCAGGGGCCTGGAAGCGATACTTCACTATTGCTGCTTCCATCCTTTGGAAAATGTTCCCCACAAGATCTATTTAACCTCTACTTTAGTCATTTTACGGAAAGCAGTGAAAACCCGGTTTTTCTATTGGTCTTTGAAACTAACATTTATGCCTTCATTCCTGGAAGAACAACAGTGACTTACTTTAAGTTTTACTTTGGTTCTTTTTTGGGGGGAGAGTTATTAAATTTATTGCTTTTACTGTATTGTTTTTATTATTAGATTTATAAACTTCCTGTATACAAAGGATCATAGTAGTGTTAAAATACTGGAAAATATGCACATACAGAGGTGTACTGTACTGATGACAAAATTCCCTATTTGTTCAATTCCTCGAACTATATCCATCAATAAATGGGAAATGTGGTTGCAGTCATGGTTTATCTTAGTAGGCATGGAACTTGGAAAATGTGGTAAATAGTGTATGTGATGAAAAAGTAATTTCTTAATCATGAAAAAGTCGAGTTGAATACAAGGCTTACAAATTTTATGATGGTGCATGTAGCCTCTAAGGTAACTTAAATGACCTCTGTTTTTGAGAAGGACTGAAATTACTCAGGAAAATCTGTCAGGCACAAAATGGGCAAGGCACCTTATTGATATCACAATAGAAGGGTCATAATATATTGCATAGCGTCCCACCAACTACCATGTTGTACATCACTGAGATGAAGAAATTATTGGTAGTGTGCCATGTACTGTATCAGCCTCTTTTCTCTATCACAGACACAGAACAGATTACTGAATGAATATGCTGTTGATATATAATGCCTTAAACTTATAGAAGACTTTTGAAATTGGTTTGAAGGACAAAGATTTCTGACTTCTATTCTAGATAGTTAATGACAAAAATGAACTGAGACAAACCTTACTCGCTTACACAAAAATTTCATTTTGTCAGTAAGGAAAAAGCACTTTTGACCATATTCTCAAGAGGATAATATAAACTCATACCACTAAAATAAATTTGTTTTTGTGATACAGAATAATCGTATCTGCATATTTCTATTTCTGAAGATGAAGTTACAAAATGCATCCCTCCACCAAGAGAATAAGACAAAAAATGAACTGCTTGAGTCACTCATGAGACTGGGATATCTATAGAAAGTAGCAGTTTTACCGACAGGGCAAGGCAATCTTAGTTCATATGAAATTTTATCAAAAAATTTAAGGGATTTGCATATGAGAAGAAAAGGGAAAGGCGTATCAATCCTGTGTTGGTCTACAGTGATAATCCATAAAACCTACACAATTCTTTCCCAAAACCTGCTATAAATACAAAGTGCTTGCCAGTAACAGTTTCTAGATTAGCATGGGGCCGTTTTCCAGTTTCCTCCATTTCTCAGGGCTCCTATGAGTATAGATTTAAAAAGTGGTAAAGCATCTGGCACAGTGAATTAAAGACAACTATTGTTGCTAGTATGCTATTAACATTTTTTTAGCCTGGAAACAGCATCCTTATTTTCCATCTAAATCTAAAACCATGCTTGTTTGTTAGTGTGCAAAACATCAGCCCACACCTCCACACGCCAGCGTTTCACATCTATTGTAATTGAGTTAAGCGTGTATTTAGCCATCTTTTAAGTTCAGATGCCTCCTTTATTTGTCTATGGCAAAATGTTGTATGTTGACATCTGATGAAGCATCCTAGATCAAAAATACATTCTGTAAATGACATTGTCTGAAACAAACACCCAATAATCAGTTTCTAGCCCCCAAGGTCATTTGGTCAGCTTGTGATTACAACAGCAGCTTTATTGCTTGTTATTGTCCTGTGCTAGGTGGCAGGTCAATGAAAAAATGTGCTTTAAACACCATCGCATCTGATTGTGCAATTCCTAAATCAGTGTCATTGATTATTCACACTGTTGGACCGCTCAAAGCCGGAAAGGTAATTAGGGCTTTTTGTGTGGATTATCCACTGAGAAAAGGTCAAATAACTACAAACAGTGCCAGAAAACAGCAGCCACTGAGGACCTTAGTATCCGTGATCGGTTAAAAAATGCTCAGGCAGGGGCTTGATAATGATGTGTTTATGCCAGGTTCTGCAGAATTTGATCATTCTGTCATAGAAATCCAATGAAGCATGAGTGATGGTTACTTTTTCCCTGGAAGCTTGCTTTAGGTCCCTGATGCCCATCAAACAAGTTTGTCACAGCAACTTGACTGAAAAGAATTTAAAAGGCAGTTTTTGTTCCAAAGGGAAATGCAAATATATGTCCATTTATGCACATTGAAGTCATTTATTGTCAAGCAATATTAATTTCTAATACAGGGAAAGATAATTATTTTCTTTTTCTTCAATATGCAGGCTGCTTTATGATAGAATTATAGAAGGTATGAGTTGAGAAGAAGCAATAAGTCATTTAGCCCAATTTCCTGCTGATTATATAAAAATATTAAACCATCCTTAAGAGTTGGTCATCTATCCCTGATCTGAACATGTCCAGCAAAGGGATTCCAACCTTGTACTAGACAGACTATTCCACAGCATAACAGCTTTTTCTATCAGGAAATTCAGACTCATATTCAGCATATTCATGCAGTTGGCAGCTGCCTCATGAAGGGCTATTATAGCAGTCTTCCAATATCTAAGGCAGTGATGGCAAACCTTTTAGAGACAGAGTACCCAAACTGCAACCCAAAACCCACTTATTTATCACAAAGTTGCAACACAGCAATTTAACCTGAATAATGAGGTTTTAGTTTAGAAAAAATAACTCATATGTGATTAACTTTTTTTCTCTGAAAACCCCCCACAATAACAGAGGTTTCGATGAATCAAACAACTTTTGATTGAAATGTAAATGTTTGCATTTGGCATGCTTTTGATTAATGTGACTTTTGCTGTTGTATCCATGCTGATAATTTTTCTAACCTTGGCTCATACTTTGTAAGTTTGAGAGCAACACATGCAGCATTCAGGTCGTCTGTTGGTCCAGGGATGTCAAACTCAATTTCTTTTTTTTTTATTTTTTATTTTTATCAAAATCTTTATTGATTAAAAATTATAATACATTTCTGTCATTTCCGGTCTCATGATATTATTATACATAAACAAGTATACTTTCATGGTATTTACATTAATGCATTATTATTATTTACATTATTCCCATTCCCATTCATTGCTTTCATCCACATGCCTTTTGTCGGTGAAGTCCTCATGGGTACATTATATAAGGCTATCATACAAATATCTTTCCAATTTTCATTCTTAATTTACAATTCACTAAGGGTATAATAACATATATTGCTCATTCAAACTCAATTTCAATGAGGGCCATATGACGATTGTGGTTGACTTTGGGGCCATGGTGGGCATGGGAATGGTGGGTATGGCCAGCTGCTGTGCTCGCTCTCCTTGGCCAGGTTGCTCATGTGTGCGGGAGAGCAAGGTATATGAGGAGACCTCATATACCTTGTATATACCTTGTAACCAAATCATCCTCAGTGATAGGATGGGAGACCATTAGGAGAGGTCAGGAGGAGAGGACAAGGAGATGGCAAAAAGCAGCAGGGTTGCTGGCAGTCAAGTGCTAAGGCAGGATTTACCTCAGGACCCTCTTTCTCTCTCACTATAATCTCCTTCCTTCCCTTCTTTTTCCTTCCCTCTTCGTTCTTCCTTCTTCCTTCTTCCTTCCTCTCTTTCCTTCTTTTTGCTTCCTTGCTCTCTTCCCCTCTTTCCTTCTTTTTCTTTGGCTTTCCTGTCTTTTCTTCTTGGGTGCTCAAGTGCAAAAGGGGAAACATTTCTTGATGCCTCCTGGCCTTGTGATCAAATGCCATTTTTGCTAGTAGTTGTGGCCACTTAAAAAATTGAAAATAAACCAGGCTCAGTTGATCCCATGCTTGCATTTCATGGGGGCATCCACAGACTACAGTACAGCAAAACTGTCAAAATAATGGCTCTGATAGTTGATCAGAGTTCCTCTGTTTTTTATGGGCAACAGCTTTAGCATTTAAGAACAGAGGTAAGTTAGTTGCTTTTCTATTAATACATAAATCTTAAAAGTGCTCTTCTGTAGGGACCTTACCATGGTCTAATTCAGACTGGAAATATAGCAAAGGAAACTATTTCTCCCATTTGCTTTGTCCTGTTTTCCCCACTGAAAATAGCTGTTTGCAACACACAAGGAGGAAATACTTTCCTAAGAGCTCACAATTTAAGAATACCAATGTGCACATGATATATCTCAGGGTGGTGAAGACCATGGGGGGTTTAGTGACAGAACAGGCCCTTAAGATCTCCGCAACACATTAAGATATCTCATGCTTCTCCCTCCCTTCCTGCCACAAGTACTCACCTTGCAAACATCTGTCTCCTCTCTTGTTTCTCTGTTTCTTTACCTTTGAGGAATGGAAAGAAGAGTTGGCTGGGAGTGTCCATTCTTGTGCCGAGAATGGACACTCCTGAGGGCTATAATATCACACAGATTCAGGTGCCCATCCTCTCATGCAGAGAGTCAGAGTCCCAGAAACTTCTATTCTTAGTGCAAAAAATGTTTGCCACTCTACTGCATCTCCCCCACAACTACTTTCCACTTAACTATTTGTCCCATGGAGCTTGCATGCAAATGGAGGGGGGGGGGGGAGAGAGAGAGAGAGAGAGAGAGAGAGAGAGAGAGAGAGAGAGAGAGAGGGCGCAATCCAATTGTGTATGTGTGTGTGTGTGTGTGTGTGTGTGTGTGTGTGTGTGTGTGTATGGGTGCGACACAGTGATATGTACTTTAGCCAATGCACCCAAACTTCTGGCAATGGCGTGGCTGACACCTGAGCAGTGAGGTGGGGGGGGGGTTGAGTATGAAGTAAGGTGAGGGAATGTGGAGTTGCCCTCCAACACCCCACACCGGCTTACCTGTCTGCCCTGCCAGCCAGGCACTGAAGTGCAACAACCGGCGCTGCAGTGAGAGGAGGGAGGCTCTCCAACTCTGTGTGTGTGTGTGTGTGTGTGTGTGTGTGTGTGTGTGTGTGTATGAGAGAGAGTGAGAGAGTGCAATCCCTGTTTTAGTCGGGGCACTTTGCAATGGCGAAGGTGGGGAAGAGCCAACTGAGCAGCTGGTTTTCTCCTTGTCCTCCTCACTCAAGCAGCAGCAGGCCCTGTGGGACAGCAGGGCCTTTCATTTTTCCCCTGGTCCAGCTAATTCCAGCTTCAGTCAGAGCATGCAAGCTGCTGGCAGTGGCAAGCACCTAAGCACCATGATTGTCCCCTCTCCAACCAACCAGCCAGCTCTGCCTGACCTGCTCCCTACTGGCAGGCACAAAGTCTCACCATTCTTCTCCTCATCTTTGTTGTTGTCCTCCTTGCCCAAGTGGCAGTGGGCTCCACGGGACAGGGTCTCATTCCTGCCCCAGTGCAGAAAATTCCGGTGGGCTGGATGTTGGGTGTGAAGGGCCTGGCCCCCCAGAGCTTCCTCGCTCAGCTGAAGGCCTCATTCAGCCTTCAAACAGTAAGGCTGGCACATGCAAGTGAGCAGTGCACCAGGGCATGGACAGCATTGGTTCCTGCACCTGGACAATTCTGATTCCATGGCCAGCCTTACTGTTTGAAGGCTGAATGAAGCCTTCAACTGAGTGAGGAAGCACTGCAGGACCAGGCCTTCACACTTCAAAGCTACTGCCGGCACCACTCAGCTGGAGGAGTAAAGAAGCTCAGGGCAAGAGGAAAAGGGCACTGGCCCTGCCAAACTTCGCATTCCCATCCTGGGAATCAGGCTCGGAAAAAGCCGGTGCCCTCGCCAAAGACATTTGACTGACAGCTGTCAACCCACCCATCCCGTGCACCTTCACTGCACTTTGGCCGAGCCTGCCTGCTCACTTGAGAAGAGTATCCCTACTTGTGTGCACCCTCTTGGCTCTGCAATAGCTGGCCAGGGGGGTCATGTGAGAAGAAGGAGGAGGAGGAAGCTGCCACCTCAGTTGCTGGCCTGTCCCCCTTTCCATCGTACCTGCCTCCCGATGCCATTCCCACAACGCTAGTCCTTGTGTTAGCAAGATTGGCGTCACCACAGCCGGGTTGGGCCAATGTCTCAGGTGCAGTGATGCATGCCTACAGCTATGCATTAACCATCACGGATCTAAGGGGTTGCCATAAAGAAGAAGAGGGGTC
Source organism: Coluber constrictor foxii (assembly GCA_038048745.1). Taxonomy (NCBI): domain Eukaryota; kingdom Metazoa; phylum Chordata; class Lepidosauria; order Squamata; family Colubridae; genus Coluber; species Coluber constrictor. Next base: position 131,355,117 of record CM075961.1, read on the forward strand.
AACCTATTCTCCAAAGCATCTGACGGCAGAACCAGAAGCAATGGATGGAAACTAATCAAGGAGAGAAGCAATGTAGAATTAAGGATAAATTTCCTGACAATTAGAAAAATTAATCAATGGAATGACTTGCCTCTAGAAATTGTGGGTGTTCCCATTGGAGCTTTTTAAGAAGAGCATGGACAATCATTTATCCAAATTGATAGAGAGATTCAAGATCCCTTCAAACTCTTTTTATTCTGTATTCCTTCTATGCCTTTCCTATATATCCTTATTTTTGCTCTCAGCATTCATCCACATAGGTATTTTAATGCTTTTCTTATTGTTCTTCTCATGGTGGTAATTGAGATTTGTATTTCAGGGTTTTTTCCCCCCATGATCTCGTCTCTTTTATGTTTATCCATTGTAATTTGTCCACTTTTCACCTGAGTTCTGCTTTTCTGAAGTCCAAAACACATGGGCGATTTCTCTCTGTTTTTCCTTTTTTAATTATCTTGCCCTCCAAACAGTTTAGGATAGCTGATCCTCTTATTTCAATGAACTATCATTCCACTGAAAGCATACCATGCTGAAAACTGACTGGTTGGCAAAATAACATCTACTACAGACTTTTTTTTGCAGTCTGACTTGCTGCAGCTGGAACAACACTTGACGCGGGCCTTCAATCTAAAAATGTTTTACTTTGATGTTGAATCAGCAAGTGTAGTGCACACCAACAATGTACTCCACTATCATTCTTAAGTTTGGGAGAGTTTTGCCTTTAAAGCCATGTTTTGAAACCCATATTCAACAAAGCCTATTTGCAGTTGTCAACCAGCTTGAATGGCTTATTGGTCCAATTTCCAAAAGAGACAGATCTGTGGAAAGTTCTCCTAGTCTTATTGCCTGTGTAAGCCTAGGCAGGTGATCTTAGTAACTTCCACTAAGTAACTACCGCTTCTGTTTTTTATTCATTTTAATTTTATTCAGATGTGAGGGTGAAGATTCATTCTCCGAGCTTGTGGATTGGTTTCTCAAGGTTTCGTTACCAAGCTAGGTATCGTCTTCAACTTAGAGTTTGGTGTGTTTTTTCAATTTGGGAGAGTTTGATGATGATGAAGACCCATTAAAGGACCCTCACTTGACACACTCACACCTGACCCATCACAACATCTACTGACCACAGAAAGCCCTTATAAACAGAAGAACACTGATATTGACATCCCCTAAACTCTACTGAAGGCGTTACCTAGCCTGGTAACAAAACATTTAGAAACCAACCACAAGGTCAGAGAACAGACTTTCACCCTCAGCCTACACCCTAGCTACAGATATTTGCCACTTTTGCTTACTCAGATGTATTACCATGCTTTCCTTTCCCTTCCCTTTTCTTTTTCCTTTTGTCTCTGAGCTGCTTTTACACTAATATTTATTTAAAAATTATCAGCAAAAGGAACAAAAGACCAGCAGTTATAAAGGATGCTTTTTAAAAATGAAAACAAAGGTGTAGATATATTAGAATTTCTATAAATTATTATTATTTACATAGAATGTCATAGGTCTCTTATGGTGCCAATCTTAAAACAATTAATTGGATATCCATTCTCACACTTTCACATTTATTTTTTATTTCTCTCCCTTACAAATATATATTTTGGCAGGTGCTGAATATAGGTACTGAATAGTCAGAGGGATCTTAGTTCTTAATATTTTTTTAATCATGGAATCAGTCTTTGATTTAAATTTGTATGCAGAGAATTCTCAGAATAAGCCAAAATGTAAATATGGCTAATTATATCCAGCTTTCCCTTTCACTGAAGCACTAAATTAAAGACGTATTTGTTTTCTTTGGTTTTCTCAATAGAACAGAGTACAAAACACACTTTCCTCCTATATTTGAAGTTTAATTCTGTTCAGTTTCTTGCTTCAAATTATTTTCCCCATCTAAATTTACTATTGGAAACAAAGTGGGGCTAGATAGAAATCAATACTATATAACGCAACCGGAATCAGCCATGAATTTATATTATGATTCCGCAAAGCAATAATTCGTCTCCAAGTATTCTCAGTATGATTAAGTTAAATTTTCTGTTTTAATAGTAAAAATGTTTGAAATGTAATGTATTCTTTCTTTTAGGTAGCATTTTGAACTACACTGAGGGAAGCCATACGAAACACAAAAGCTCCTCACACTCTTTACCTTTAAGATCTCCTCACACTCTTTACCTTTAAGACCTTGAATCATGTACAAGTTTTTTTATGAATGAGACAAAATGTGGCTTAAACAAATGGATCCAGCATTGCTTTATCTCATTTTAGCCTTTTATCTTTGCATTTGTGGCAGCCAGTAAAAATGCCAAACAATGCTCTACTGCATGAAATTCTTCAGTTAGTATAGATTTATTTAATGTTATGATTTATGCAATCAAACATGGCTTTTGAGACATACATCTTAGCAGCCATAACTTTTCATTTAGAATCTGCAGCCTGTCATTTAATATAGGAACCTTTTCTTCTACAGATGGTCTGTCCAGAGTGGCATGGAAGGAATGCAATACATCAGTCCACTCTTTTAAAAACACAAAGCAATGATATATTCAATTAGGTTGGGAATAAACCTTCTAGGCTTCTTCACCATAAATCTTTTAGTAACCCATCTACATCATGCTCACAAAGGAAATAATACATGTCATTTGGACTAAGGGGCTATTGTAGATTGCTTAGGGAAACATGAAATTCTGAGAGGTTCAGCATTCCTGTGAATTCTTGCAACCAAGTTAGTGTACAAATTAGAAAAATGTGTAATATGTGTCTAATGATACCTCCTGGGACATACTGGAGCTGATATTTACTGTTATGATCATGAGGCCACTTAAGCTGGAGGAGTTGAAATGAAAAACCCAAATCAAATGATCTTGTAGTTTATTAGATGTGTAATTTAACCTCAGAAGCATTTTCTTTTCTTTTCTGTCATTTCTTGTGTTTCTGGAAACACAAAGCTAAAAAGCTTTAATCTAAAGCTTTAATCACCCAATAAAACCAGCATATGTATATGGAAAACATAATCTACAGTTCTGTAAACCACATTTACAACACACCATCTCTAGCAGCACTGTAAGTTGAATAGTTATCTAATTCAGACCAGATGTTATTTCAAACGCTACTTATAGAGAGCCTGCTCTACAGATTTTGTGAAAGTAACGCCTTTTGTTAAGTCTGAGAACTCTTTGTAAGCAGTAAGCCTTGAAACTTCTTTTCTTCTTAATGAGAATTAAATCCAGTTAGTTATAGTCCTATTCTATTGTTTTTATTGTGACAAATTTTTGGTTAATGTTTTTTGTTTTCTTGTCAGAGATGGATTCTACAAGTTGGACAAAAATTAAGGCTGGAATGCTATATTCATTGAATTGATTTTTCTAGGGATAGAATATAGAAAATAATTTCAACTAATGAAACCAGTAGAACAATATAGTCATCTCTTGTATTATTGATTCTAGTAAGAGCTAAATGCTCAGTTAATCAGAAGCTGATCCAATATATTTTATTGCATATCAATAGGCAGCTCTCAGAGCTGGATAACCAATACCATGGACAAATGTGTTATTCGCAGGACTATGCAGAATTCCAGACCCAAGCAATCTAATTTGAAATGCATATGGGCATGCCTGTAACATGTATATAGACCATATGAAACTAATCCTATATTCTCTTGGAATTTCATACATTTCCCAAGGGCAGCCCCAGTAGTCCAAGAAAAGACATAATTGCTTTAAGATGTTCCTGATAGTCCTACATTTGCATTTATATGTGTCCCAAATAATATTTTATCTTTGAATATGCTCTTTGCAGATACAGACTCTCTACAGAATAACTGTGTATGCTGCATTGAAGAACCATATTCAATTCTGGTTGAAGCTCATCTACAAAATCAATATGCAGAGAAAATGGTATATATCATTATAATACAGGGACAACTCCTACTTGGAATTAATTTTTTCATCAAAATTATTATTTTTTTTGTAGAAAATTATTCTTGACATTGAAGAATACTCTAATAATTTAATTAACATTTTCTCTAAAAAGGAATGAACTAAGTATCTTTTTCAATAATAAATTTATAAAATTCTGCCAGACATCAGATTGATAAGATAGATAGATAGATAAATAGATAGAGATAGATAGATAGATAGATAGATAGATAGATAGATAGATAGATAGATAGATAGATTAATATATCCTCCTCATTTGTAAAGAGAAATCTCAGATTATTAACAAAGACACCTGGAAACTCCAATGTAGTTGTGGAATGTGTTATGGAGGAGGATAACTAGCTGTGTTGTAATTAATTCAGGAATACATTTGCAGATTCTTTTACTATAGACACTCCAAATGTATATTTCAAAACTCTTGCTCTGTAGTGCAGGAAAATACAAATATTTGGAATTAAATTACTGATCCTCTCTTCCAGTATATTTATTCAAAGGCCAAATAAATGAAAAAAAGTTATCAATAAAATGGTATGCCACCCTAAAGACACCTTTTAAGAAGGAGGTTCCATGAAGCATAAAGGGTCTCACTGCTGAATAAATATATTTAGCTTGCTCTATAAATCAATAGTTCGATGTTAACCATGTTTTCCTGGAAGTAAGTCTCAGTGAACTGACTCCACCAAGGCTTATTCCCTAGTAAATTCTAGGACTGAAGCCTTTCTTTTTTATACAGGATTAAGCTAAAGGCTTCATGGAAGAAGTGAAGTTGAAACTAGATTTATAGCCATGGCAAGGAATCACGCTCAACAGAAATTTAGGAAATCAACTCAACCATCTAGAAAAAAGGAGAAAATATACAAAGTCTCAGCTAATGAACCCTACAAAGTGATGGAAACAGCTGTATGCTTTTCTTTAAAATAACATTTTCCTCACTGAAATTTCCAGCAAAATATTTGAGTTCCGTGCTGGGGATTTGATGGGCTGTGACCTGCAAGGGGGGTGGGGGGAAATGGAACCAAAAACAGCTTCTGTGAAATGAAATGGATGAATCAGTTTATCCGTGTCACAATCATGCATATTCATAAATATTTTACAAGTGAAACTTTCAAGCTACTAAATTTTATTGCCACATTACGTGACTTGCAAATTTATAGCATAGGCATTTGTGGATTGTAAACTTCACATATATATGAGTACCATGCCAGCAAAAAAAAAATGTTATGTTTTGAAGGGTTATCTCATACACACTGCATCCTAAGTGTGTGTTTATCTGTGTGATTAAATATCTACTTTGTTTATAGTATCATCCTTCAATTTATCAGATATTAATTCCATTGTAAAGAACCATAAATATCTCTGATAGGGCATACTCATATTATCAGGCAATTTTTCACATGTAAGAAGCACAAGGAAGTATATAGAAGAGCTGTATATATCTATATATCTAGGATCTTGATATATTTTGTTATCAGCATTACTAGACTTTTAAAATGATAGCCATATAAACCGAAATCCTCCATAAATATTTCAAAATGGAAAATGAGTACAAGAAAAACAATACTTTTAGCACTTTGGAAAGGGAATTCCAATGCCATGAGTAACTAAAATTATGTCAGGGGCATAAAGATTTAACTGATCTGGCTGGCCGGGAAGAAACGTAATCCACAATTAATATGGCTGACAAGTTGAAATGAAGAGACATGTTGACAATGCCCCCAAATACAATATTATTCATATCAGAAAATACACACATTAAAATAACATTCTAAATTATTATCTATTTATTTATCTATCATATTTCATCAAGGTCCTGCTGACTGTATAAACAAATGTTCACCATCTCAATCAGTGTCCAACAGAAGCCCATAGTTCTTTCAATGACATTTCAATAATCATTATGAAGATATCCATGCACCCTATCCATTGTCTTCCCTTCTGCTTCTTTCAATCCAGCCATGCATAATAATTTATTTTAGTCCACCATTTGTTAGTATCATATGATGTGGTGGAAAGACAAATATCTCAATGAACCCTGTGGAGTAACTCTGACAGGTGCAAAGGTCATCATTGCTGGTAATGTTGAAAAAGGAAGGGGAAGCTAAGAATAAATCAAAACAGAGCTAAAAGTAGGTGAGAGACTGGTGGTATGAGGAAAGCCAATGCAGCTGTAGAAGGAGCTTCATAATCAATTTCAGAAGGCAAAGACAAAAAAAGTTTTGACTTTTTGTGATGAAAACTGTATTTTTACTTGCTTATTGCTACTTAACCAGCTTACAGCAAAGTAGATTTTCAGCATAGGGACAGTTTAGATGAATGATATGTGCTGAGAAAGTTTCTATTTTTAGAAATAATTATAAACATAAAAGTCAAAAGTATGAACCACAGTTAGGCATGGTAAACATCTAAAAACCTTTGCATAGTCTACAACTAAAAAAGTTTCCCACCATCAGGGAGTAACTTGCAAGCATTGTTCCTTTAACTATTCATAGTCTCAGATCCAATGACAGTATCTTATGTCAGTAGTGATAGCTTTGGTGTTAAGGGAAAAGGGGTCCTGGAGATCATCTAAGCCATCACATTTTTGTCTTAACATTTTTCAGCTACTTTAAAACTCTGCCTCTGTTTGTTTTGTGTGGTAGAGATATATATCTCTAAAGGAAAATGTGGCAGCTAGAATGGTTGTTATATGAGGAATCAGAAAAAGATACAGCAACATGGAGCAAAGGTGGGGAAGACAAGACATAACAGAGGTAAATCAAATCATGGTTGATATGACAAATCTGAACAGCATATTTTTTAGAACTTTGGATCAGCCATTATGATTAGATGCGATGTGATTCAGGGTCAATAATATAAAATATTTTTATTAATAACTTTTTAAAATTATGCATAAGTGTAGCAATACATAAATTTGTTCCTATAAAAGAGCACTGGACAAATTCAAGAAAGATCTGGCTATCAACAGCTAGTTCTCATGGCTGTTGACCACCTCTTGCAGGTCATCTTAGTACCTACAGCTAGAGACCAACAGTAGATATATTTATTGCTTGCATGCCCATGGTGGTGAACTTCTTGAATGCAATTGAACAAATCAGTGGAATTCAGATGTACTAGATGAGCAAGAGTTTCCTTATTCCACAGGGCTGTTCTTACTATTTTTATATTTTCATCTATATGAAGCTATGGATCAAATGTTTATTTATGTCATTGTTTTCAAGTGAAAACTGAGAATTATTCAGTGTGTCAGGCTCTGTGACAATTTCCCTCACTACATCATGCATAAATAGTTTCACTGTAAGACCTGCTCAGAGTCACTGGGATTCAGGTGATATGTTTTATTATTATTATATTTTATATTTTATATTATTATTTTATTTTATTTTAAAAAATAAATAATATTATGGTAACACTGTTACCATAACCAAGCAGGCTATATTACTTTGATGGACAAATGCTATGAAAAGATATCAAAAATAAGCATATGTGAATCGGGGAATGGCTGACAATAATATATGTTTGAGAAAATAATATCCGGTTGGATAAGAGAAAGCATTCCGTTTGAGTCAATGGCATCTTAAATCTGTCAAAAAGGATTATGTAGCTCTCATAAATTATAATAATAGTTGTGTCATTCCTAATGAGTTGTGGTATCTTTGGTCAGCAAAGAGAAAAGCATAATAAGCGTATATGTATGTAGCAATGCCTTCAACATATCTTCATATGACTTGTAAAGATAGGTGTTAATATCAGCCTGGGAACCTTAATTCAGTAGCATTATTTGGCAAACAATGTAACCACAAAAAACAAGAACATCACCTGGTTATTTATCATAATACTCTTACCTCATTCGTTATCACAATATTGTTTCAGAATAGTACATTAATATACTGCCATTTTATAGGTGAAAAATTAAGTTTGAGAAAGTATAGAGAAACAAGGAGATTAGTTATTTGTGAATTCACTTATTGGTGTTGCACAGGATTGATCAGACTATGACTAAGTCTTTTCTAGGTTCTCTGCTTCTCTAAGTAGATTCCAGGAAGCTTTCAAGATTGATATCAGCCTTTTGAAGCAAGCCAAGTCAGGAGACAGAATACACAACTCTGGCTGGAACTGCATTCTGTTGAGATAGGCTGCAGTAAGAGAATCAAGAAAGCCTGAGTTTTCTCTCCCTTTCTTTTATACTCTAATGACCTAGAGAGTGACCAGTTTCTTTCTTGTACTTTTACTGTTTCTTGGATTTTAAACATGCTTTTGCAACCATTGTCTCTGCTTCATTTGTTCACTACCATTTTCTTGGTTCTGTATAATACAGAAAGATATTTAATAGCTGGATTTTGGTTATATTAATACTGTAATAATAAAGAGCAGAAATAGATGAAATAGCAGAAAACCACAAATCTCTGATTCATTCATAGTAATGTTCTGGTAGCCCAGGGATGTCAAACTCGATTTCATTGACGGGTGCATCAGGATTGTGTTTGACCTTGGGGGGCCAGATGGGCATGGCCAGGGTGGGCATGACCAGCTCAAAGTTACTTGTGTCAGGGGAAACTGTGGTGGCCTAAAATGGAGCTTAGGAGGCTGCGATGGGCTCTGCAACCTTCTGCCAGGGAACATGGAGCTTGGGAGGCTGCATGTTTACTTAGCAATATGTCTTACTCTAATCAATTAATTTTACAACCAAGTGAGCACATATAGATTGGAGTCTAATATTCTGAAAGCTCAAGTATATTTTCCTAGGGCAAATTATAAAATTAATTATTATAAAAAGAAAATACAAAGTAAAATATATTGAATCTACAATTATCATGACTAACTATAGTTTGATGTCTACTAATTTATACCGCAATGGTCTCTCTCACACCAATCTCATGAATACAGAGCTACTTTATTTTATTGCCAGCTACTAAGAGGAATTATATGGTACAAAATATCATGCAATGTCTAAGGTGTACTAGGAATTCAGTTTTTGAATTTGTTAAAATGTTAGAAGAAAATATGTTTGTCTATCAATCTGTTTACCTAAACACCAATTTATTATATCATCCACTAATAAGAATTCTCTGGGTAACACACAGTCAATTGAAACAGCATATATATTGTAAACTGGAGACAGCTACAAATTTATGTATCTGATCGTTAAGAGTGCAATCCTTTCAAGATTAAATACTATTTAATTGAATTAATACCACTTAATTGAAAACATAAACCAGACAGTTATTTGGATTCTCACTTTATTAGCTCTCATCCAGTCCAATCCTGTTCAGACACTGGTTCTGGATACTGAGATACCAGAACCAGGGTTTATTTAACATGAAAGGAAAAAAATTAAGGCAGGAACAGAAAGACCTGTCTGAAGAAAAGAGCATATATTTAAAACAATGTTTTATACGGCAGAATATGGGGATATGTTAATTAGATAATCCTCAATTTGTATATTTCTGGTGTGAATTTAAGTCCAGCCTTAGGCAGAAAACTAATTGGGTGACCTTAGGTCAGTCACATTCTCTCAGCCCTAGGAAACAGACAATGGCACCACTTTTGAAATCTTGTCAAAAACTGCAGGGCCTTGTCCAGGCAGTTGCCATAAATGAACAATAACTTGAAGTTACATGCACACACACACACGTGCACAAAACACATACACACACTAGTGCTCAAACTTTTCTTGCAAAAGTAGTACAAAATTAATTGCCAGAGTCATCTGTGCATGCTTAAAAATTCTCTGCTTATGGTTATTGTACTACTGAGCCTCTTGAAATACTTGGCACAGAATGTAGAATTTCAAACCATAGCTCCTTGAAGTGTAATATATGAAAATGATAGACCTAATCTCGTTTCCACTGAGGTCACTGGGAAAGTTGCCATTGTCTTCCATTACAGAGAGATCTGGCCGTATAAGACAAGAAATGCTTTCCCATTAATTAATAAAATGAACAGAGCACACACACTTGAAAATCACTCTGTTGGTCTATGAGAACTTGTCTTATATCTTAATTATGTTGTAAATAATAATATTTTTAGTACAAATAACTGTAATTATACATTTAGTTTCATACTTGATTATATGTACCAACATCATTGCTCAAATACTTTGGCTACCAAATGAGAAGAGAGGGTTCATTGGAAAAGACCCTGATGTTGGGAAAGATTGAAGAAAAAGAGAAGGGGATGGCAGCCGATGAGATGGTTAGATAATGTCATTGCTGCAGTAGACATGGGTTTCAGCAAACGGCAGGAAACAGAAGAGGACATGGAGGGCCTGGCCTGCTGGGGTCCGTAGGGATGCAAAGAGTCAGACAGAACTTAGCAACTGAACAACAAGATTATTGATGATCTTATTGGTTGTAAAATGATTTGTACTGATATTCTCCAGAATCAGGATTGAGTCAGGATCTACTTACTTTGCTAGACATTAATACTGCCTTTTTTTAGGGTTGGGGTTAGCATATTGCCCCCAACAATCTGGGTCCTTATTTTATTGACCTTGGAAAGGTGGAAGGCTGAGTCAACCTTGAGTTGGTGGGAATTGAACTGCTGAAATGCTGGCAGCCTGCAGGTAGCAGAATTACCCTGAAATACTGCATTCTAACCACTGTGCCATCATGGCTCAAAGAGAGCTTCTTGAATGACTGTATGGATGTACTTTGTCCATGTGTACAGGTGGTGATGATTAAAAAAAGCTCCATTCAATTGGTACATGATATATACTCATTCCCTTCTTCAGATTGTGAAGAGTACATACCAATACAGTGAACAGTTTGAATAGGACTGATTTACCCCGTTTAAATGGCAACTGACGTATCATTCTACTGAACAGTAGCTCAATCAATTCCACAATTAAAAGTGGACAATAATAAACTTATGGTACATCAAAAGTGTAATGGATGCTCATTTGGAATATCAAAGGCAGGTTGTTTTAGATGTCAGTTTTTTCCAAATATTATGTAAAGTGCAAATATCTGAAACACAGCATATGTTTTCAGTGCTCTGATAGCCAAAATAAAGTGGACTATTATTGAATTACAAAAGATAGGAAGAATCAGGAACAGGCTAATAATAGGTTAATGAAACCACAATATCTATCCAAAATCAGAATAGAATAGAATAGAATAGAATAGAATAGAATAGAATAGAATAGAATAGAATAGAATAGAATAGAATAGAATAGAATAGAATAGAATAGAATTTTTATTGACCAAGTGTGATTGGACACACAAGGAATTTGTGTTGGTGCATATGCTCTCAGTGTACATAAAAGAAAAGATACATTCATCAAGAATCATAAGGTACAACACTTAATGATAGTCATAAGGTACAAATAAGCAATCAAATCATATTAGGAAACAGTAAATATAAATTGTAAGGATACAAGCAACAAAGTTACAGTCATACAGTCATTACTGGAAGGAGATGGGTGATAGGAACAATGAGAAGATTAATAATAGTGCAGACTTAGTAAATAATTTGACAATGTTGAGGGAATTATTTGTTTAGCAGAGTGATGGCATTCGGGCAAAAACTGTTCTTGTGTCTAGTTGTTCTGGTGTGCAGTGCTCTATAGTGTTGTTTTGAGGGTAGGAGTTGAAACAGTTTATGTCCATGATGTGAAGGGTCTGTAAATATTGTCACAGCCCTTCTTTTGATTTGTGCAGTGTACAGGTCCTCAATGGAAGGCAGTTCCATCCAGTTAAGAATAATTTCTACACGGTGAATTACAAGGTAAACTTAAATTACATAGGATACCATGTGGAAATTATTTGTTTATCCCTTTTCACTGAAGGTTTACTGTGGTAGGTCATCTCTGGAAGCTCTCATATGCCCAGGCTGCTCAATTAATTCAGAAAGATTTAATAGATTTAAATTCCAATTCATGAACTTTCTTGGGAAGGTTTTGGCTTAAATTCCCACACTTTAGCTTAATTGCACTATATTGTTGCTGGAGCTTTAAGCTGTGATCTCCAATCCATTTAAGAAAGTGCACTTACTTTTATTGGAGTATTTTCAGTTGACTTCAGATCACCTCCTTTCACACAGCTAACAGTTATAATAATGTCAACAGGGAAAGTAATTTCAGTATAAATGGAGTATTTGTTGGTTCAGATGACATCTTAAATTGGTTTCTGAGGAGAGACTGAACAGTAAATTAAACTTAAAGTAGGATTAAGATTAGCCCCAAAGGTCAAAATTGCTGGATTGGATACTATTTCCTTGTTAACCTATTATGTACATACATGCTTCCCGAGTCTTTTGACAGAAATGTGTAACCTAAAGTACACATTAATAGCTATTATAACAATTGGAGAGAGACACAAACACAATACAAGTATTCCCTAGGCAGAAAGAGTAGCATTTATTAACAATTAACACAAATATAAAAATCACTATAACCCACAGATACTATTACTGTATGACATTATACGGACCAGTTACTTAAGTGCTTGAATGTGGGTTAAGTCAGCAATAAAATGGATAATAAAATACTATTGCTAGCTAAAATAGCTTCCTTGTCTAATTAAAGATAAGTGGAAGAAATACCAAACTATAGTTCAAGAAATGCAGAGAACATTTATTTTCATTATTTGATCAAAATGCCTATTATCTAGTTTTCTCTCCTGTACATTAAAAAAAGTAATAGGAAGCTGCTGAAGAATAACTCGTTGAGAAGGAAGGTTATGTTCAACCCTTCATGCAGATAATTTTTATTTCCCCATTCTCTTCAATGGATCTTTTCATTTTTAAAGATATGAGCAAACAAAATTTCTCATCCTCAATATGTTTCCTCTCAAAGGGAGAAAAATACAGAGTCAGAAACTCTGGTTTTCCAGATATTGGTAAGCTACAACTATCAGGATCTTCACCGTCTGCCAAGTTAACCAAGCTTTAAAAAAAACAAATTACTGTATTTTCCGGCGTATAAGACGACTGGGCGTATAAGACGACCCCTGACTTTTCCTGTAAAAATATAGGGTTTGGGCTCTACTTGCTGTATAAGACGACCTCTCTTCCAACGCACACCAAATAAAAATTAAAAAACATCAACTGGCTCACCCACAATGTAAAAGCAGCTGTGCTAGACCCAAAATGGCCCCTGCAACAAGCAGGAACCTCACACAGCCACAAAAAGCCCCCCCAAAAAACTTTCACACTTTACACACACAAAATTCCACATACAGCTTTGTGAGATTTTGTGTGTTTGTGTAGTTAGAGTGAAACACTACAGAAACACACTAAATCTCAGAAAGCTGCACAAATATTATTTTATTTTATTTTTATTTTTATATGAAAGCTAAATTTAAAACTTCCTAGACTAAAACTTAGACCTAATCTTTAAATGGCTAGGTCTAAAAAAGAACAACTAACCCCCCCCCCCCCCAATTAACTATTTTTTTAAAGCTTCCAAAGGGAGAAAAAACCTTACCCAATAGAACAGGAGTCTCCAATCTTGGCAACTTTAAGATTTGTAGACTTCAACTCCCAGAATTCCTCAGCCAGCTTTGCTTTGCTGGCTGAGTAATTCTGGGAGTTGAAGTCCACAATTCCCTGCCTGCTTTGCTTGCTGCTTGCTGATGCAATGGATTGCAGGCAAGGCAAAGCAAGCCTTGCAGCTAGCAGCTAAGGTAAGCAAGCTGGAGGGGGGGGGGGGTTTGCTATGTACCAATTAGCAGGCAAAAATTAGCAGCTGAGATGGCCAGCTGTAAAAGGGAAGTTTTTCCCTTTTACATAGCGCTTGGCCATCCAAGCTCTGGCGATCCCAGCTGAGTTGCCTGCTAATCAGGCAACTCAGCTGGGATGGCCAGCGTTGTGTAAAAGGAAAGTTTTTCCCTTTTACACAGGGCTTGCATGTAACTCAGCTGATTAGCGGCAACTCAGCAGGCAATTCAGCTTGGCTCCTTAGAGCCATTGAAGGCTCGTCAAAGCCTTTTGGGCAGGTCTGCCTGTTACAGGAGACTGACACCCGGCGTATAAGACGACCCCCGACTTTTGAAAAGATTTTTGTGTGTTAGAAAGTCGTCTTATACGCCGGAAAATACGGTACTCAAAATTTCCGCTACAGGTTCTACGAATTGCTCAAAAGTTCTGCTACTGGTTCTCCAGAACCTGCTGGATTTCATCCCTGCTTTTCACAGTCTTCCAGTCTTCAGATTGTTTAAAAATTGCAACTCCTCAAATTGCCAGATATAATAGTACTTTCTAGTTTAGTGCCCTCAGGTGTGTCAGAGCCCAACTCTTAAAAAGTATAAGCTATCATGGCACAAATATTTATTGGAGATTCTGGGAGCTATAGTGCCAACTCATCTCAACAGCAGTAGGTTGTAGAAAATTGCATTAAATTCTAGCTAAAGGATTAATGGAGGTTGAAAGGACAGTGGCTTATAACTGCTTCCTTCATATTAAACTATTAGGCTGGCAGCAGAACGAATGAAGAGAAGTAAGTTCCGCTGAGAAGCCATATCAGCTGTCACCTGGCAGTAGTCATTATATCAGGTTCATAGCAGAGAGACTGAAGGAGACAGGGCCACAATCAGCTGCAGCTTTATCACACTCCTATTTCCATCAACTATCACTTGTCACCAGCCATTTCATCAGAGAAGTAAAGTGAAACTGAGTTATCATCAACTCAGCTAAGAAGTCATCTTAATCAGGTTTAAGCATCCATCTTCTGTCACCTGGCCAGTAGAACAGAAGGACCATTCCTCTGTATAAACCTTTTCCAGCCCAGATTATTATCATAAGATTGTTGTATTAAGAATGTAAGCCTGAGTGTGCTCTTTTGTTTTACTGTCCCAATTACCATTCCTTTTATTTTCGGTCTTACATTGGGTCTTTTTAGGGTTCAAGGGTTAAGGAACAAAATTGGTCTTTGCAAACTAATAATAGAAAAGTTTTCTACCTTTTGTCTAACTAGGACAAAAATCCTAGATGCAAATACATATCAGACACTGAGATTAGTGGAACTGAATGAAAAGATCTTATTTAGATCAATTCATATCTTAAGATAAATAATGGATATTTTTGGAATATCAGAAGCTGTTAATGAGATATCAGGTCCTTTTAAAGATGGTTTGATAGCGATTAAGATGAAAGTGGACAATTTTAAATTTCTATTGTAAGCAAAGCAATAATGAACGTAAGTGTAACTCTTCTGAATGTAAGAATAAAAAGTTACAATAGTTTATTAAAATTAGATTGATACTTCTTCCATTAATTCCAGCAACAAATGTCCTTTGGTTCTCTGTGCCACACAAGATATTTATACATTACCTATGTTCATATTTAAATTTGGTCTGCATGGATATCATAACAATGACAATGATGTTTATTTGTTGTTAGTTGCGAAGTCGTGTCCCTATGGACAATGTTCCTCCAGGCCTTCCTGTCCTCTTACCATCCTCTGAAGTCCATTTAAGCTGATGTCTACTGCTTCAGTGATTCCATCCAGCCACCTCATTATCTGTCATCCCCTTCTTTTTTTGCCCTCAATCTTTCCCAACATTAGGCTCTTCTCCAGTGAGTTCTTCCACTAGGTGGCCCAATAGGTGGCCAAAGTATTTGAGTTTCATCTGCTGTTTATAAATTCTGGGAATTGTAATCGCAACATAGCTGGAAGCAACCAAATTCTAAATTCAACCCTAGATATTTTCTTGATTGAAATTCTAGTGAACACTTCTGTCACTAATGTCATGCCTTATAGATCAATGGACTTAATAAAAGCGATTCTTTCATTCTATGTGTACAGCATCTTTTCTATACAAAAGAATGGAATACAGAATTTTTGGAGAAAATAATGATTTTCAGAATTAATCAATAATAGTATAATTAAGAGGTTATTTTTGTTTGTGCATGCTCAGCTCTAGCAACTATAAATTCGTAGGGGTTCCTAAACTTTTTACCATTAAAATTCTCTTTGGTATAATCTTAATGTACACCTAAAAATTAAATACCGAAACGAACAGAAATGAATAAGGAAAACAGTACAATGAAACTTCGGGAAAGGTGGAACTTTTTCCTGTAACAATGTTTATTACAATAAAATTATAAAAAAATTACAAAATAAATTTTGGGCCTTCCCTAGATTGACTTCAACGCCTCAAAGGTGATACATCTCATAATTTGGGAAACCAAGCCCTAGATTTTTAAGTGCATACACAAATATTATTTTTGAGATTCAGAAAGATTGCAACTGATTAGAAAGTCATGACTTTGCATTAACTATAGAACAAGAAATAATCTTTTATTTTAATTTTTTTTAGATGTGTACAGAGATGTGAAAGCAAATTGGTGCTTGAAATCAAAACAAAACTGAAAAAGCTTTCTCCTGCGGGTGATCTTTTGGCTGCTATTTCTCCACAAGCGGATTACTTTTTCCACTTTATTCCGGACACAGAACCTTCTACAGGTGAACAGAATATTCTTTTATGCAAGTCCACTCAAAAGGAAATCCAGTTCGTCCCCAAAGGAGTCATTCCGGTAATGACATATCACTGCAGCCAGGATAAATGCCCGATTATTAAAACCTGGAATCCCAGATCATGAAGAATTAGAAGACTGCAAACCGAGTCAAGGTGGTCAAGAACTAAAACCATAGAAAACGCAATTCAGCCAATCAAAGAAGCTTTTTGCACATTCATGTTCCAAGCGTTTTATCGAATAGAAATCCCCAAAGTTTGAAGCTGCCGTGGACCATTTTTGGCCATTTTTGATAGTGGAAAAGAACTTAAGACTCAAGTGAAATTTAAGAACGGGAAGCCCACACTAAATATGGAGAGAAATGTAAAACTGGAGTCACGTGCTGCGATACTTGGCCGTCCGGAGTTTTTGTAACCATAGAAATGGGAACTTTTGCAGTAACGCAAGCGTGCTCCGGTACTAAGGGCACATGCGCAATACTACTTAAGATACGGGAAATGACTATTGTTGCAGAAGCTGGCAGAGTAGCTCCGCCTCCGAGGTTTATTAACTAACTTCCCGGAGCCGGGAAAGGGGTGTGGTTATACCTTTTCCCTGCCTTCGCTGAGCAAGGGGTTCCCGTGCGACCACCTGGTCATGATGCAGGGCTTGCCCGCCATCCCCGAGGAGATCAGTAACTTCCTTGCAGGTGAATGTGCCCTGCGCGGCTGGGAGGGAACTTCTGCAAGCGTGGCGAGACTAGGGAGCGTTTTGCTAAAAGTAGTGTAATACGGCTATAGGAGAGTAAGGAAAAAAAAGGGAAGGTAGAAGAAATGGAGAAGTGACTTCTGGGGCGAGAGTGATTGCTTTTTGGAAGGGAAACCGAAGATCTAAACTTGAGGATTTTGTTTTCCAAGTGTAATAATAAAGAAAAGGGGACTCCGTAGGAGGATTATCAAGAAATTTACCCTAGAGGAGGAGTTGAGGGCGCGAAGCAGGGTGGGTTGATGCTTAGCTGATCGTTTTTTAAATATTTGGACAAGAAATAGCCAACTACTTCCCTGACTTGGACTAGGGAAAGTTTGACATCAGTATTCATCAGAAAATCTGCTTTTATACTCTCCCTGTCTTATTTTGGAGATGTATTCTTAAAGTCAGTTTGGTGTATAAGGCTAGTGAATGAGGTACAGGACTAGAAACCAGGAGACTGAGTTCTAGTTCCACTTTAGGCATAAAAAACCTGAGTGACTTTGAATTAGTCACCCAACCCAACTCACAGGATTGTTGTGAGAAAAACAGAAAGGGAAAGAATATTATGTTTGTTCAATGCCTTGAATTACTTATATGATAATGAAAGTGGAATAAATTAATAAAGTTTTAATTTCAAAAATTAATTTGCATTTATTAAATGCTGATGCTACAAGAATAAAGAGTTTAGCTAAGAAGAACATATAGTGGTACTGTAGAAGCATCACACCTGGATTAATTAAGCATAACCACCTGGATTTCTGATTATTTTTTTTTGCTTGAACCAATGTCCAAAGTGCAGAATTGGGGCTTTGTTTCAGCCCAAAAAAAAAAAAAGGGGGAAAGAAAAGAAAGAAGCCTTTGACGTTTCCATATTTGCTTACATTTTCATAATCTTAAAATAGATTGTTCTGTGTTGTATTTCCTGTGTCTCTTATTATACCAGACTGAAAGCCATCTAGTTTTTAAAAATATATTTCCTTTTGTTAACCAAATGCTTTCAAATGAAATAAAATCTCCTTTCTATTGATGACTCTGTTTTGTATTTATGCCAGGACTAAATTTCTATCATATGTTTGGCTGAAATTCTCTATCCATGTATAATGAAATGCATTTTTCTAAAGTCAGTGTACTCTTCCTCTAACTAGGCTTGTTTAATATTATTCAGTAAATAACTTGATTTGCCCCCACCAATATCCACTACATTGAAGTTTTATTTAAACATACATATTGGCCTGTAAACACTTTGTTTATTAAGTTTACCAAATGAATTGTCTTAATCAAGAGCCAACTACATTAAATATATGAAATAACTACTAAATGGGCTGGATTATGTGCGTCTACAGTAGGAATACTGTAGCAACTCGGACAAGAATTCTCAGGCTGTAGTTCCTTTAAAAAAACATGAAAAAATTATTACATGCCAAATAAGTCTTGATCTACATCTTAGTCAACAGTTATTCTGTAGATTGAAAGATTGCTTGAGTATACTTTTAAAAAGTATAGCTCTGCCAAGATGTGATTATGTCAGCTTTTCAAGAATTCCTTCCTGGGTGCCAATAGAAATAGATCTAATTTCATACTCTTTCATACCAGGTAAACATTAGGGTTGCATATGCTTCAGAAATTGCCAGTACCTTGAATAACTGCTTTTGGATCTCGGGCAAATATTACACCTAGTTATGAAGGCAGACTGATTCTTTTCAGGCTTCTGAGCAAGCCTGAAACAAATATTGCTGTTTCTAACAGTAACTCTTACAGCAGGGGTACCTTCTTTCCAGACATGAAGTGAAAACATTGGGCTGTTGTAATGAATAGCAGAAGAGTGTTGTGTTTTAAAGAATATTTTTGATTTCCCAGACTAGTTTACAGTCTTGGAGGACTCCTGTGTAAGAACTAACTGGGCCTTACCTTGCTTAGGTTTTTGAGATTAACAGGGGTAACCTAGGAACTGCCATATGTTGTGATTGGGACTTGTTTAGTCCTTGAATGAATCAGACTTGACTAGAGTCATACAGCAAGCTACACTATTATTATTATTATTTTTAATTTGATTTGTATGCCGCCCTTCTCCGGAGACTCAGGGTGGCTTACAGTGCATTAAGCAATATTCATGGCCTACAAACTATAATTATTGGTTTAGCACAGTACATCCAAAGTAACCATATTATTTTAGTTTGATATGCTAACCCACTTTCTATCAGAAGACAGCTTGCTCTTTTTGAGACTATATGGTTGCATTCTGTTTGCCAGGAAATAAATTTAATTTTGAATGCGCATATGTATATATGTTATACATACACATATACATATATTCAAAATTAAACTTCAAAATTAAAATCACAGTGTATGATGGGTCTTACCTTTTGTTTTTACTAACTGTCTAGCTTTTTTCTGAGTAGAGCATTCCATTTTCTGTCTTCGCACTATTATTCTCAATCTTGGCAATTTTAAGGTGTGTGATTTCAGATCCCAGAAACCTCTAGCCAACATGGACTTTGACTAAAGGACAAAAGCAGAATGGTACTAAAATCATGGGCAATCCTTCTGCATTTTCTGTGTATTGCGGTTAACTGTTGTTTTATTAATATAACTAATTGGCATGATATTTAAAGAAAAAAATGTTAGTCTTCCATGATTAATCAAAAGTTAAAAATAAGCTAAAAAATTCTCATGATAAATGATTGAAATAAGTCCTCAGTTAAATATTTATGTTGTAGGACTAATTTCTATAAGTTCTAATTGTTCCTGACAGTGGACCAGTTAGAGACTTATTTTTTCCAGGTGTACGTCCACCCTTCCCCTTCCTAGTTCTCATCAGTATTGTGCTGGATATGTAATGATAGGAACAGATTGATAATGAGAAACCTGAACAGAAAAAAGTTACTAAGGAAAGAGTGAATGAAATTTTAATTAAAGTTACTAAAGCAACAGGATTGGTCCCAAAAGCACATTGTTTAAAAAAAAATTGTGGACTGTTGACATTTGAAGACGTTGAATGTACTAATGTTTATCCAGAAGTTTTTAATTCTAATTTGATGAAACCTTGATATTGACCTGGTTTGCTCATAACTCTAATAGTGGTTTGGCTCACTCATCACTTTATGATAAAAGTTATACAGAATAACAGAATTGGAAGTGATCTTGAAGGTTTCTAGTCCCACCTCTTGTTCAAGTACCGTATTTTCCTGAAAATAAGACCCTGTCTTATATTTTTTTGAACCCTGAAATAAGCACTTGGCCTTATTGCCATGTGCTCAAAAGTTCGATTGGGCTTATTATTAGGGGATGTCTTATTTTGGGGGAAAGAGGATAGTAGGATTATCTATTATTCTGGATAAATCTCTTCTTAAAAATCTCCAGTGAGCATCCACAGCTTTTGAAGGCAAGCCATTCTCAGTTCACCTGTACTATTTAGATCTCCTTGTCTGGATTATCTAATGCAATGAAAAGTTACTGTTTTTAGTCAAATTTATTGATAAAACTTCCAAGAGACTATTTCAGGCAACGTAATGATTGGCTGCTACTATTTATTTTTGCAAAACTCCAAATGCTTTTAATGAGCCTGGTATCACCACTAGTTCACATACATGGTGACAGTATTTGCTGATGCCATAGTTGGTATAAATGGATTTTAAATTCTTTGGATTTTGGATCTTACGCAAGCCCAGTTCTGCCCTGTATGTGAAAAAGTTACCACTGCTTTAATTAAGTGAGTAACCAGACTAGCATATATTTAATGCAAGTCTAAAAGCAGTGGCATCTTTTTGCATGCTCAGGAAGAAGCCTTCCTGATAAATGACTTGCATGCTTTAATGACTAGCAGAGAAATTCGGTACTTTGTGAGGTCTGAATGTTTGTTTAATTATTTGTGTGGGTGTAGGTTTGTAGAGATTTGTGCAGATGTGTAAGAGTACATAAATTATGTCCCCAATTGCTCACGCACAAGTGATGTTCCCAAAAACTCACTGAAATGCAGTAATAGAAGTTTTCAATAAGCATTTTCAGGTTCTACTCTCTTCCATACAGCTCTTAATTTAGAGTTACTACTTAATTTAACTTGTGAATCATGAATATGTATTATGTAATTGAGCACATGAAACATTTTAGTTGCAATAATGAAGAGTTGCGGTCACTCTCCTTTATTTCTCTTGACTGTGGTCAATTAATTCAATCTATCCAGGGTAGAATTTTATATTTTTTACATTTAGATCTCAGACATAAAGATCACACTTTTTATAGTGTTTCGTTTTCAGTCTGAATATTACTGAAATGAATGTTCATTACAGAAGAATTTTGGATAACTGAAAAAGACATAATCATTATGTGAATATAATTTAAGCTGATTACCTTTGCAATTACTATATCTTAAAAATATTGAAATGAGAAGAGATACATTAAAGTTAAGAGAAAGGGGTTCCACTGACATTTTTGAAATAACCTGTAGTATCACAAAAGAGTGTTTGTCTTTTTTATGAGGTTATAGTGCTCCATATCAGCAAAAAAAAAAAAAAAAAAGGGATATGCTATTTTTATATATTTGCTGCCCAGCTGATTTCTTTTAAAATTAATATTGAGCTAGCTGTCTTGTGATTCTGTTGGCTTTTATTCAATTATTCGGACAATTTTGAATGAAAATGGTATTTTTTTTTTTGCTTAAAATATAACATGATTCAACATCTAAGAAAAAGGTACACTAGTTTTTCTCCAATACAGTTCCTTCCTTCCTTCCTTCCTTCCTTCCTCTCCTTCCTTCCTTC
The DNA here is from genome assembly GCA_038048745.1 of Coluber constrictor foxii. Classification (NCBI taxonomy): domain Eukaryota; kingdom Metazoa; phylum Chordata; class Lepidosauria; order Squamata; family Colubridae; genus Coluber; species Coluber constrictor. The sequence continues at coordinate 131,376,982 of CM075961.1, forward strand.
CTTCCTTCCTTCCTTCCTTCCTTCCTTCCTTCCTTCCTTCCTTCCTTCCTTCCTTCCTTCCTTCCTTCCTTCCTTCCTTCCTTCCTTCCTTCCTTCCTTCCTTCCTTCCTTCCTTCCTTCCTTCCTTCCTTCCTTCCTTCCTTCCTTCCTTCCTTCCTTCCTTCCTTCCTTCCTTCCTTCCTTCCTTCCTTCCTTCCTTCCTTCCTTCCTTCCTTCCTTCCTTCCTTCCTTCCTTCCTTCCTTCCTTCCTTCCTTCCTTCCTTCCTTCCTTCCTTCCTTCCTTCCTTCCTTCCTTCCTTCCTTCCTTCCTTCCTTCCTTCCTTCCTTCCTTCCTTCCTTCCTTCCTTCCTTCCTTCCTTCCTTCCTTCCTTCCTTCCTTCCTTCCTTCCTTCCTTCCTTCCTTCCTTCCTTCCTTCCTTCCTTCCTTCCTTCCTTCCTTCCTTCCTTCCTTCCTTCCTTCCTTCCTTCCTTCCTTCCTTCCTTCCTTCCTTCCTTCCTTCCTTCCTTCCTTCCTTCCTTCCTTCCTTCCTTCCTTCCTTCCTTCCTTCCTTCCTTCCTTCCTTCCTTCCTTCCTTCCTTCCTTCCTTCCTTCCTTCCTTCCTTCCTTCCTTCCTTCCTTCCTTCCTTCCTTCCTTCCTTCCTTCCTTCCTTCCTTCCTTCCTTCCTTCCTTCCTTCCTTCCTTCCTTCCTTCCTTCCTTCCTTCCTTCCTTCCTTCCTTCCTTCCTTCCTTCCTTCCTTCCTTCCTTCCTTCCTTCCTTCCTTCCTTCCTTCCTTCCTTCCTGTTATAAGATAGACCAGGAACATTAAGAGTCAATTTCTGCCAATGAAATAAAAAAAATATTGTTTGGCCCTAGGTCTGTTAATCTCTAATAACAGACTTTGGTTATACCAAGTTTGTCAAATAACACAATTATTTAAAATTATGCAGAGCTTATTCCCAGTTAGTTATTTGGTTCTCTGCTTTCAGAGGAACCTTTCATAAAGAAGTAATTATTTTAGAATATTTTATTTAAGTTTGGAAATCAATCTTTTTTGTTACCTAGGTATCAGTGATCCCATTTACCAATATTTTAATTTATTTATAGGCCAGTATTTTATGATTATGCATTGCACATTTTCTATCTAACCTTTTATGTAAAACCTAATATAAGCTGTTTCTACTCCTATTCCATTGGGCTGTGACAATCACTATTCATGAAAATGTTTGAAATACAAGTGTTCTGTGCTAACTCAGATTAGGCATTAGCCCAACCATGCAGTGAATGTGGCTGTGTATAACAACTAGCCTGTCTAATTTCAGCCTGCCATTAAGTGAAGTGTCTATTTAGACCCGCTCCAGTCCGGCTTCAGGTCTGGTTACAGCACCGAAACGGCATTGGTCGCGTTGGTGGATGATCTCTGGAGGGCCCGGGGTAGGGGGTACTCCTCTATCCTGGTGCTGTTAGACCTCTCAGCGGCTTTTGATACCATCGACCATGGTATCATGTTGCGCCGGTTGGAGGGATTGGGGGTGGGGGGCACCGTTCTGCGGTGGTTCTCCTCCTACCTCTCCGACCGGTCGCAATCGGTGTTGACAGGGGGGCAGCGGTCGACCCCGAGGCGCCTAGTGTGTGGGGTGCCACAAGGGTCGGTCCTCTCGCCCCTTCTGTTCAACATTTATGTAAAGCCGCTGGGTGAGATCATCCGTGGTTTTGGGGTGGAATTCCATCAGTACGCTGATGATACTCAGCTGTACATTTCCACCCCAGGCCACCCCAACGATGCCGTGGAAGTGATGTCCCAGTGCCTTGAAGCTGTGCGGGTCTGGATGGGGAGAAACAGGCTTCGACTCAACCCCTCCAAGACTGAGTGGCTGTGGCTGCCGGCGTCCCGATATAGCCAACTGACTCCATCGTTGGTTATTGGGGGCGAATCATTGGCCCCCACGGAAAGGGTGCGCAACTTGGGCGTCCTCCTGGATCCACGGCTGTCATTAGAGGATCATACGACAGCTGTGGCCAGGGGGGCTTTTTATCAGGTCCGCCTGATACGCCAGTTGCGCCCCTTTCTAGATCGGGACTCCCTGCGCACAGTCACTCAGGCGCTCGTCACGTCTCGCCTGGACTACTGTAATGCTCTCTACATGGGGCTCCCCTTGGGATGCATCCGGAGGCTTCAACTGGTACAGAATGCGGCCGCGCGGGGGATTATGGGAGCGACAGGGCGCTCCCATGTGACACCTCTCCTGCGTGAGCTGCATTGGCTGCCGGTTGATTTCCGGGTGCGTTTCAAGGTGTTGGTAATCACCTTTAAAGCGCTCCATGGCTTAGGACCAGGGTACTTACGGGACCGCCTTCTGCCACCTATTGCCTCCCACCGGCCGGTTCGCTCCCACAGAGAGGGCCTCCTCAGGGTGCCGTCAGCCAGACAATGCCGGCTGGCGACCCCCAGGGGGAGAGCCTTCTCTGTGGTAGCCCCCACCCTCTGGAACGATCTCCCTCCAGATCTAAGAACTATCACTGACCTCCGGACCTTTCGTCGGGCGTCGAAGACTTATTTCTTCCAACTTGCCGGACTTGCCTGATCCCTCCTATTTTTAAATATTTTTAAATTTTAAATGTTTAAATTTTAAATTGTTTTAAATTATTTAATTTTTAGACTTCAGCCGAAATTTATATAGGTTTTTTAGCATGTTTTAATTCACTGTATTGTTGGTTTTTAAATTGGCTGTTCACCGCCCTGAGTCCGGAAGGAGAAGGGCGGTATAGAAATTTGATAAATAAATAAATAAATAAATAAATAAATAATTGCCTCATTATGGGCAGAAAATCTATTCTTCAGTGAACTGAACAACTAGATTGCAGAGCTAGTTCTGATGTGAATTGAACTTGTTATATAAGAAAAACAGTCTTGGGTGAGACCAAAAGGATAATCCAGAAAACTATTTGTAAAATGATCAGGCCTGTGGTTTTAGAGAACAAATATGACAAACCTCTCATAATTTGCCTTCAAAAACAGGTATTCATAATAGACATAAAATAATTTATTGACTATTTATGGGTATCTGATACTAAACCGAATTTTATTTTGCCAAGCAAAATGCACATACACATAAGCATTTGAACTAACCATCTGATGTATGACTGGGTTCATAGTATGATTTTTTTGGTTTAGAATGCATCAGCACACCTATAAATATTGATAAAGCATGGGCCCAGTTTGATGTGTGAACTGCAATTGTGTATTTAACTGAAGTTAACCATAGTCATGGTATAATGCAATATCCAGATTGCATTACGGAGAATTCTTTTTAATAATACATCTTTCTGTTTCTATCCATTTGAAGTTGACCACTGGGATTAAATCCAGATTAAATTAATATGTATCAAGGGAAAGTTCTGCATTAGAAGATCATAAGAAAAAAAAATAGAAAAGGTGTTATGCTTCTGTATAAGACTTTATTGCCATATTTAGTGGTAGTTTTATACTGAAACTTCTAGTTCTCTTTGTTTTGTCATAGATACTATGTTGTTTTAGCATGCACAGTTCTTCTGTGTATAAAGTGATTCTTTGAGATTTACTGCCATTTCTCAGTGTCCAGTTTTTATACAAAGGCTTTAAGGATACATCAGCTTTAGCATGGACAAAGAAATCATAAGCTGGCAGTCTGTTTTGAAAATGCTATTTTGTTAATAAAAGTACCAAATAAAGTTTGATTCTGGGACAATCACATATTAGTTGAAGCAGTTTATTATCTTCTAGATTTTATTCTTTGAATAATAGGTGGCATACATATATTTTACATGTTTTGACAGTTGATAAAAACTTGTCGGCTTTTGTTCATTTAATGATAGCAAATGTCAAAACAGCATTTGCTGTGCTAAGCATAAGCAGAGCAGTGAACAAATCTTTTCAATTTACAGTTTGAAATATTTTTCAATTATTTTATGCCTGGAACTGATAAAGTAACTCCATTAAATAGTTTGGCTGTTATTGCTTTATGAAAAAACTATAATAGAAGTATTTATCATCTGAAAATTAGTATTTCTTTTTTGACTTATCTCTCTCCCTTTATTCTTTTATAATTTAGATGTTGACACATTCATATCAGATATTCTAAAAGGTGAAAATTTATCCAAAAGAGCAAAGGAAAAAAGGGATGTCCTGGTTAAGAAGATGAAAGACATCAGATCCAAGTAAGTAATTATGCTTGTATAAAATACATTTAGTATAGAAAGTATATACTGTGTCTTCCCGAAACTAAGACCTCTCCTGATAAAAAGCCTAATAAGATATAATAATATATTATTAATATAATTAATAATTAATTAATAATTAATATCTAATATAAACATAACAAGATAATCAAAACTGGGCTTTTCAGTGCATGAGTTAAAATAAGCCCCACCCCCAAAATAAGCCCCCCAACTATTTAAATACGCAGCTGGTCCCGCCATTTCTTCTGGTTGTTTGCTGTGAAAACAACATGAGGTGAGGAGACCATGTTGGGGAAGGGGAGAACATGCCTGCCCCTCCCTGTTCTTTGCACCGGCTGGCCGCTGCTGTCTTAACGTGTCCTGTTGCCACCACCTCGTGGAGCAGGACTTTGCAAGGTTGTATGCATGAATGGTAGCACTGCCATGAGTGTCATCATACCGGCACAGATGGCTGCTCGTGGCTGCACCAGTATGTCGAACCTTGCAGCAGTGCTGCCGTTCGTGTGTGTACCAGCACAAGCCTTGCAGAGTCCTCCTCCACGAAGCGGTGCCGGCTGCACGATAAATCTCACAAAGACTCATTTCTGACATGTGGGACAGGGAAAAAGTGAGACGTGTGAAGCAAGACGTGGCTCCCTTGCTGTCTCTTTTCTCCCTTCCCCTTGCTGGATATGACAGGGCTCCTGCCCATTGCTTAGCCACCCTCCCCCTTTAGGGATGCAATTTGGGGGTGGCAAGTTGGGCGGCCGTTTTACCTTTCAAGCTCCATTGTATTCCTCAGCTTTATGTCCAAGAAAGCACATTGTAAGAAAAAATTTATTGAACTTGCGAGAATTTTTTTTACAATGTGTTTCCCTGGACACAATGGTGAGGAACGTGACGGAGCTTGAAAGGTAAGACACACATCCCGCTTGCCACCTCTAAATTGCATTGACATACCGGCACAGCCACGAGTGGCAGGACACCAGCACAGCCGCGAGTGGCAGGACACCAGCTGTACTGGTATGATGAAGCTCATGGTGGTGCTGCCTCCACCCCAAAATAAGAAGACCCCCCCCCCCCCAATAATAAGGCCAAGCCCTAATCTGGGGGTTCAAAAGAAAATAAGACGCTGTCTTATTTCCGGGGAAATACGGTAAGTTTGCAACCAATCTGTCAAATAGGCTATCCTTATTATTTCTCCTTTATTCATAAGAAAATTTTAAATTAATTAATAAATGCTCCAGCATAAATTAAATCCTTGTTTAATTTTATTTATTTATTTGGGTTTATATACCATCATGTTCTCATTTTGTGTTCTAAACAAAGAAGGGGAAATTCAGGCTCATCAGACTGCTCATCTCTAATAGGTGGCAGAAGAAATATAGCTACAGGTAGTCCTCGCTTAATGTCCATTGTTTAGCAACCATTCAAAGCTATGATGCACTGAATGAAGGGACTTAGAACCAGTCTTTGAAGTTCTGGTCATTGCAGTAGTCACATGAACAAAATTCAGGTGTTTGGCAACCGTTTTATACTTATGACCAGTTGTTGTGTCCTGTAGTCCTGTCACAATTTACCATTTGTAATCTCCCCTGCCAGCTTCCAACAAACAAAGTTAATAAGGAAGCTGGCAGGGAAGGTCTTAAGTCTCTTCAGTAAGTCTCTCTCTCCCCCCCTCCCATTCTTCACTTTCCTTTGCTTGTGTGCACTGTGCTCTCCCCGTGAACCACAACCTTCTTCACCCCTTTGTTCATATCCATCGGATCATCTTCCTCCCTTTGGTTCAGTATCATTCTTCCCCCCAACCCCTTTGCTTGAATGCACTGTGCCTTCCTTCTGTCTTCGACTGCACCACTCCTTCCTTCCCCCTTTTACTTACACCCAGCATACCTCCCCCTCCCCTCACTCATATGCAGTATGCCCTCCTTTTCCCTGGCTTTTCTGCATTTATGCTGTTCTGCAGCAGCAGCATCTCCATTTCCCATGTACCTTCTCAGACCTCCCCCACCCCGATTAACACCCCTGCACTCCTTACTTGTGATTTTCACTGCTTCTCACTTAACAATCTGCACATCTTGACATTATGGTATGTCTCGATTGCTGTCAATAAGTGATACAGCCCCATTATATGACACTTTGTAACTAAATCACTTTGTAGTGGTTATCTTGGGCCAGATTGCCATTGTTACTTGAGGGCTTTCCATACCTTTATTCATTTCAGATTAGTTACTGTTTACTTTTCCATGTAAACTTGGAAAAAACATTTGCTTTCATTTGTGAGAAATCTGGGTAGCTAGAACTTCAAACACTTAGGAATTTTTCATAGCATACAAGCCACCAGCTCACAAACAACTACTTTTCCGACACTGATGCACTTGGGAAGGGTTTTTTTCACGCAGCCTACGATACTGACCACTGGTTAATGGACATGGGCAGATGTATGGCAAAAGCATTCAGCAAATGTATGTTAGAGGTCTTAATCAATGACTGCCATCTAAGATTGGGCAAGTATAAAGTAGCTATCAATATGCATAAGGAGCATTGTCTATCACAACTTGAAGAAAAACTAGTCATCCACCTAGAGAATGTTATTAAGATCTAGTAAAAGAAAGTTAGGTAAGAAAAAGGAAAAAATTGGAGGATAAAATTAAAAAGTTAAAACCATGCTCCTAAATCTGTAGGAACTTGATCTATGATTTATGGAACAAACAATTAAGCCAGCAAGAACAACATGAATGTGATGAGGGGTTTAACATACATGATGCCATATCAAGAGAATTCATAGCAATTCATAGCAGTGTTTGAATCCATATTCAATAGAGTAGAGATACAACAGCCATTAAAACATGCTATCAGACAAAACATATTGTCAATGGTGGTCACATGCAGATTAAACAATATGCCCAGCCAAGGGGTCAATGCACCTTGAAAGATCTGAAAAAAGATCAGGACATTATTATTTTATTATTTTAAAAAGGTTGTTTCAACAATGATGAACCTTACATTTTATGAAATGAAGGCATCCGCCCTGCTCTATGATTCTTCAGCATGTAGACCAGCAAAGACAACAGAGATGAGAATGATGATCACACAATTGAATGCTTATCTCAGCCAACTCAAATAACAGAAATGTTGGAAAATGAGAGGAAAGATGCTGCCTCAGCGAGATTTTATGGACTTCCCAAGATACACAAAACAGGAGTCCTCCTCAGAGCTATTGTAGCGCTATGAGATACCCATACCTACAACTTGTCTAAATAGCTGGCACAATGCTTAAGGTTCCTGACCTCACCCTCGAACAGCACGGTCACAATATCCAGACATGTTTTGACAAAACTATAAGGCTTAAATGAATTCATGGTCTCTTTTGATGTAGTGCCCCTATTTACATCCATCTCTCCTCACTTAGCATACAGAATAATAGGTTAAAAAACTAGAAAAATACATCCCAGATCAACAATCTAACCAGGGCAAAAATCACAAAGCCATGAGGATGGGCTCCAGCATGAGTCCGAAAGCTCAGAAGACTAAATCTCTGGTCCTGCTGGCTGACCCAAATTGGATCTTGCAACATTATACTGGAACACATATATTTGCTTTCATGGATGTAAAGTAAATTTTTAATTTTTTGTTGCTAACTGTATACTTTGTGTCTCACTTCTCAGAATGCTTTAAAAAGCAGATTACCTTTTTTAAATTTGTGGAATGAAAAATATAGTCTTTTTCTCTTCAAATTAAACATGGACAATTTATATAATGTCTAAAAAAATTCATTAAAAAAAGTTTATAGAGGTCATTAAAAATGTTCAGCAGAAAACTAGTGATACAATTAATTATGAATTTAAGCTATACAATCCACTTGCACAAAGGAAGGACTTTAATTTTTTCTGTCCATTTTCCATATGAATATATAATGAAATGTCTAGTAAGTTTCAGGAACATGAGGAAGAAACAGTATGCTGTATGAACATAAGCAAGTATTAGAAAAAGACTGAAGATTACTCTGCTAGGTATAGGTTGATGCAGAAAATCATAGAGTTGGACAGGATCCTTTTGGCCATCAAGCCCGACATTCTATTTAGAGCAGCAATCTCAAATTAAAATATCTCTGACTGACAGTTGTCTACTTTATGAATTGATGCTTAAAACAGTCTAGTTAATTAGTTCCACTGTTGATCTATAGTTGTTGGAATTGTTGTAATTTCCTAATGTTTGGTATCTAGTCTTGTTCTTCTTGCAACCAATATTTACAGAAGCATTTGATACATCTAGAATTTTTGAAATGGTGACTTCCTTATCAGAAATTGGCAATGCTGGAATTCTTGCTACATCCATTCTAGTGTTACTATTTACCTAGTTATATAAACCTTAGCATGAACGATTATTTCTTACAAAATGAGGCATTGCAAAAGAGCAAAGTAATATTTCTCTGGACTTTGTGAAAGTAGATATGCTTTTGAAAGAAACTTGATGTGTGCTGAAAACCTTTTATCTATGTCTCACTATTCTTGTCAGATACATGGTTGATCCATGTCATACTTGCTTACACTATTATATCTGACTGTTGTGCTGTTGTGGTTGTCTGTAGAAGTGACAAAATAGATAAGCAATATAAGAGGTTGTTGCCATGATGGATATGATTTGTCACTGATAGCTTGGCTTTTTGCCAGCAAAATTTTCTTTTCTATCAAGAATAATGCTTACCTCGGATAATTTACAATTATCATTTAACACTGAGAAATTGTTTATTCTGTGCAAAGTTTTAATACCAGAGCCAGACTTGAGGAATATAACGAAATGTACCAAATGGTACTAGACTAGTTGTTATGGTAATGATAGGATCAGGTTCTAGCCCAGGGATGCTTGGCACAATAAAAGTGCAGCATCTATTCCTTAACTTTTGCTCTTCTATCCTGGTGGTGTTTATATGGACATAGTTTGTTGTCCATTGTTGTTTAATTAATTAATTTATAACTTACTTCAGTGGAATGAGCATCTCTAGACAAGTAGAATGAGCTTCTCTAGGCATGTGTAATACATTAAAAAAAATAAATAGAAAAAGTTAATACTTGCTGTTGTTATAATAATAGCAGGGCAAGAACCATTGAATACCAGGAAATAATATCTCCCTATTAATACAGATTCAGAAATGGTCCTGATCTTCAGCGTGATTCTAGATATTGTGTGGTTCTTTTTCTGTCTTAACATTGTATTCAGCAACATTCTTACAGGTGTATCCTGTTCAGAAAGATACTGTTTATCAGATTTTAATTTACTGTAATAACTTTCCTGTTTTTCAACTAATCTAAGCATCATCTTAATCTTTTTTAACCATATTGTGAATTTTACAGAGTAGTGACAATTTTTTTCTGTTTTCCATATTAATATATTAAAATTTTCAATTGAAGCTTAGGTGCAATAAAATACAATCATTAATTTTTCATTACAGCTATTAATCTCATGGATGACTTCTTCAAACCTTAGATCATATTTTTGGGGTAGTGATGCCCAAAGTGCTATCATTTTGTTAACCTGAAAAAACATGCACTGTAGTTCAGATTTACAAACACTTACCGTATCCTTTTTCCCGCCCCTCTTTTTTCTTTCCTGCAGTTACCCGCAAGAATTTCCTGAAATAGGTAAGAGTATGTTTTTTCATTTGCACATGGCTTAAATATTTTTTATTACTACTGAGCTTCCAAGCTAATCTTAAGTACATTCAATCACCTTTTGAAAATTCAGACTGTTCACATATGGTATGGTTGAGTATGTTGGCTCCCCCTGCTGGAGAAAAGCATTTCCTTTTTTAAAAAATATACGTTTTGCTGCTTTTATGAAACAAAAGGGCATACTAACCAAGAACTAAAAATTGAGAAGGAAAAAAAATATTTCAAATGCCAATGCTATTGGCATTGACAGTGGTTTAAAACACTTTCTAATATGAAGTATAAATTTAATGAAAGTGTATAAATATTCTCGACTATGCTTGTTATGATGCTCTACTTACTACTGGAAAAAAAACTTCAAATGAAATATCTTATATCAATTGATTACCCCTTTGCTGGACAAATACAGTTGAATCCTTAAGTCATGATATTTCCCATTTACACAGATAGTAGAAGCAGGGATATTGCACTTCTATCAGTGAATTTTCCAAGACATTTTACAAATCAGATTTTGACCCAGCAAAAGAAGTATTCTGCTTCTGGATGTGAGTTTTTGTTTCTTTTTTTTATCTGGTTCTTAACATGCTTCTTTTGTAATTTTTTGCCTATGACTGCAAGTTTAAAAAACAGACAAAATGAAAGCATCAGCATAAGATATGTCAAAAATATAAATGAGCTCAGAAGCAAATTGGAGAAAATACCATGAATATTTTCTCCCAGAAAAGCTTTGTAACAACAACTTGTTATCACATTTGCAGAAATCATAGTTTTATTTTAGTAGTTTAGAGTTTCAGGAGAAGAATTGAAATAATAGGAAGCTGAAATGTTGTTTGCATATTATCTTCTAATGGATTTCTTGAAACAGAGTTTATAATCTCATTAAAATAGCCTGGTACAGTGGCCTGTTTTGAAGCTGAACCTGAGATGGCCCTTATTTTCATGATGCTAATTCATGAGGTCATGACCTGCAGCCTGTGAATGCTGGTATAAGGGTCACAGCATGAGGTCAAGAAAGCATCTGTAGAACTACAGTAGATTCTCCCCCCTCCCTCCCAGCCAGAAAGAGTAACATTTACTTATTTCATTTTATGTCAGAGTTTATAGGTCTGCCTTCAGACAGGATATTTTCAGGATGGCCTACAAAGTTCAGCTGCCAGTCTCTGAAATAAAAACTTTGCTCCATTGTTTTGGGAATTTGTGTGTTCATTTTCAAAATTTTCAGAATTATCTCCAGGTATAGTGTGTTCCTAGAATTGGCTTGATCACTGAATTTAGATGCAAAAGGACAAAAGCTTTCTGATTTTCTAATGTAATCCAATTTGGGTTTTACATTTTTCAAAGCAGTGATTAAATTAATATTTGCCTAAAGCCAATCAACAAATCGATCCCAAACTGAAGGTGATTTTCATATACAAGGATCAGATTGCCTATCTAGTGAGATGCTGGTAAACAACTTTTAAAAACAAATCTTTTTAACTGCTAAGGACCATGAGGGCATAGTGTCAGAGAAGGCAGTAGAGTTAAATTTAGGAGTGTGCAAAGTGGTTTGAACTCAAAACTGGTCATACCAATTTTATAGAGAAATATCCTGATGTATGTTTCTGAACAGAGAAAAATGTTTCAAGCTTATATCGTTCTACCCTGATTTTAAAATAGATGTTTTGAGTTCAAAATGGAGATGCTTCCAGCTTGGAATGCTGCTGTTTAATGCAATTCAGATTTGTTTTTTGAATTTTAAAATTCAGAGAATTTTTATATTGATATAATTTGAACAATTCCCCCCCCCTCACTTTTTTCAATTTTTTGTTGGGATTTTTTCTTATCTTTTAGCAAAATAAAGACATCAGTTTTTTAAAAATTTCTTCTTCTTTTTTTTTAAAGAACCTGTGCTGGGATTTTTTTTTTTTTTTGGTGCTGCAATGATGTCATCATGGGGATGGGGATTGAATTGGAAAAAGGGTAGTATTACAAAAACTGTCTGGTAATGCGTACTTAAATATCAGGTTCGCTTTCTAATATATTGTAATACACAAAGTGCATCTGCATAAAAGCATTCCTTCAAGCATAGATCTAACAACCTAGATCCTAAGCAGATGGTTTATTAAGGTAGGCTCATTCATAAAATCTTACACATGCACATCCTTATTGCTTCCGATGGGAAAGCTGTTAAACCTATGAAAGTTGGAGATGTTCCTATCCTACTAAATGGAATATATCGCCTTATGTACAGAGCGTGTGTGAATTTATTGCAGCTCATGGTTGTATTGTCATCCCGTTTCCTGGACCCATTACTCTTACCCTTAGTATGTGAGTCAAGTGCTTTGCCGTTTATGTGTTCTGTGCATTGTTCTTTTGTGCTTGGATTTTTTAGACTCTGGGTCCCCAGTATAGCTTCCAAGGATAACAGTCTACCTAAGATATTATTTGATGCCCACCAAGTTTCTTTCACTACCTAATTCTAAGGCCCCTCCTCCTTTTAATAAAAAAAGAATTGGCAGCTTGTAAGCTGCAGATTCAAGAGTGTAGAATGTGTATTTCCCAAATAATTCCCAGAGCAATTCCTTGTATATAAAATGGTGGGTGGCATCTAGTTGTACTTTATTTATATTCTATTAGATGATGTTTTGTGACTGGCTACATTCTCCATGGGAACAATTTTGTGAGGGTGTCGGCAACATGCTGTCAACATTTCTTTGTTAAAACCCAAGCTAAGTGATACTGAAGTCTGTCTTTTTTACCTTAGTTATGAATCCTAAAGCTTCTTGACTCTCTTTCTGTCTTCTTTTCTCTCCCCCTCTTTCACCCTTCCTCCATACACACACACACACCTTGTCATGCATTTTAACTGAGTGAAACAATGCATCATTGGGCAACGTTTTTTGAACCAAGGTACTGCAAATAGATTAACTTACGGAATGTATTCAATATCCAGGACTCATGATTCCCGAGGGAATGAAATTGGGGAAATTGTGACTGCTTCAGTGCTATTTGCTGCTGCTGCGGTCATGTGATCTTCATTTATAATGTTCTGTGACTGTTTCCAGCCCGTCTTGTAATCCCTTGCTCCCTCTCCCATTCAGCATTAGTCATTTACCTGCCTGCTGGAAAGGAATTTATGCTGTTCTCCCGTGACCCCATACTGTCCCTGTTGCATGTCTTCCCCAACCCATGCTGCACCTCCTACGCACCTCCCTGACCTATGTCATCCATAGCATGCCTTTTCTTAAGTGTGTGGAACCCATTGCATGCCAGGCTTCCTGAGCCAGGCAACACCCTGTGTGTCTTTCCTGACCTGTATGGCATCCCCATACACCATCTCCAATCTGCACTCCTCGTGTGTGCTTTCCTCTTGTAGCACTTCAGGAATCCCACACATCTCTCTGCTCCATCTGTCATGGAATCTCTTGCATACCCCCAAGCACCCACGCATCCTTCCTGTTCCACACTCCGTTCACACATAATCTCAAATCAGCACAGCACTTTTCACATATCCTTGTAACCCCATGCATTCTTTTTGACCCGCATTATCCCATGATGCCCTATTTTGTTGTGGGCCACTGGCTGCCAATGGAACTGGGGCAGACTTGAATGATGAGGAGGTTGGAGAGGAACTTGGGCTAGTTCTGGAGCTCTGAGTGATTCTCTGCGTCAGACGCAGAGATAGAGTCAGGGCTGTCTGACATTTTCCAGCCACCGGAGAGGCAGCTGCCTTTGGACGCTGATATGAGTGAAGATGTAGAACAGCTGGGGCCTGTTTACATATCCACAAAGCAGTTAGGAGAGGTGAACAACAGAGGACAAGTAGTCGACTCGACTCGGCAAGGCACATGTGGACGCTGAATGGCCCCTCCCTGGCTGGGAAATAAATAGAAAGAAAGGGGAGTGGTTGTCATAGGAGATAACAGTTCGTATTTCTGAAAATTTTGTTCATTGTGTTTCATGCCGCAAAGACTGCTTGCCAGAACCTAATTTGCAACCTTTTGGCTGGGAGCTCACGGCCTTGCAATTATCGCAAAGAACTGATAAGGTCTGTTACTGCAGTTAAGTCCTTGAAAGACTATTGCCTGGACTTTTCGGTGGGTGAATGCAATTAATTCGCAAGAGTTAAATAAAGAGGGGTCTTCCGTGACAAGGAGTCTGTTTCTTGCTTTTGGTAAGACTGGGTCAGAACATATTTGCTTCTTACCAGAAGCAAGAAACAGACTCCTTGTCACGGAAGACCCCTCTCTTATCCATTAACGTCTATGCATCCTTGTTGACCTGCACCACCCCCTGTGTACACGGTGTGACCTGTATTCCATTTGATGTACCCTACTCAACTCACATGACCCACTTGGACATTCTCCCTGACCTGCATGGAATCTGTGACACATACCCAAACACTGTTCCCAATCCTTACAGCACTTCTCACACTCTCTGATGTAGCATTCATGACCTGCGCACATGTTGTTCCTTCCCCTATCTGGCAGCAGCCACTTACCTATATACTGGACTTGAACTGACAACTTGACATTCTCCCTGCAAGTTTCTCAGAGGCAAAGTAAATGTGGAAGCCAGCAGGAATTCTTGTGGACAGGAAGGAGGGAGGGAGGAAGGGATGGAAGGAAGGAGGAAAGGAAGAGTCTAAGGAAAGGAAAGGGAATTTGTCACTCAGATTGAGATCTATTCATGACTAATACCATTGTTAAATGTATTACAGTAATTAGTATTAGAACTCAGAAGATGTCCAGATTCTTGAATTCAAATAAAGTTCAGCATATCTTCTTGTCATCTAGGCCAACCTTTTTAACATGCTATCTTCCAGAGGACCTAGCGTTGCTGACAAGTGCTGACTGTCAATTCCTGAGACAATAATTTAGCATTGGAGTGTGTATGTTTTATGTAAGAATATATGTGTGTGTAAGGATTTATTCATCAAAAATTCCACCAGTTTTTTCATAATTTTATAATTGAAGTACAGTAAATATTAATAAACGTTTTCTTGGCAGAAGGTAAATATTGGCACTATTTTTGATTACAATTATTTAGTAATGGAAGATTTTTTTCATGCAAAAAAGCAAAAATTCCTTGATAATTCCTTGATACAAAATCAGTTTGAAGTCTTTATTGTGATAAATGCAAATTAAAGAGTAACGTTTATTCACAATGATTAGATATTTAGCTTCCCGTATTAGAGCAATATTATCATCTATTGGATCAATAAGCAAATTTACTACAGAATAAATGTAAAAGTACTGTTTAGTAAAGGAAGGCTTGCCACTGTGCAAGTGACTCAAAATATACTACTATCACAACATAAGATATCATATTGCCGAAGAAAAAATGTAGGAGCAGTATTATTTCCAGTAACCATTAACTGTGTTTAATTAATGAAACTTATAACAAAATATTCTGGGATAAATCAAAATGTTCTGGGGAAGATATTTTAATGAACATTAGCCCCTTAATTATCCTCTTGGCTACATTGTAGGAACACACGTGTGCTTTTTCTTTGTGTAACAACTTTTTATAAAGAATTATTTTTAAACTGATCATTAATTTTATGGCTACAGAAATGAGATGCAAAATTTATGCTGTTGTCATTGGCGTAGGCTCAAGGCACTACTGGTATTATGCATGATTATAATAGAATGGCTGCCTGCTAATGAGTCTGTAGACATTTCGTTTGAACATGCGTTGCTTTTAGATGTGTGATTAGGCTGTAACGCTTTCAGTTATGTGTACAAATTCTTTTGCATAGACTTACCTGATAGTCATTGTTCCTTAGAGTTCTCTTACATAGATAGTAATTAGCATTTTTTTTTATTTCTGTTGCCATTCCAAATATAAAGTTAGAATAAAATTTGTATTTCAGGTTGCTTGATGCAGTGATGCCACTGACCGAAAGCATTCATAGCCTTTAAAACAGTGCTTTTTTAAAAGTGCTAGACTGGTCAATCTTTTTTAAAAATGTGCACATTTGTCATTAAAGTTAGTGTTATTCTATTTTTACTGCATGTTTGAAGTGGCTAGAGCAGGGATTGGCAATTAACTTTCTCAAGGGACCACATGAGAAACAGGGACTGTTGTGGAAGACCGTTGCCCAATCCTCCACTGCCCACCTGTCTCTCCCCTCGACCCCTACTGCCACCCTATCCTGACACTGACACTGCTGGATGGAGACAGCCAAAGGCCGGATACAGCTCAATGAAAAAGTCTGGGCTAGAGCATACCATAGTCTAAATCCGCAAAGACCAGGTAGTCTCTTTAATCTTATCTCTAAGGTAAAATCTTGAATGTACAATATTCCAATATTTTCCCTACAACATTCAGAATTGGTGTTTCTGATAAAAATCAGAATTAGATAATACCTGCATTTAAAATAGCATAATTACAATTAAATCCATCACAAATATGATTGACACTTTTATAAAATAAATCAATTTGTTTTGTGACACTCATATGTAGACTCACCGGTCAAACACAGCCAAAAGGACTGCAGATTGGCTGCATGGTTTCTCAATATTTCATGGCAGTACAAAGTAGTCCTTAATTTATGACCACAATTGAGCCCGAAATGTATGTTGTTAAGGGTGAAATTTGTTAGGTGAGTTTTGCCCCATTTCATGATTTTTCTTTCCCCATTTGTTAAGCGAATCACTGCAGTTCTTAAATTCATAACTCGGTTATTAAGTGAATCTGGATTCCCCATTAATTTTGCTTGTCAGAAGGTCACAAAAGGGAATCACAGAATTCTAGGACACTGCAACCATCATAAATATAAGTCAGTGTCAAGGATCCAAATGTAAATCACATGACCATGGGAATGCTGCAACAGTCATGAGTGTGAAAAATGGAAATAAGTCACTTTTTTTCAGTGCTGTTGCAATTTTGAATGGTTACTAAATGAATGGTTGTAAATCAAGGACTATCGGTATGTCCACAAGCTGTTAAATTAACTTTATACAGCTATGAAGAAAATACCTCCTGTCATGTAGAATTGCTTTCCCCAAAACAAATAAAACAGAAAAATC
This sequence comes from Coluber constrictor foxii, assembly GCA_038048745.1. NCBI lineage: Eukaryota > Metazoa > Chordata > Lepidosauria > Squamata > Colubridae > Coluber > Coluber constrictor. Next base: position 131,393,840 of record CM075961.1, read on the forward strand.
AGGTTCTGCTAATGTGTGAAATAGCCCCCTTTTGGATTACTGGCCAACCACTGACACCTTTTTCTCTTCAAAAAATGTTATATGTAGTCCCTGTTATTAACCTTGATCTAAATTAGATAAAAGAATCCCCCTCTCTAAATATATAAATATAACATCCAAAATTTTGTCCAACATTCTTTCACTCTCTAGATGTCCATATTCTCCTGGCCTCTGCTACTATTGTTCCCAACATATACTATCTAGTATCATCCTTTCACTTAATGTAAAACTTCTGTGTAGGCATCAAGGCGTGATCCAGGTTTCTGAAATGAAGACCACTCTGAATTTAAGATGAAAACTCTTTGGAAAATTGGACAGAATAATAGAATAGAAAGAATAAATTTTTAAAAATGTAAACACAATAAGATTTACCTTAGTTTTCATTATTTGTTCAGCTCCTGTTAGTTCAGGATATTGTTGGGAAGCTGTATATGAAATGAAAACTGTTCTTTGACCATTGTAAATATAAATATCTGGAACCTTTTTGCCTATTTCTAAGCATTTATTTACAGGTTTCAAACTCTGATTCTCCAGTTTTAACAAAAGCTGAATGCTGTAAGTGAAGTCGCATGCAATGGTTGCACTAATTGTTTATTGACATGAAGTGGATAAGCATCTCACATTATAAAACACATATTTATAACTGCTTACAAAGCAGAATGATGCAAGTATTTAATCTGCCTGAAGGGGATTTTTTTTGTACACCCTTGTCAAAATTGGAAACTTATATCTTTGAGCAAATGCCAGGTCTCTGATGCCTTAGCAGGACCAATCCCTGCCGCCTGCCCTGAGATTTGTTTAATTAATTTTTTTGGCTGAGTACTCCAAGCAGCGCCAGGTGGCCAGATCTAGTCACTTTTTACATTTACTGCATTGCTTCCAAATGAGCACCGTCTAGGGGCAAAAAGTTAAACAGGTGGCCCACACACAGCTTTTCGTGATTGCCTCTAGAACTACCAGTTTCTTGGAATGTTGTTGTCCCAGATGGATAAATTTTTGTAACTCTGTAGTGCAGAAATATTCTTGAATGACTTGTTGCCAAGGATCCCCAAACCAAGAGTCAGGCCCCTTTGTAATGATGACAAAAAGCACTAAGAATAACTGGCAGACGGTCTGCTGACCATCTCTCTATAATTTTTTTACAATTTATGAAATGTCATAAAATATGAAAAGGATGCAAAGGATAGAAAAAATGTGCTGATTGGTCACAAAGATAGGAGTTCACAGTATTGGAAATTTTCCTGCTGATCACATTAGAAATTATTTACTAAAGAGCTCGCTAAATAATATTGAGCTGCAATAGCAGATAATATTTAAAATATTTAAGTAAGGTAAAAATACAATCCTTAAAATGCTAAAAAGAAAGGTAGGAATACAATTAACTGTGACACAACTGTGCCCTCAAGCTGACAAAAAATATTGCATATTTCAAATAAGAAACAAAGAGGGAATAAGGCATAAGGAAATAAAAATTGTTAAGCTAAAACTTTAGCAAATCAGACAAAACCTGGGAAATCTTGCGTGGTGTTTTCCAAAAAAAGACAAGCACTGAATTGTTTAACTGTCTGGAGGCAGTGAGTTCCACAGTGTAAGCTGTTGGCAAAAGAGGTGAAGCATGAGACAATGTATACCATCTTTGTTTGAAGAAAGACAATGTTTTTTAAATGATACAAAGCTCTCAACATACTATAAAGATAAATGAAAGAAAAAAAATTAAACAATAGTAAAATGGTATGACTTTGAAAAGTAAGAAATGGACCTTTTAAAGTAACTATAGAAAAAGGGAGACAACCAGTAACAACCAGTATGAAGTACAATTAGAAGAAATATTTGTCAAGAAAGGACTTTCCAAGAATTTGATTATATTGTCTTGCATCTTTTATAGAAGTCAATTCATGGAAGACCAATAAATGTTTCCAATTTCATCTTCTTCCAATTACTCTCTTACTGTTTTCCACACTGTTAAGAGAGATCTACTCTCTCCACAGTCTTTTGGAAAGGATGTTCATGGGTGTCTTTGAATAGGGAATTTTATTTTCTGAATTTACCAGGATATTAGAAAATGACACCTGCTGAACACAAAGAAACTGTTGGAACAGTTTTAGGCTTTTCTTAGGATCTAGGTATGATACATCCACACTAATTTGCATCATATAAAAAGGTATTGAAAAACCAGTGCTCTGACAGACAAGGACAATTCAAAGTGCACTGAAAATGGTGACAATGTGTTCTCGAATGGTGACAAGATGTTTGCAACCAAATTGACAACTTTGGAACAGTCCAACTGAAATGCAGATTTGATAAAAGTTAGGAATCCCCAATTTTAGTTTGGACTAATGGACATTTGTAATTGTAATCACCAGACTACTTCTGATCTCTTATTGTTTCCTATCAAGGGAAAGTCCTTCCTTTTAATTCTACTTGCATGCTGTGTCCTAGAGAAGAATATTACATCTATACAACCCCACAACATTTTGACTCACAAAGATAGATGTTAAGAAATTTGTAGTCTCATGACTACAAAATATAGATGCTCACTGTAATTTGAATGTATATAGTGACAAGTTGCCAGGAAACAGCTTTGAACAGTGGCTGTTCAAAGGTGGGATGGAAAGCTAGATAGAGCAGAATTTCTGAAATTCTTTGTAATTGTTAATAGTTCTGTTCTAAATCACAGTAATCTCAGAATATGAGTGGAATTAAGGAGCTGGAAATATTTCAAACCATCTGTCCCATAGGGATGCCTTGGTAGAATATTTCTGAAATGTATTCCCATTTTGTTCATTTTTTTAGTTAAGAGTGCTGCTTAAAAGTTTGTGAATCCTTTTGAATTTTAAATATTTTAAATATTTCTGAAAATATGACCTAAAATGTGTGCTATTCTCCATACATGTCCTAACACTAGATAAAAGAACACACATAAGTAGATGAGTCAGAATATTGTACTTGTTCAGTGTGCTTGAGGCATTATGGAGGCACCTTATATATACAAGTCTACTTTTTTCTGGAAGACAGATCTGTTTTAATTTTTTTTTTAAAGAATGATAGCATTATCTACATGGAAATTTGGTTTAAACTTGATCTGGCCAGCTGTGTGTTGCTGGCTGTGTTCCAAACCAGTGCATTACAGGATCCTCTCCTCCCCCTCCTTTCCCTCCCAACCTGTTAGCCAAGCTCTTGTTTCTTTCATTAGCTCAAGCCTGTCCCACCATATTTTAAAGGTAGCCATTTGGATTTTTCTACTGCGTGGATGGGAGGGGAGCTAAAATTAGGGAAATGCATAAATTGTCCTGCAGTAAATCTAAGCACAGGAAATCTTACAGGCCAACAAAGCCAGCAAAGTTTGGTTATTGAGGCAGCATAAATTGCAAAGTATGGGGTTGGTGGGTTTTTTTGTGCTAATCTGAATATTGGAAGTATATTCATGAAAACAGCAATGGGGAAGAATCTGTGGATAGGAGTAAGTATGAAGTGTCTTTGCTGACTAATGTCTTATATCCACCAGATATGAAGATCCCAGAATTCCTATCCTAAAACTCTTACCACAAATGGTTGATTCTGAAAGTGGAAGCCTAATCTAGATGGGTTGGGTTAAATTGGAAAACACTAGACTGCACTAGACTGAGTTAGAGCTAGAGTTGAGATTATGAGAAGTTTACTTTTTGAAAATCGCCATTTGCAAAGGTATTATTGAGCCTTTACAAATAATGCTTTTCATTTGTGTATGTGTTTTTGTAAATAAATTTTGTTTTAAGAATGTATATTCTTCTTGTTCCAGTAACAACTGTTGGATTGTGTTAAAAATTAATTAAAACAGTAGTTAAATGACACAACAAATGAATGCATAACACTGATAAGGAAACACTAAAATCCCTGGAAAAATAGATACGAATGGAATTCTCCTCCCAGATGTTGATAATTTATTCCATTGGGTGGACCCCACTGTGAAAACTGTTGAATTCATTGTGGTCAAATATACCTGGAGAAGACCCACAATTACCTATTAGTGACCTAAATTGTGCAGGGCAGACTGTACAAGAATAGGCATTTCTGTAAGTGCTTGAGCTTGGGCCTAAACCATTTTATTTCTTGTAGTGCATCCGCATTTCCAAATCTGAGAGGCTCCTGTGATGACGTGTCTGTGGTTGCACTTATGTAATCTACAAGTTATAGCATAGATGTATTATATGAACCTCCACTTTTCTTTATTTGAAATGATTTTGATTTATGGAGTATCAACATGCATAAGCAGCACTCCTGTTCTTTTTTGAAGTACTTGAAACAGATTTTAGATTAATGAGACTTTTTAAAACATACAAGGATGTTGTAAACGTTTAAAATATTGTCTTCATCAATATTCCTGCAAAATTTGAAGGAAAGAGGGTAGAAAAGACCTAGGACGGCTATGGTAAAGACATAACGTTGAAGGCATAACATAAAACATTGGTTTTTGCATTCTGATTGAGTTAGGCTGTTTTAGATGAAAAAGAAACTTTTGGATCATAAGACTGAAAGACACACTGTGCAAGATCGGCACTGCTATAGAAATTGCTTAACGCATTGTAAGCTGCCCTGAATCTCCGGAGAACGGTGGCATATAAATTAAATTAAAAAAAAAAAGTAGTATTATTATCTGAATCCTGTGAAATTACATACACGGGACCAATTCTTTTGAAGAAAAATTTGTGAAGAAGGAACTATTATAGGTAGTTCTTGTATTACAACCATTCATTTAGCAACTATTTGAAGTTACAACTGCACTGAAAAAAGTGCAGTCCTCAAACATGTGACTATTGCACCATCCTCATGGTCATGTGATGAAACTCAGATGCTTGGCAAATGGCATTTATCTACAATGATTGCAGCATTCTGAGATCATGTGATCATCATTTGCAAGCTTGCCAGCCAGCCTCCAATGAACAAACAAAGTCAGTGGGGAAAAACAGATTTGCTAATGACTGTATCATTCACTCAACAACTGCAGTTATTCACTTAACAACTGAAGTTATTCACTTAACAACTGTGGCAAAAATGTTGTAGGGCATAATTCACTTAACTATCTTGTTTAGCAACAGAAATTCTGATTTCCATTGTAGTCATAATGCAAGAACTATCTGTAGCTCTTTTTAAAAATTTGATTTGTGATATATTGTTAACATTTATTTGTTTATTTATTTATTGGTTCAATTTATATGCCGCCCTTCTCTGGAGACACAGGGAATCTTACAATGCATTAAGTAATAGCCTTCATACTTTTGTATATATCTGCTTAGTAGGGCTTTTGGCCCTTCCAAGCGGTGTTCTTTTTTATACAAAGTCAGTTTATTGCCCCCACAATCTGTGTCCTCATTTTACCTACCTTGGAAGGATGGAAGGCTGAGTCAACCTTCAGCCTGGTGAGATTTGAACTTGCAGTAATTGCAGGTAGCTGGCAACTAAGTGCTACTTTAACAGCAGTTTAGTCAGCTGCACCATCAAGGCTCTATCCAGTTCATTTTTTATTTACCATGACTTTGGTTGTGATACATTTTATTATTTCTATCGTTTTTTAAGGAAATGTTTTGAAGAGATGAGGTAGCATGGAATTTAATCACTTATCAGAAATCAGTTGTTATTACATTTCTTTGGGTAATCTCTTGGTTTGGATAATTTAAGACTATAACATACAAATGGGTATAGTTTTTGGAAGCTATTCTTATGATGGTGGTTGTGGCAAAAGTGTGAGAACTGAACTCAGTGGCATTCAATAGCTGTAGATTCCATTGTTGTAAATTGACAAATCGACATATAAATGCTTTATGATTTATTGAAAATTTAATGCTTAATTGAGAAAGCTACATTAGGAGAATTATAAGTGGTGTGCCCATGTGATGTGCCCCATTGAGCTGGGAGGGGGAGGGAATTCTTAAAGCACGTATTGTAGCAGCAAATATCTACTTCTTAGGCTAATAAAATATTTTTCCTTTCTTCTCTCCTTTTAAATTCATAATAGACATTGTATTGCAATTATTTTTCAATTGGATGAAGTATGGTAATTAAGAAAAGTATATTTTAGAAATTGTTGATGGAAGGATACAGTTGCTTTTTTAGGGACTTGTTCTATACAATATTAGTTGAATGATTAGCTGCTCCAAACCCATCGTTTAAGTGGGTTAAATACTTTAATTCAAATCTGTACCTCTATGAATTCAATCAAGTGGCTTAGTTCAGCTGTGAAAATCAGATTCAGCAAGTGTGATAATGCTTTTGCTTTCTTTGGTATGATTGGTTCAGCCAAAGGGACTGACTAAACAATCCAAGATTGTTCATGATATGTTAATGTTACACCTGGAGTGCAGCCCTTGGTTTTTTGCCGTTCTCTTAACAAGCCAGTACATTAAGCAGGATTTGTACTTACTGGTAGTTTACTGCCTGTTCATTTTTATTTTTATTTTTCAATTTGAGTATTTTGGGGACTGTTGCTAGTAGTCTGGTAACATCCTTGCTTTGAAAATTTGGGGTGTTGAGCAGTGGTGGGATTCAAGTAATTTAACAACCGGTTCTCTGCCCTAATGATTTCTTCCAACAGCCAGTTTTCCAAACTGCTCAGGAAGTTAACAACCGGTTCTCCCGAAGTGGTGCGAACTGGCTGAATCCCACCACTGGTGTTGAGGAGTTATAATTGCAAAATAGGCCTCTGAGTGTTGGAAAAAACTGAAAGGGGAAAGTAATCAGGTTTTTGGTCTCTGTATTTCTGTGTTTGCCAAGCTCCCCCTCTTCCAATAATACCCAAGTGGATCAGACAGTGTGTCCTTCCCCAGCAATTTTTTTTGCTTGCTTTTTTTTTTTTAAGAAAGTCATCTTATTATGACATTTCAACCACCTAGCATCTCTTTTACTTTTACACTTTCTTTTTGAATTAGGAAGTTTTTAACATAGAATGTTTTTTTATCCTCACTGAAGGCATTGGAAATTATATCAGTTAAATTTTGGAACTTTTGTTGTGAACTAATTAGGAGAGAAAGCTCAATTTTGTGAATTCATGATGTATGCTTCTGAAATCCACTGTGAAATTCAAGGAGTCCTTTATGCTAGCTGTCCTAAACTTGGCACCCATCATGTCCTGGTAGTATGACGCTAGAATTCTCAGCTACTGAGATTGCCATCCCAAAATAACCAATTAGGAAAACTGCTGTCTGCATAATGTAAAACTGAAAGTCTCTGCTTTTAATCACTGATAATGTTTTATATGTGCAGGAGATTATGAAGATGGGGAAGAGAATGAAAGGTCTTTTCCTGCTGCTCCTGACAGTCTTTCTCTAGCATGTGACCGTTACGATAAAGAGGATGAAGGCCCTTCCGATGGTGAGTTATTTTTCTAGATCTTATCGTGAATAATTGTGATATTGTTGATAGTTTGGTTGGTTTTTAATGAACTGCATAAGAAGATTTTGTAGGATAATTTGAGAATAGTAAATTCTCAGAAAGCTTAAGGCCCTGAAAAGTTTCTTACCTTTCCAAGCTTGTTAAGGAACTGAAGAGCACTCTCTAGTGGCAGAAAAAGCATGGTGAAATGATAATATTTGAAATGATATGCTTGCTTGTTTTGTGTTAAAATTAAAACATGTTCCTTAGAGGTCGTACATAAGCAGAATAATCAGTGACTGAAATGTTTTTCTTCTTCTTGCAAATATAAAATAGGATAAATTCTTAAAAGATTAAATAATTTATTCTTAAGATTTTTTTCCAATTAATAAATTAGTGTGTACTTATTGAGCAATTATTTTTTAAAATTTAAACACTTTCCCCACCATTTTTAAATAAAAATCCCAATCAGTTGCAGTTTTATTTTAAGGGAAAATAATACAGGGAATCATGGCTCACTATCTCTTACTAATGAGAATTGAGCAAGGTTTGATAAATCACACATACATATAACTATCAATTTATATGAATTTGTTGCTCAAAAATTTAGATCAGCAAATGAGGGTTGTTGGGGGAAGTGGTAGTTTGCCATATACTGATCAAAACATGTAACTCTGTTTCAGTTGTTGAATAAAAATATGCATGATATGCTACATTTTACGTTATTCAGATTATTCCCTTTGGAATCATATATTGCATTTATGAGATAGAAAATTACACCTATTGCAGGGTAGGGATAACTCAGATGGAATGTTAAACCTTCTAACAGCCAAACAAGCAGGATATTTACATCTTTGAATTCGGTCAATTGTATCATGTTAACAATAAAAGTTTTCCTGTTTTGAATCCACCTTCCTTTTTATATTATAAGAGCCAGTTAAATATCATGAATAAAATAGCCTTTTAAAGTTTTTTTTAAATAAATGTATTTATTGGTATAATAGATTAGATGGAGTTTTAGACTTATTTTCCCCAAATAGGGGATTAAATAGGGTATAAACCTTTGTCTTTATCTGACAAATCTAGTACTTGTGTTCCATTCCCTGTGTTTTATGGCAGTGGACACATTCAACACATTGAGTACATATACAAAGAAACAAGCATGAGAAATGATTTTTTCTTGTTTGTTTGAAACAAAAAAATAGACAACTGCTTTTGTTTATGAAAGTAAAAAGTCAATTGCTGAACAATGTTGAAGCTGAGCCTTAAGTATTACCAATACAAATGCATTAACTATTAATTTTAAGAAGCTTCCAAATACTTTTATTAAGCTATGTTAATTATATTAATTTGAATATTTTACAAGGTCTTTCATTTTGTAAAAAATCAAGATTACTTATATTAACAAAATGCCTATTGAACAAGACAACAATTTTAAACTATTAAGTAGAAATGGAAATAACTGTTGAACAGAGAGATAAAGTTATCCATAATTAATTTGGGAAAGTAAAATAATTTTTGCTGAGCATCTCATAGCTAACAGTGTAGGCCCCAGGCAAGCATTAGCAAAATTATATGTATACTTCTTGCACAGATCCTATAAAGTTAATGGAATTTACCCGAAGAGTATAATATTTAGGCTATTTATGTTTCTCCCACACCTCATAAATATTGATATTTAATCTTTATATAAGTTTTTACTGATGTCTGTCCAATAAATCACTAAGGTGTCTGTTAGCAGAGAAATGAATTCTATTTATAGCTTGGACTGTTCAGAAATAAATCCCCTTGAACACAATTGATATGTGGGTTTAAGATTAGTTCTTTTATTCAGTCCTCCTTTTCTCTCAATTAAATGCCTTAAGGAAATTCACATTTTAACCATTGAACCCTCTTTTGAATGTAGTAGTGGAAATTTGGCAGATTCTTTATGAAAGTATATACTTTTTCATATACAAAATACTTAAAAGTGTAGTATAGTCTTTATTGTCATTGTACATCATTTATACAACAAAATTGGTTAAAAGAGTTCCACGTATTACATTTATAAGTTCCGTGGAAACATAAATTATTGATTTGTGTATCCAGATAAAAGTGATGGGCACTATTATTTTAAATAGAAACTTAGAAATTATAAGCGGTCAGTGGCATCCTTGATTAAAAAATCAGTCATCTTTAGCTAACTCTTTCACAATATTTTTAAGACCATGTCATAAATAAATTTATTTTATTGTTAATTTTTAAATTAACCCATTAGCATTTTGTTCACAAGATAAAGATTGTATAAACAAATATCTTTGTTTATAACTGTAGAGGTCTGTATACATATTTATTTATTTTTCAAATTTATAATGTAGGCTACCTAACAAACTAAATGACTTTGACAGGTGGTCAACAAACTTTAAAACAATTACAAATAATAATTATTAATATTATTAAAACATTAAAAAGTATAAAAATACATCTAAAGACAATCACGAGATAGTACTATATTGAAAGATCATTTTGCCCATCAGTGGAATAATTAAATGGGGGAGGCTCTCAAATTTCTTTTCTGTCAAACTGTTAACTGCTGTGTCTCTTTTGACTGTGGTTTCCCCAGAGGGCATGAGTTAGAATTCCAAATTTTTTTGGAATATAAAGTTGAACAATTGATGTGCTTTTTAGAATAATATGAATGCTGTTTCTGAAAAAGCTGGTTTTTGACATACACATCTCTATATACATTTTAAAGGCTGCGGCTAGCTCCTATTCTTTGTCTTGTAACAAATTATTTATTTGCCTCCTTCCCTCCCTAGTTCAAAAGTCCATTCAATTCCCCAATGGCTACCTAATTTTCCGGTTATTCCCCTCAAGCCATACGTGTTTTGATTTCTTTATGATTTATTAGGTACTGTAGAAAAGATGCATAAGTTACATCTTCTAATGAAATTCAAGCACACCTCAGTAATGCTTTGACTCAGTTGTCAGCAGCAATTAAATTTCTAGCAGGAAGAAAAATACAGAGGCCCAGCCATCTTACAGAAATGAAAACAGAAAGAAGTTGCGAAGGTGAGAAAAACAGTTGTGAAGAAGCCACCTCAGAATAAAACAAGATGTACAATTCTTGGCCAGCATACAGTTCCTGCCTGGCTCCTCTTTTATTGGCTAGTGGTTTGATTGATAGAAAAATCATAACTTGCTATATGCTAACAGGCAGAGTTCACTTGTAGGTTATTGTAAACTGATAAAGGCTTAGATGGAGGTTTGATTTTCACACTGAACCCGGCTCCACCAGATTAATGGAATTACAATGAGAAGCTTGGACTAGTTGCGGCTTTGTCAGAAAAACTGATGGAGATTCTATAGTCACGACTGCTCATTAATACAAGTTGTCTGAAAGGTGTAGGGGATTCTCTGTACAAAAGGCTCAGGATAACTGATTTTTGAATAGGATTTTATTTATTTATTGATGACTAGTTTTCTTGTAAAACAAATGATGGCTTCTTCTATAGTAAAACAGTGTTGCACATTTGTTAATATATTTGTGGCAAGGAGTAGGCCTTGACCTGACAGTGTTCTCCCTTGATAGAGTTGAAATCAGAAGAACAGGAGCATATTGTTTTGTATATAAATCTTACATGTCAAATATTGCTGTTTAAGAGACTTTTTTAAAAAGTTGAAATGTGAACTATTTGCAACTAACGTTAGATCTTAATTTGGGGAAAAAACTAGGGTACGATAAAACCATTGGATTTTGTTTGTAGAAAGGTCATTCATACTGCAATGCCATTCGCTTGCATCCCAACACTATACTATAATATAGTAGGATGGAATATTATTTCAGAGAAGAGTTTTCAAGACTGCAATACCTTCTGATTCATCGTGACTCTGATTTTTCTACTTTCTACTTTGTTAGCTTTTTAAAAAATGCTAATTTTTGAAATACTTATGTGTGGGTCTCCTCATAAGTCAGAGGATAATAATTATACCCATGATTCAGTCATGAATCTAATAAGTTTATATGATTTCATGAAGAAAATTAGTACCAGAAATTGCATGGCTCTTAGGCAGAATGCAAAGTTCAACCATGTACTTTGGAATGTTCAGATGTATGTGTTGGCATATAAATGAAAGAAAATCAATCTTTCTTCACCCCAAATAATAGATAATACAATGACTTACTTCCAAGACTGATGGAATACTGAAGGGGCTATCTGACAGGGAGCAGTAAACAGAGATGCAAGAAAGTAGATTTAAATAGCCCTCAATAATCTTTGCTACTTTGTAGGAAGTTTTTATTATGTATGAGTGGAATGGAAATAGGACCACATGCCAAAAGATTAAAGAATTCATCCTTTTGATGTATTTTTTTTCTCCTTCAACAGAGTTTCTCCCTTTGTTATGGTGAAACTTTAACGCAGACATCTTTCTCTGGTTATAGACTTCAAGATAGATAAAATTTTTGTGAATATTTAGAGTTATATTGTGCCATTATTTATTTACTCACAGGAATATAGGTAAGTGATAATAAAATCAGTTAATAGGCAAAATTTATGGTAGCCTACCATGTCAACTTGATTCCGCATCTTTCAAATTTCAAACAGCTTAACTACCAGACATAGTGGGAGGTGGAGAAAGAAAAAAACAAATGATTTTGTAATTCATTCTGAAATGTTTTTTGTTATGAATCAAAACTTGTCTCCTTTTGTTTGAAGCTTAGAATGCTAATAAGTAGATGATTTAGTGATTTAGGATTTAAAATAAACGCTTTAGCCCGAGTTCAACACTGGAAAATGGACTTTGAAAATTTGCCTGTCAGGGCAGTTGCCTGATTCAAAAAATGGTGGCATGCTAAGTATCCATACAGAGCAAAATGAAATCCATGCTTTATAAAAATTGGTTATGTCATACTACTTATATGTTCTTCATTAAAGCTTGTCGATCACATTAAAAGACTTGTTTTACCAATGACCAACTAATAGAGGTTAGAAACTAAAAAGATTAAAAAGATAATTAATCATATATTGAAACTTTTTAAAGATGGATAACGTAATCGTATTATTTCTGTGTGACTAATATTGATATGGATATTATGATTATCCTTATGATTACCCAGACAGCACTTTGTTCAGATAGATATGGAAGGTTTTTTATGTGTATTAAAAATCTATTAATAATACATATATTTTTTTAAAAAGTAAAAAGATGTATTAGATCTACTAACTTGTTTCATTTTTAAAAATAGGAAGGTTTTGAAGGAAGGATAGTATACAGATATACATAATTTCAGTAAGAAAAAGTTGTACAGTGCATTTATAAGGAATAGTGTGTATTTAAAAAGTTAGTTAAATACTTATACTTAATATTTTTATACTGAAATAATAATTATGATATGGCTAACAACTATTTCAGGATGATCAATAAAAAATCAAATGACAACAGAAGTAATAAACATTGCAGATAATAAATCATCCTAGATTGCCCTATTGAAACACATGGTAAAAATGTAGTTCTTAATGGACATCTGAAAATGCAGAGGGAAGAAACCAATTTAATTTTCAATAGTCTGGATTTTATCAACCAGCAGGCTTGTCCTGCATATTCTCTGACTAGACCTCCACTTGTTTTTGATAGATAGAGCAAGTTTCAAACCTCTGTGTATATTTTCACTCTGGGTTTTGCTAAAGGATTATATATTTTTTTGCGTGAATATAAGTCTTATGCAATTTAGCAATATTTATTTGCTGACTTAGATAATTCAACTACCTTGCTTGGAACTTTGAATTAACGAATTTTAACCCATCATGGATAACATCAACTTTAGTTATTTGTTGTTGTTCTTATTTGCTGCCATTTGTATTTTTGATTCCCTCAGATTTTATATCATATTACCAGGCTTTCAAGAGCAAAAATGAATTCAATACATTTATATTTTTATTGATCCATGTTTCATTCTGGTAATTTGATGCTATCAAATAGTAATTTTAAAAGTCAGTGACCACAGTCACTTTTTATCAATCCACTGCTTCTTGCTACCTCTGCTTCTTCATCTGACCTGTATTGCTCTGTTCATGAGGAAAACTAATTAGGGGCGTTCATAACATTTTTTCGCAGATAACAGTTAAAAGAGTGGAACTTATGCTCAACTGGAAAAACAACATGACCACCATTTTGATAGTTATTATGTTAATTAACAATTTCCGTAGCTTGAAAATGTTTGAAAACTCCTGCTCTAGACCACATAATGCAGTCTTGTTCCATATTTCTTATTTAAAGTTGTTAGCACTTTTGACTGCTTCACTTCTGCAGTTTTATACAATTTAATTACTACCTTTGATTCTTTGATTATTGTTTGACACCAGCAATTCTTGTTATATTGCATTTTAGAAGTCAGTAGATTCCTGAACAAATTATCTTTCTGAAAATATTTCTCTCATTGCAATTCATAAAGAGCTTCAGAGTAGTCTCACCATTCTTCTTAACCTTCTTTGTCTCCTCTTCTGTGACTATTTCTGAGGTATTTTCTTGCTTGTACATTTTCTTGTACTTTTTCTCATTTTCTTAAAACATTTTTATTATCTTTTTATTTATTTGTTGACATCATTGATTGAGATATTTTTCCTTGTCTTTTCTTGTCTTCTTTTCCCTTTATGCCAAGAATACAATGTACTTCTGCATTCAGTTCTCATATGCCATACTTGCTGCTCAAGGTTTTCATCTTCCATCTCTCCAAGTCTATTATTCTATTTTTTTCTGTGATCACTGTATTTTTTGTCTCTTTGAAATACTGGACTAGTTGTTTTTCGAATTTTGACAGTGTGTCTTACCCCTTCTCACAGCTAATCAAGGTCTTTTGCAAAGAGTTAGGGAACCAGAAGCTGTTTCATACAATGATCTTATATTTTGATTATATGTCCTTCAAGTCAAATCTTGCTGACACAACAACTCTCTTTAATTTTTTTAAGTTTAATTCATATATACTTGACACTTAATAATTAATGGACTGTTCCACAATATCTGAAAGTGCCCTTTTTAACTGGATTGCATTTCTCCATCTTCTGTTTATTATTAAGTAATTTTTTAGATCTTATTAATTTGACTAGTGATTAGTGTAGCATTATTTCATGTTACTTGCAAACTATATTAGTAGTTTTCAGTTCGTTATTGTCTTACATTAATCATGGATATTGCCTGCTTTGGAGTATAGTGAGGCGCTGTTTTAAATATTTATGATTGTTTTTTATTTTTTTCCTAAATATTATTAAGTGTTTATTGAATAGAATTTTGTAACTATTAAATTTTTAAAAATTTATCTGCACCACATTGTGTAATGAAATAGTAACAATTTTTGCAAAGAAGCAAAGTATTATATTCTCCAAACCCAATTAATTATAACAAGATCTTTTGCTGTGTCATCAGTAAGCCATACATATATTTCTATTACTAATGTTCACTGAGGATGATAGCCCTAATTCTAACTGATAGGATGGTGTCATTTATGTAAATAAAGCTAAGCACTATGTTTAGCAGTGCTGGTCTTTTGTTTTTTGTTTTGAATATCACCACCATTCCATTCTTCAAATAAGTGTATTATATAATCATCTGATTTAAAATGGCCATTCTGGACCACCCAACTTCATTTATTTTTAAAATACCTAGTTATGAATTATTGATTCACGTGTTTTATATTTGATGTTCCAGAAGAATTCCTCTTTCAATATTGATATCATCAGTGACCAACCAAACTTGGCTTTGATTCATAATTGAATTCTTATAAAGGATCACTATTCTATTATGAGTGACTTCTAATCTAGAAGTCAATTGACATGCAACATTTTAAAACTATTTTTGCCATATCTGTAAGGTTTGTAGGAATAATATAGAAATGATTTGCCATTGCTTTCTTCTGAATTTACTTTTGCATTTATTCTCGTAGTGGGTGATTTTCTCCACAACTGCAAATCCTTTTTAGTCACCCTCACTTTGTTGATTACTTTTAGCTGTACACTTCCTCTTTTGTTCTTACCAACTGATATTGCTTTTGGGGTCATTAAAACTTCTCATCACATCAAGATGGTAATCCCCAGGAAAGCACAGTGTATGGTCTATACCATCTATTCACCATAAATAGTTGTTTTAGGTGTTAGAAAAGTATCCAGTGTATTTGCCAGAATGCAACTTTACTTAAATTAGTGTTTGAGGAAAATAAAAGTATAACTGGATTCTGTGCTTACTGCTTTGCAAGCAAATGGGAAAAGGACCAATGAGACCGACCAGATTATCAGGTATTAATTTAATATTTAGTTTGTTAGAAGTAAAGTGAAAGGATATCTGTCTCCTATCTGCCTAACTTTCCATAAACTGACTAAAAAGATCTGAGATTATACTATTTCTGCATTGATTGCTTCAGTTAACTTTCTGTTTTGCAGGGATTGTTTCTCTGTGTTTTAGGATTTAATTTAGGAAAACAAGAAGCCCACAAAATTAAAAAAAAATCAATAGATGGAATGGATATCTCCAATGACTATGAAATCTCTAGAAAATCATGGAAATGATTTGTTTGTTCAATATTACAGATCTCTTGTCAACATAACTTTTTTACTTACCAAATATTAAGAGAATGAATTTCTAAAATAATCTAAACACCCTGCCATGAGTTAGTGATAACTGAGTTACTTCATCATCTCTAACTATTTCTTATTTTCATTATTCCTTCCTATGGGCACTAATCATGGAATAAAGCTGCCAGTCAGTATAGTGATTTTTCTACTGACACCATCTGGCTTGTTGGCACTTGAAGTCGTGATGATTCTTTTGCCATTGCAACTGGCATTGTCAAATGGCTAGAGTATTGATTATAGCTCTCATGCTAGTAGCTGCTAATTTTCATGTACTATTGCCTTTAATTAGTAATTTTATGCACTTTTGCCCCATGTATGTTAAAAATGAAATCTTATAATGTTAGATACATTTGCGAAGAGCAGTTCTTTCTTCTGACAGGTTCAGTTCTTATGCAGCAGACCTCTAAATTCATTTTGTAAGTTTTGGGATGGATTAAGAATTGTGAAGATACTTGATCAGTCTAGATTTTACTTTATATTGTATGCATCACTTAGGAAATTATTGATTGCAGGTATATATACCATAAATTGAAGAAATAAATATTTTCCATATGTATCCCATAGCTACAGATTTCAATGGCTAGAAAAATAATGGCAGGCTTGTCTGTCACTTATGATAGTTCTAGTTAATTAGTGCCAGATTTGTTAACATGTATATCTTTAGTATATGCTCTAGATATTTTGGTTATAGAAACTATCATGCGGGAGTATAAAATTTCCATAAATTTTGAAGGCACGGAATAAACCCATTTTTTTCCCTGAGAGTCTTTAGGGAAAAAAATGGAAGCTTTTGGAAAAAATTGAATAGATGCATTATTCATTTTTCCACCACAATTTATTGATCTATTTTAATATTCTAGAAGATACAACACAGTGCACATGTTTGATTTACTTATGAATTGGAAAAGTATACTGACGAGTATACTGACAAGTTCTTTAAAGCATTTTACGCTTTATTACAGAAGTATAAACATCTGAGGTTTAAGAAATAAAGAATTTCTTTGTTTTGTTAAGCTTCAAAAACGTAAAATTGAAGTTATCAATGTCAATTGATATCAATGTCAATTGATATCAATGTCAATTGATATCAATAAAACAGAATTAATGAAGCCTAGTCAAGAACAGATACAAAGTTGTCACTTGATAATCCCCCAAGCCTCCTAGCAAAGAAGAGTACTGAATCTCCTTCTTTCCTTTGGTGAACATGATAGTCCCACCAGAAGGATGGTGCAGAAATATATCTTGTCTCACATTTAAGAGGTTTCTGAATATAGCAGTTATAACGTCTGATACTTGAATAAAAATCTTCTCATTACAAGTTAATAGAAAATATTGGGGGAAGTGATAAATGATGGCAATGCTTGAGCCCCTTATTGTATTGCATTTGATATTCAATCTATACCATTGTTTTTCATGCTGGCTTGGGAATTCCAGAACTTGAAGCGCGTGCCTCTTAACATTGCCAAGTTAAAAAAAATGTTCTAAACAAGAAAGCAAAAAGGGTTTGAGGTTATTTATTTAACTTTTCTAATTATTCTTTTTTATTTTTTCCAAGTATTTGGAAAAAAATGAAAAATACATTTGGGGAAAAACCAAAAATAACTATTTTCTGTCTACATATGTCTTACCTCTGCTAAGATTTTCTTATGATCTTCATCATTATCAAAAAAATAATAAAAATTTTCATTATGGTTCATTTAGGGTAGATGTAATTTACATAATAATAACCAGGATTTTTTATTTGTCTTTGCTGGCATAAGCCATTAGTCTTATTTTGTACCCATTATTTTGCAGGCATAAAGCAAAACACAACTATATTAAGGTTTATGCTTAATTTTAATTCAAATGAGATTTATCAGAAGTTTTATTCATTGCTTAATAAGGGTGGTTATTCTGAACTGGGTTAATGTTGTCGGACATATGAATCTCTTACTGACATGTACAAAACATGAGTAGTAAAAGTGAAATGCTCTAACTGAATGAGTAAAAAAGAACACTAGTAATAAGTATACATACATTTAAAAAGTAGTTACAAATATTTTATTCTCAATTTTGCTCTCTGGAAGAAAATGTTTTAGAAACATTCTAATTGTTAATGATGCATGTATCTTTTTCTGATGCTGTATTGTTATATAAAATATATTATCTTTAAATAGTATTCCTAGGTAGTTTATTTAAATTAACAAGATAATAAATAAAATATACATGATCAAAGCAACCTTCCCCTAAAAGTAAGCACAACTATAATTGTGTCTTTAAAAAAAGTTAAGAAAAGTAAAATATTTTCCTGGCATAACAATATAACTATGTTTTATATGAACCATTGTTGGGAAAGTATTGAATAATGAAAGCTTGAAGTCTACTTTTATGGGAACCACTTAGATGGAGAATAACTTATAGCAAACTGACTACTAAGAAAAATTATGGGCAAGTATATATGCAGATGAGCAGGCATTTACACATTCTGGTCCAAAGTAGTAAAGTTCAAACCAAGCACTTTGAACCAATCATACAATATGAATGTATTGATTAGCCACAAGGGAAAAAAAATAGAATGACATGATGCTGATTTAAATATAGAACTTAGATATGTAGGAAAGATTTGATTGGTCTTACTGCCAAGTAGGCTTCTGACCTTTCTGAGTGACCTCTAAGAAAACAGAACTTGACTTTATATTGTGATTGATATTCATATAATTCTAGAATAATTATTTTAAAACTGTGATTTGTTGAATGAACATCATTCTTAGGTTTAAAGCAAGCAAATGTAATAAGGCCTACTTAGCATGATGCTCAAAATAGACCAGTATGTTGTTTCTTCATTATAAATGCTGTAATTTTGCAACAAATAAAGATTATGAATAGACATTTTCAAATTATTGCTGAAAACTATGTTTGAATATTATATCTATATGTGAAGGGATTTATTTTTGTCTTTGTAGCTAGACAAAGTTAACATTGTCTGAACAATAAGTGAATTAAACTTCTATTTATGAGCACACATACAAAATTCATTATGAAAAATGTCTACCTGAAATATTTGCTCCAATATTTTAAGTGTGTTCAACCATACAATTGCCCTGAAAAGCAAACCGCTCCATATGCAACCAAATGAGTATTTCTGCATTACATGGTAGGCTGGGCCGGATTATTACTGAATAATCCTTTGATTCATGTTACTTCTCAAAAGCAGAGGTTTTTTGGGGGGCGTGGAGGGTGGAGGGTTGAAGTATTTCAACAGGAACCTGGATAATTGCACCCATAGGCAGAGGAGAGATTCTGTAGGTATTAGATCCTAATCCTTATTTTCAATTCACATGTATTTTCAGTTTAGACTATTTAACAAAAAGGCTCTTCAGTGGAAGCTTTATAATAAGTAAGTCATGATTGGTTATACATCTTTCTGAAATTGCATTATATCTTTTCAGCTGTAACTAAAATGTGCAGCTTAAATGTTTTCTTTAATCAATTGCATAGGATGCTGCCAGAGCATTAAGATTTATGCCATCGTCCAAAAAAAAAAAAAAAATCAAACTGCAGAATTGTTTTTTTCTTTCAAATATGGAGATTGGGGTTTTGTAGCATTTTTCTTTAGGAACATCGTGAGATCTGTGACCTTTGGGGACAAATTATGTAGAAAGAAAATATTTATATTCATTTAAAATAACCTCGGAAAAGGAATAGTCTCATTACCCTGTTTGATCAATTTCTCGGAGGCTGAGCTGTAGCATGCGGCTGTTGCCATTGGGTGATGGAATACACTGAGAAGTGGCTAATGGTGATGGTGCTCATCAGAATAGGGTTCAGTCAGCGGTCAGCAACAAATAATTCAAGACTGTTTCTAAGTTTGTGGCTGGTGGAATTTGCTTTTCGCCCCAAGCCAGCAGTAGTGCTGAGCTGGCCTATTTGATTACAAGAGAAGCATATTTGCCTCTTAGCAACTGCACATTTGTGCAACTGATAGAACTCTACTGTCTCCAACAATTTTCTCTCTGCACTCTGTTTTGTGATAGAGAAATAATGCTGTATTGTTGATCGCATGTAAAGTACCATTTCAGAAGAGCCTACAAGCAGTTCTGTGTCTATCCCTTGTAGGGGTTACACTGCTGTAAGAGAAAACTGGTTACAAGCAGAATATTATGGCATTATGTTGTTCTTTACTAAATAATACTTAATGTTACTAACAAGTTCAATGTGATATGTTCACATATCAACTTGATAGAATTATTGTTGGATTTTAACTTTTTTCCTGTTAAGTTTCAAACCCATCATGTTCCTGTATGATCCAGGGAATGCTCCTTAACCATAATAATCTTATGTCTTTGTTATTATGGCAATATTTAAAGAATTTACAATTTCCGCAGGAAATGAGCCTGTGGGAGTTAACATGTCAGGAGATGAAAAGCATTTATAACCCAGATAGTTACGGCACCAATGAATGAAGACAGTTCAGGAAAGATGTTTTGAGTTTTATGACCGTAAGAGGCCAGATCGGGGAAATTGCACACTGGTTTTTATGGCTTTATAGCTTTACACCAAAGCTATGCTTTGACTTGTGTGCATTCATAGTCAAATCTTTCCAAACAATCTTCTGCTTGACTGATGATAATTCTTACTATTAGTGATTTACAATAATAATTTAAGGAACTCATAATGTTATATGATTTATATTTAAACAAAATACTTATGATTTGTGTAGGTGGTGATAGTTAAAACAGGCTGTACGAGCATGGGTGGAATTATCTACGAGTTTCTGAAATAGCTTTACTGCAGGGTAGCATTTTTCAAAATTTTAAATAAAATTTTAATTCCAGAATATGACATCAATTTGTAGAAATTTTTAAAAAGGCCTATTGATGTAATTTTAGAAATAATGCAGTATATCTCTGGGATAGCTAATTGGCAGTTTTTGCAGATAGACATTTTTGTCCAGATATTTAAATATTTATCTATTGAAATAGTGAAATTAGATTGGATTTTTTTTAATAGTGCTGAAGTGATTTGTTCAGATTTTTTAAGCACATTTTTACATCAGAAATGTTGTACATATAAAACTTACTCATATACTTACTCATATGTAATATATTTTTGGGTATATGCAAGTACTGCAAAAATCGAGAGTGAGAGAAACACTGACAGTTGTTATGTTAGAATTGGCATTTTTTTTATAAAGAGACACCAAGAAAACTCGAGGGTGTGTAATTTCTTTTACTAGAGGATGATAAAATTTGAGTTTTCATCTATTGTTCAGGTATATAGCATTTATTACAGAGGAATATTCTCTCTGTCAAAGTGCTTTAGAGAGCTGGATGGTAAAATTTTATGTAAACATTATGTAAACATTTTTAAAAAGGAGAGTAAATGGGAGAAAATTCCACCCATCTTTCACATTATTTTCTTTTTGCTGATACATAAATCCTTGAAAAATGTCCACATAGGATTTTGAGTACACTCTTAATAAAATAGATAGACAAGAACATTTTAGGTCCGTATACGAAATTATTTCTGAGTAAGTAATTAGATAGTAAAACAGTCTTATTTATACTATATAAATATTAGTAAAACCTCTTAGAAGAATATTTTGCTAGCATGCTTATATGTAGTAGTTGCCTCTTGGATAGAACTAGAAAAACCTATTACAGTAAAACTATAAATTCATATCTAGCAAATGAGACATAGCTTTTTTTTCTTTTTCCTTTAGCTAAGTAGTTTTAATTTTCCATCCTGTCATTTGGTAGGATACTGAGGTTAGCATTGCTAATTAGACTTTCTGTTCCATTGTGTGGTGTTTCTATCATTTTCGGTCTTCATATTTTAGTTATGTTTTAGAAATAACTTTTACATCATGTGCATAATTCCTGGGTTTTTTTACATGGGAAAGTGATCAAAGATTGCAAAAATGATATTATTTTTATAACTCTATTAGCTGTGGAGTTATTATGGTCCTACTGTTATACAAAAGCAAAAGCCCATCTTGCGTCACTTTTTCAATGCTTCAATTCACCTCCCCTTTTTGAGCAATGAATTGTGTCTGTTTCTGCCCTAAGGTTTGCATGTAGATTTCCAGGAGCTTTTTATACCAGATGGGTCAGTGCTGTCACTTTAATAGCATTGCTGAGTTTGATACCAAATATTGTGCCATACTTTTACACCCCACCATACATTGGTTCCAAAAAAGTACTGAATGATGCATTTTTCATTTTCATTTAAAAATGGATTTGTTGAGACTGCTCCCTTCACACCTGTATGCTAAAGCATACAAGCTAAGTAGATTCATTCCAAAAGAACAACTTCAATGACTCTAAAGGTGGCGTTCCTACAGAGAAAGCAGTCAGAAATAATAATAATAAATAAAAAAAGCACAACTCTGATGTGCCTATATGGTCGGCGACATAAATGTAATATAAAAGGAATAACACTGACAAATCTTGTAGTTCGTTTTCTCAATTTTCCTTATTGTACAGAGCCTCAAAGACGTGATGTGTACAATTTAAATGGCAAGCTTTGTCATATTAAAAGTTTCATGTTTATATTTGGGACATACATCACCATTTTAATTTATGGAATAAAATATTATTTTACTATGGGTGCCATGTGGTGATATTACATTTTGGTCATCAAAATACTGAATTTGCTTCTGATAATGAAACCTTTAAAAATGCAAGGGCAACAACAACAAATCCGACTATGTATTTTATATTCATAAATAAAGAATTTGGATCTGATCCTGCAAATATTGTTTGGCTAGGACAAATTAAAATCTTAGAGAAACAATTTGTCCATTGCATCCAGATAGATTGATTGATATTTAGTCATCTGCTTGTGTAAAATTCTTATACATAGGTATTTTTCTGTATTTAGAATTACATTTCTGCTATGCCTATTTGACTTTCACGAATAAAATATGATTATATTTTGCATATTGTTCAATATAACACTGTAGCACATTTAGAACTTATATTGTTTGTACATGTTTGTTTATTCATATGTTCCCTCTTTGTGCCTCATCATTATCTCTATATAATGATTGAAATAATGGCTAGTTATAAATTATTCTTTCTCTATAAATTCTAGAACTTGGGTTATTTTACTGCAGTAATGTAGCAGAAAAATGTATTGTACACTTGAACAAAGAAAGTACATCATATAATTCATCTTTTAGAATTTATAACTGCAAACATGAGGTCGTGGTAACCGGAAAAGATGTTCAAGAAGGATTGGTTGCCATCATAGATCTATCCATATGGATTAACAATTATAACTAAATGATTAGGATTTAAACTTTATCATTGCTTTAAATCATAGCTCACTATTGAACTTAAGACAGAAAATTAAGTGTACCACAGTTAAGTTATAGAAGACCATATATTCTTGATGGAGTGAAGCAGAAAAGCTTGAGTTTAAGGACAGCTATATAGGTTTTGTAATTTAAAAAAAACCTGATTGAAAAATAGACAGATTACTATTTATCCTCTACTTTTAAAGATACAGGAAAGTCCTTTTTTCCATGTCCAGTCTGAATACAAGCATACATAGTGAACAGAATATTCCATTGCAACTGTGCTCATTTCAATTTTAATTAATTGTTGATTAGCTAGAATTTAGAAGTTTAATTAGGATTAACCTGCGTTGTCATATTGGTGCATATGTGTGTGTGTGTGTGTGTGTGTGTGTGTGTGTGTGTGTGTATGTGTACACACACACACACACACACACACACACACACACACACACACACACACACCAGAATTTCAAAATAAGGAAATATGTGCTGTAAATTGACCGGCTGCACAGATTATTTTCATATATCTATCTATCTATATATCTCTATCTATCTCTCTCTGTCTGTCTGTCTGTCTGTCTGTCTGTCTGTCTGTCTGTCTATCTATCTATCTATCTATCTATCTATCTATCTATCTATCTATCTATCTATCTATCTATCTATCATAGCGACATCATTTAAAAAGACACCTATCATTTCCCAATAATAATTGAACATTATTTTGCTTATTCATTACAGTTTTTTCTTCAATCTCTTTTATAAAGAGTGAAATCCACAAAAAGGAAAAGAAACTCAGTTAATTTACATATTGATGAAGAAGATACAAGAGATTTGATGGTGAGGCTCCAAATAATAGAAGTGATTTGGGCGCACTCTAGAGGCAGGAGAAAAGATTGAGTGAAGTAGATATCATTGTTACTGCTAAGTGGCTTTATTGCTGTTAGAATGAAATTGATTCCTTTTGAGGGAAGGGAAAAATATTAGGAAAAGCTTCTTAAAAGTGAAGTATGTTTTTCTTCAAAAAATATTGTTTCATTCTGTTAATTGATGTTTGATTATAATAATTTGATAGAAGCAATTCAGTATTAAATTCTGAAAGATCAGAATCCTTAGCAAACATTTCCAGATTGCCTTCTGACTGC
Source organism: Coluber constrictor foxii (assembly GCA_038048745.1). Lineage (NCBI taxonomy): Eukaryota > Metazoa > Chordata > Lepidosauria > Squamata > Colubridae > Coluber > Coluber constrictor. The sequence continues at coordinate 131,418,250 of CM075961.1, forward strand.
TTTGCAAAAACTCTTAATTAAATGGACCATCCTTAAATTATGTCGTTAGCTCAGATTGAAAAGAAAGAGCCTGAAGGGGAACAATTTAATTGTTTTAAAAACACTGTCTACTTTTTATATGAAAATCTGAAAACACTTCTTCCCTGATCAAGTAAATTATCTAATGTAAAATCTTCCATAAATTTCGTATAAAATAGTTTGGGTCACTTGGAATTTAAAAGTTTTTCCTTTGTAACCTCAAAAGTTGGTAGGAAAAATCCATTTATTACTGCATTGATAGTTTAGATTACAGTTCACATGTTTCTTGTATTAAAGAGATGTTTTAAGCTTAAGGGAAATATTCATGCCAGAGAAAATGAGGCTGTATAGAGGTCATCCTTGAACTGGAGAAAGTCCCAAATTTCAAAGTGGAACATAATATAAGATATCTATCTTATTACAGATTGTGGATTACTATTAAAATATTTTTTGATAGTTGGCAAATAGTCTTTCTCCTACTCCATTTCACTTAATGGAATGTTTGTGTAACATTGACAAAGAAAAATAATTAAAAATGAATGAGCAAATGTTCCAAACTAGATATTCCATGTTTAATGTTATATTTACTGTATCACACTAACTTTATTTGGGATATGCAGTGAACTTCTATCCTGAACTACCGGGATTACATCCCTTAAATAATAAATGGTATTTATTTTAGGTAAATATGCATAGCCAGACTATATCTAATGATATCCAGATCATATTATGATCTTAAGTATATTATTTTTCTACATTGTGCCTAAATATAATAACACAAATTTGGAAGACTATAATCCTATATATAATAGTTGGAGCATGGTGTAATCCAAATATGTTCATGAGAATAAAGGATAATTTTGTTTGTCAGAGATATCCTAAGTTACTTGTTTCATAAAAAAATATTCATAAGAGTTTTACCAAAATGGAAAGAACAGGTTCACAGTCTAAGAATATCTATTAATCGAGGAAGGAAGATAGAGATTAAAAAAGTAGTCCAAGTCCATGTTCTAAAGAATGGTAGATTAAAGATGATATCAGCAATAGGCTAAGGAACCCAGAGCAACTGTGTTTTTTTCCTTTCTAATAATAAATAACTTCGCTTACCAGATAAACAAGCAAAACCAGAGCTATAAAAGTATATAGCTAGCAGGAGAGTGGCTATTGGCCCTTGTGAAATAAACTTTAGGAATCTGAAAGCTGCACTGTCTCAAAGTGTCAGCTGTTCCCTCTCATGGAGAAAGAGAAAATAACCTGGAGGAAGAAGGGAAAGGATCAAGACTATATCTCTTAAAAGGCAAATGTTACTGGGCTAGGCAAGTCAATAATTACAGGCAACTGGGTCAGAGGTACCATTAAGGCCTAGCTCCTGGCAGTAAAAGCAACGAAATGTCACTATTTCTTTGCTCTTATTGCATCTGCAGAGTGCTGCCTGACAGCCTGTTTAAGATCACTTGTTCCTTCCTCGGGAAGGAGGGCTCAAATAAACATTTACAGGATCACGTGAGGGTTTGTTGAGAATCTGATGGATAAAATCCTTCAAATTCATTCTCAATTGGAATTCAAGCATGGATTGGGTCCATTGGAGATGCCTAGGAAATGGATTTAGCTAGTTATCTGGGAGTTATTTGACCCTGTTGGATCTGAGGAAGTAGAGAAGCAGTATGCAAATTCCTCTAGCAGCTAGTGTTCATTCGTTTATTAGATCTTTGGCCATCCCGGTTTGTACAACCCTACAGGAGGGTGACTTGTAGGTGGCTTTAGGTAGTAAGTAATACATCACTGCAGGAGACAGTGTTCCTGGTACCATTTAATGAAGCCTTGATGTATACTTTTCTTAAGAAACCTTCATTAGAACTCGCTTGCCTGAACAATTTCTTTCTAGTTTCTCATCTTCCCTTTTTAGGGAGGATGGGGGAAAGTGGTTGGACAGCAGCTTCATGAAGTGGAGATAAAATGGATTTCTTGGAACCCTGTCAGTTAGGTTTCAGACTTGGTTATGGAACAGAGACGATGGCATTGGATGCACTTGTAGAGGGTCTCTGGTGGGAGTGGGATGGAGGTAGTGCATACAAACCTTTTTAGACAAAAAAACAAACAAAAGATATTTTGATTTAAATATTCAAGAACTATTTGCAAAAAGCTTAAATAAGATAAAATGTAAAAAAAGTTTCAAAATTGACAAGATATTTTTTCTATTATTATTGTTGTTCTTTGTTTTGATAAAAGTGCTTTTTATTAAGCCAGTTAAAGACACCAGTCCTGTGTGAGAATATTATTTATTCTTAAGGAGGGTGTATAATTGGTGGAATGTGCATAAGAAAAGTTAAGGTAAAGAATCATACTGTGACATATAGTTACTATAGAGATGTGATACGTGTTGTGGCTAAAGTTACAGCTACTAAAATTAAAGTATATATAAAAAAGGAGAGTTTTTGTAGGGATTTGGTGTGGCATACTGGGAGCTGCACTTAGCACTATAAAGTAGCATGGGTCAAATTAAGCAATTAAATAAAAATGACATTTTATTTAATAAATTCATGGAATCATAGGGCTCCAAGGGATCTTGGAAAACTTCTAATGCAACCTCTGCCCAAGGCAGGAGACCTTATTGCATCCTGACAAATGGCCATCCAATCTTTTCTTAAAGACTTCCAGTGATAAAACAGCTCCAGGAGATAAATTATTCCTTTGATTGATTGATTGAAGTTGAAGTTAAAATAATTTAGTATGGCAACTGCAAGTATATTTATTTTTTATTTCAAACATATACAAAATTACAGTTCAGCAGCAATTTTTGGATGGGTACTAGGTCACACACATTTTTTTAGAAAGCTATATGTAGTTTGCACTTCTGCTTTCAATGATTGTGGCCTAGATCAGTTAGTCACATAATTGACTAGACTGGCGAAAGGTTCATAGTTTAAGAACTAGTGTTTCTAGGTCAGCTGGAAAAAGTGATTGGACTGCTATGCCATTTAATTTATATACACATTGCAAAGAGGGTTTTACCCAATCACATCTGATGCGACCCAAAGAACTTTTAAATATATTTGTTTGTTTGTTTGTTTGTTCATTCATTCATTCAAAACAAAAAATGGATGTGTCAGTTTTTGGCATGATGTAACAAATATTTTTCCAAAATTATTTGAATGGAATTATTAGTGAAAATTTATAAACATTGATATAAGAAAGGCAAAGTCAACTGTCATCTAAATGGTAGTTAGCAAGTGGTTGTCATTCTACTCCATTGAACACATCATGACCAACATCTGTTGCAGAGTTCACTTTCAGATCTGCTCTTAGGAAGTTAGCAGCATGGCTTCCAAAATGTCAGCATATCTTCATTGTCTCATGCAGCATTACCCAGACATTATTTCTCCGATAAATGACAAGTTTGCTGCAAAGAGAATTTAAAATAAAAATAAAATTTGCCCAGAATGCTTGGCAGCAATTAAGATTCTACAAATTCTAGTGTCACAAATTTATCTATAACGATTATTAAAAGATTAGAATAGTCTCCCAAATGCTTACAAGAATGTTAAAAAAAGGCTTTCTTGTGAAATGACTTAGTCATTGTATAAGTCATTGACTTAGTTCCATGTATAAAACATGGAAACTTATGAAATTTGGAGAAAGGAATAAAAAGTGGTCTTTGGGATATGTATTGTTAGCACTATTAAACTTAACAATATATGTATTAAAATTAATTTTCAGATACAGTATATGCTGTTTATAATATTTTTTATCTGGGCTGACATATTAACTGTGATCTTATAAAGATGAAGAAAGGTTGACTTCAGTCATACAACTTCTGGTAAATTCTTGTTTTATGTACTAAAATCTGCTTTTTACAATACAGCAAATGCTTACAACCCACATTTTAAATCCTTGAGTACGTATGTATGTATGTACTCATTCCTTTCTGTACATATGTATGTATCTCAATCTGAATATATTTGTTGATGGTCCTGATCACCAGGAAATTTGCATCATTTAGATTTCTGGTGATAAAAACAATTTAAACTCTTCCGTTAACAAACTTTTAATGTAATGAACTCGTAGAAAATTTACCATGACTTTAACTATTTATTTCTAAATGCCCCAGTTCAAATCCAGCGGGCAAGACTACCGAAGAACCAGCTCTGGCAACAAACAGCAGATTGGCGTAAGAGAAAAAAAAAGTCCCTTGCCCTTCAGTAGCCATCTTGGGGAGAAATTCTTCATGCTGAACAATTCTTGTTTTTCCTTGCTCTTTTCTCTATTATTTCTTCTATTATAACTATGTTTTATTTCCTTTTCGTAGGCTTTATGTGCATTTCTCTTTATCCAGGTTCTTCCTACGTAAACCAAGGTTTTTATGCAGCCCTAGTTCAGTGAAATCACAATCCACTAGTTTCTAGACTTTTTTCTGGCAGCCAGCTAACTCTCTGCTGCCCATTGGGAGACTAAAAAAAGCCTAGAAACTAGTGGATTGTGATTTCACTGAACTAGAGCTGCATAAAAATCTTGGCTTACGTAGGAAGAACCTAGATAAAGAGAAATACGTACGTACGTACGTACATATATGTATATATATATTGAAATGAAAGAATTAGTTATAACAGAAGAAATAATAGAGAAAAGAGCAAGGAAAAACAAGAATGTCTGTCTGTCTGTCTCATATCGCTGGAAATGGATAAGGCTGAATTTTATTTAAGATTCCAAAATATAAAAGATAGAAACATATCTGATTGGATTAAAATTGGAAGTTCTGCCCATAATTTGCAATTTGAACTTCGTGTCTGTTCATCTTCTTGGTTATACCGATAGCTGTTATTTTCTGCTTTATTATTTCTAATACTTCCTTGCTCTTCTTGTTTCTAAATTCTAAATACTTGATTAAGTATTCTTTGGTCTTCTTGTTCTTCAGCTCCTTTTCTGTAATGTATTCTATCTTGTTTGCATCTGATCTTAATTTGCTAATCTTATTTTTCAGTCTAATTTTCCATTTTGGTATCATACTTTTTTGATTTTTTTTCTTCTTAGTTTATTTTGCATTCCAGGCATTCAGTTATAACAGCAGCTGTGCTATACCTTAGTTGGTTTATTTCTTGCAGTGAGTTGGTTCCAGCAGTGATATGCACTTACCTTCACTACCAGTTCAGGAGTATGAGCGCTAGTGCCTCTTCTGCACATGTGCAGAGGGTAAAAAATAGGATTTAGTGACATTCCAGTGGATGAGTGGAGCCTCTTGCCGCCGGCACTACTGGTTCATGCGAGCCAGATAGATCCGGTAGGATTTCACTGCCGGTTGGTTTTTATACTTGATAGTGCAGTATTTGCATCTTTTAATCTTGTGCTAGATGTTTCTTTGAAACAAGCAGGGAGCCTTATTCTGATGTTTTCGTGCTCTTCTAGATGCTCAGTTTTTGTTTCAATTCTACTACTTCTTTAGTTAGAGGATTTTATTTTTTCTGAGGCAGAGGAGAGAGTGCCTGATTTCCAAATGAAAACAATTCTATATCTCTGCTGGATTCCTCTACTACCAACTCCCCCTCGTTTGCCTCCACAGTCTGAGTTACTTCTGGCAGTACTTTGATTTTTTTTGCCTTTGGTAGATCTTTGCAGTTCTTTCCATTCTGCTTCTGTGATTTCTTTATTTCACATTATAAATCTACATATATCCACTAGACTCCATTCTGTTATTTCTGATTCTGGATGTTATTCTTTCCAGAATTGGTGCATTCCTTTCTAGTATCTTCTTGTTGGATTTGATCTCTAATAACATATCATTATTTCTTTATTTTCAATCACTTTATACTACTTTTTCTTCCAGTAGTTATGCTGGCTCTGGTTGCTCTGCTAACAGTCCTGAGTCATAGAGCCGATATTTCACCAAATATTCAGGAACTCCAACATCTAGTGCTATCCTAGTTAACCTGGGTGGTGGAGGTGAATGAACCAATATAGTTTTCTGTAATTTATATCTCACCATATTTTAATAGGAGAGACAGTCTTTATCTGAGTCCTCTAATAATGAAAGACCTATCTAGTATGGTTGAACCTCTGGTATATCTCTCATCTTCTTCAGAGCATACAAGCCCCATAACCTTGTCAAGATGGTGTCTCAATGGAGGTTATTGTTAAATTTATTTGCTGCCTATCTGGTAATGTGGTTATTATAAGTGGCTCACAACTATAAAAAAGCAAAGAAAGAAATTAAATAAATTGAAAGTAAAATAGAACAATAAAATAACCAATGAAAAAGAAAACAAAGAAAAGGAAAAAAAGAAAATACATCAAAATGAGTAATAAAAAAGATGGGTGAGTGGGTTTATTTTCTTATAATTTTAACTTTGTCTTGAAGTTTATTTCATTTATCATCTACTGAAGGGGTCCCCAACCTGGGCCATGACCCAGTATTTGGGATGAGGTCTGTTTGAAACTGGGCCACACAAGTGATGGATGAGTGTGACCATGTGTGCAGCTCCACTCATGTGAGCAATAGGCGCATGCATTTGTACATACAGTTCCATTTGTGTTCCATGAGTTTATTTATTTTCTTATTATTTTTACCTTGTCTTAAAGTTTATCATTTCCTGTAGGGATGCCCAAGCCCTAGGCCATGGACCAGTACCAAGCCATGGCCTGTTTGGAATTGGGACATGCAAACACGAAACAGAAAAACCCTGAACTTATAATTTATAGTTTTGATAAGTAGAAGGGTTATATTTCAGAAAGAAGAGTTACGTTGTCACTATAAAAGTAAATCGATAATTGTACTTATAGCTCTGTAAAGAAGATTGGGAGCTACATTAAATTATAATATAAGAACTAAAATTATCTTAAACCAGACAACCTGTATCATTTTGGGTCATTGTTTCAGAGATATACAGCATTCTTCCTTGTATTTTTCTTTTTTATTACTTTTCTTTCTTTCTTGCACTTTAATCTTTCTCTTTGATCTCTTTTTTATTTTCTTTTTCTTACTTTATATTAATTATATTATATTAATTACTTTATATTTATATTAGTGTGCATTAGTTTGTAATTTTTCTTTTAAAAATGTTTATATATAATCTCTGTGTATATGTATTCAGATCAGCTGAGTGTTGATTATATTAATTAATGGATTAATTATGGATCAATACTAGCTTGATCAGAAAAAAATAGACTGAGAGCAAAAAAACCAAGTCCAAAGGGTATAAGTTGCCTAGAAAAGAGTGCATGAATTCACTCTGGGAATTTTAAAGATGATTGGTTGTAGAAGAAGAACATTTTTTCAGATACCAATCTATTAGGATTTTAAAGGTAATCCTTGTATTTATGATTGTAATTGAATTCTTTTTAACCTACTTAAATGGAGGGGGGGGGGGAGAGGGAGAAAAAAATCTCTGTCGACAATGCCAGTGTGTCATATTGATTACAAGAATGCAATCAATTTTGGAGATGTTTTCATCTCAGTCAGTATAGAATCAGTGTTTCTCTAGAATGCAATCAGTACTTAGTTCAAATCGATAACACATATGTAGTCAAGATAAGTATTTTCTTATACATTCATTCACATTTATCAATTTTCTTATTATCTTCACCTGGAACAAACTGATAGAAGAATGATAATAATGATAATGATGTTTTCTTATCACATTCCAAAGATCAAAATCGAATAAACTAAAGAAAGTTTATTTGATTCTGGTGTATGAGTCATTCTGGTGCCTCATACACTTCTGTGTATTCCTAACAAAGCTTGGATTACATTTAAAGGAATATTTATATATTTCAAAGATTCATAGTTGTCCTGCAGCAAATTGTAGTCCAAATGGAAAAATGTCAAAAGTATATTATAAGCCCCTGAATTACCTCTCAGATTTCAAGAGAGACTTAAATGGCTAGGTCAGGTGTATCCAAATAAATGGTCAAGTTTCCCCTCCTTTTCTTGTTAAATTGCCCAGAAGTCTTCAATTATAAAAATTAAACACTTGGATTTTTAAAAAGCAGTTAATAGTCCTCTTCTGATGGAGATATATAACAAGGATATTTCTTTGTAATTTGGTTCTTGAAATCAGACATGAATGTATTTATTAAAATGTGGAAAATGGAACTGTACTACATTGATTGTCCTGCTACCTCAGAGGATAAAAGTGCAGATCAGTAGCTTTAAAAGCTGATTAAATGATTCTGACACTTTGATATGATTTGTGTCCCTCAATAAACCCAGTTATTCTGAGATCTTTGGGAAAGAAGTCTATTTTTTTCCTCATCATTACTTCACTGATGGATCAACAAACTCTTCTCAAGAGAGAATGAAAGGACAGAGCTGATCCAGAGCAGGTAATGGTTGATTTTATGTATCCAGGTGAGAAGGCTGGACCCAAGCAATTACAGGCTAGGAATCCTCAGATAATTCAGCCAATAAAGGTGTTTAATGATAGTATGAACTATTAGAGTTGGTGATTAATTAGCCTGGGCATTTTGGACTGGCTAGTGTGCATGCTCTACTATACTGTATTACACACTAGCCATCAGCTGGTAGGCCTACAGTCTTGTAAAGGGCTTTCTGCTTTGACATTGGCCATATATCATTGCAGCTGTGCCCTTTGATTACTGGGAGGGCTTGCAGAGTGATTAATAGCCAGGATCAATGTTTCTGCCCAGCACATGACATTTGGTCACAGAGCAACCATATACTTATTCCCTTTTGGCACAACGCTTAGGAGAAATGAAGGATGAGACCTGCCAATTTATAGCTGAGGAGCTTCCAGTTTATAAAATGAGTCAACTTTGACTGTACAAGATTATTCCCTATTGAAATAATTAGTGCAGCATTAAACACAATTAGAACCAAAACTATGGGAGCATGCTTTCTGAATCCAAGCCAGTTGACAGATGGTTAAAGCCTGATATTTTGGCTGCTTGCAAGGTCCTGGAGTTATTTTTTTGTTGAGAAAATGGAAGAAAAACAAACAGAAAGAGTGAACACAGTTGGGAGAAATAGAATTAATGCAAATGCATTTTGATCTTTGGGGAAGAAGAAAGCAATCCAAGCACTTAATAAAACATACAGTTATATGGAGGAGCAAATGATAGTATTAAAAGGTACTTAAGAGGCAATTTTCTGATCACTTAATAAGGTTACCTATCATTCTGGGCAGTGAAAATGTTTGGTGTGGGTCATCCCTCTTTTTATAATGTTTATTTATGTTAGTCCTACTTGCAAGAACTTTAGCATCATATGAGAGTTTCCTTCCTTATCCTGAGGAGGAAAACTTTGCTTTTGTATATTTAGTAAACCCAACTTGGTTATGCTCCTAAGTACATATGAATCAATCTTTAGAAGGACATTTTATTTCTGAGAAATGTCTGTTTGACCTTTCTATACTTTTTGAAAGAAAAAAGTGATGACTGCACAGCTGAATGCCTGCTTGGAATTAGGTAATTCAAGTCCTTCTCTGTTTTACTAGTGCAAGTTTAAAGGGGAAAAATGCAACATTTGTTTTTATTCATAACTGGAATCCTATATGCTCACCTGGGAACTGCTGTCAGCTCAGCAAAACATGTTGAAAAATATGATTTTATTTGTTTGTTCAATTTCTATAGCTGCCCATCTCGCATGTGACTCTGGGTGGCTCAAAATAATAAAAAATAATATCAAGCTCAATAAACAAAATGTAAAACAAAAATTAAAAAATCATTTTTTCTCCTAAAAACCATTATTAAAAATCACATTAAAAATGCACAAATATATTTAGGTGCAAAGTACAATCCATTATTCACAATTAGTACAACCATTGAGCAGACTATATATATCTTTTACATTTTATATCCATATCAGAAATTTATCCAAAGGGTTTAGTTTTGTGTAGATTTTTATAAAATATTAGTACATTTCCCTAATGTACAGAACTAGCCTATTACCTTGAATGTAGTATGCTAGACTTTGGAAACTGAACCCTTGCTTGGTCTTCTTTGTCATGTCAACATCTGTCATGTTAATCTGAGTACCACCCACTTCTGTGAGTTATAAATTGTGGCAAAATAATAGAAACAAAAACCACATCTCATGACAACTAAGACCAATAAATTAAGTCACAACAAAACTATTTTTGAGAAGAAAAAATATAAATAAATCAACACAACATTCAACCAGACACTACATTTGTAGTGAGTCAAACCATTACATCCGTTCAGTGACCAGGAGACATTGCTATTCAACAGGCTTTGTAAAAAACTCTGTGTGTGTGTGTGTGTGTGTGTGTGTGTGTGTGTGTGTTCACACATGCACGTGCCTGCATGCACATGCACGTATATATTGAGTAAAGAACATTTTACATTACTAAACAGGTCCCCAACCCAACCAAATGTTAACAAAAATAACTTACAACCCCGTTTGATAACCCCATGCAGAATCTCAGTGGACCTATTCAGTCCTTTCAGTTTGTCTGAAGTAGCTGCTGCTAATAATAAAGATCAATAAGGATTTAGTGTGCAATTCCTCCTGAAAACCAAATAAGATTTACTTCCTATGAATTATAGATGAGGAAGTTATCCTCTTTGTTTCAGGGCTGAGAAATGAGTAGATGAACGCACCCAAACTAGAAGATAATATCAAAATAGCAGATACAACAATTGAATCCAGGGAAATCCAATTAAAAACATTATTTTTTGATAGTTAATTACAAGATGTTTCAAAAATTTATATAAAAATTTGATTGAAATTTTTTCATTAAGAGATTCCAGATATTCGACAAAATATGTTTCATTCCAGCCTGCCCATATTCTAATTTATTTCTCTTCTGATGCTCCATTTTTTTTTTTGCAGCCACATACTACAAAGCAATTAGTGTTCATTTTCCAATGAGTTTTAAAATATAAAATTTAAATAAGCAGTTCCATGATTGGAATTCTAAACTTGGTGAGGTTTGGACTATAACACAGATTCATGAAACCCAGATTTCCATAATCATATGATCATATAGTAAAATAGAATTATAGAAAGTGAAAGACTTATGGAGCTATTCATGAACAGGATGGGGTGGGGGCAGAGGCAAAGAGAAACTTCTAAAATAGCAGGCAACAGCCTAAAACAGTTCTTCAGGTGGTGTTTGTCTTGCTTGTGGTTTGCCTCCGGATTTCAGCACTCTATTTTGTCATTCTGCTTGCTAGTGCTTGTTACTTAGTCCAGCTGTTTCCTTCTTTTCCTTCTTAGAGATTGGCCTTAAGCCCAAACATCTGTTTAGTAAAGCTGCCTATAAACTCGTAAGTCATCTGCAAGTATGATAAAAGCTTTGTATATGTGCAGTTTTAAATAGGAATAAAATACAAATTCTGTCAACATCTTGCAACTCTCTAATTTGCCAAACTCTCCTTGCCAATTTGGCTATATTTCTTTGAATCATATTTTTGTGAATTATTGCTTTTGCTTACATTCCTGTAGACATAGCAAGCAGAAGGATTATTGTAGTATGTACTTTGTGTGCTTTTAGTTTTAATTGATGTCTTTTAGTTTCTTTAGAAGTACTTTTTTAAAGTTTGGAGGGAAAAGATACTTTGGTACATGGCATAGGTTGATGAGACAGATGCCTTTAGAAATATAAGCGTTCTAAGCTACTTTTTGTGACAGTTGCTGTCAACTTGTCTCAGATTTCAGCATCCTTAATTTGTTGTGTTACTTAACTATTTCTTCTTGCTATAGCTAAGGTTCTGTTACATTTCTACATTTCTAGATTTGGATGATTCATTTTTCATACTTCCAAGTATATATTTTAATGTGATTTTAATGGGCAAAATTGAATGTTGATTCACTTACATATTTTTGCCTGTTTGTGTTGCAGTTTACCTGTTAAACATAATAGAAATGAGACATGTGGCTAACTATAAACCCCAAATTTCCTTTTGAGTGTAACAGATTAGCCCAAAATATGACCAAACACTGCCCTCTCTTATGATGGTTGTTCCATGAGTGTACTTACACATCCTGCATGATATTCCTATTCCCACATTCCTTTTGGATATTCAGAGCTTTAGGCATGCTATGATTTAACACTAATGATTTCTCAAACTCCCAACTTTTTAAAGACTCCTTTCCCAGCAGCTGCATCTTGATTGCACAAATCTGAATAATTGCTAGATGGCAGCCAAGAGGGAAAAATTATCTTGACTGCCTCTTAGTGGTTGATAAGTCAACAAGTCAATAATTGTTTGATAAAAAAATGTAACTGTATCCAGGACTAACATCTCTCTTTCTCACATACACCAAAATTGTTTCTTGATCTCCTGCTCTAAAAACATGCAGCTGGTGCTGCATCTGAGTTGCTCAAATTTAGGCAACCACTACTCGATGTTGTGCTTAAACTCTTTTCTGCCATCTAGTGGCCATTAGATTGATAGGTTAAGATTCTTTTGGAAAACAAGAAATTAGAAAAAATATTGATTGGACAGAGCATCTGGACTTTACCAGAAACAGCCTAGTACACATTCTGTTGGGTGATTGGCGACTGATTTTCCTGTGACTAATATCAAATTTCAGCCAGGGAAAATTGCCAGTAACGTCTCTTATGAGTGTTATGCACAGGAGCTTTACAAAGAACAGGGCAGTATGGCCGGATATGCATTAAAGGCATGCTTTGGTCAATGTGACTAATGCTATAAATGCTGTAAATGCTTTCCAGTTCTAGGACAAAGGAAAGTACAGCCATGTGTCTGCACTGATAAACACTATGTACCTTCCACCAACTTGTATTGTCTATAAATACTGTATGCACATGGAAGGGTCAATATAGTTTAAAAACTAAACTATTGTACAGTAAAATAATTATACTATGCTTTCTACAATTTTATATCAAAAACTGAAAGCTGACCATCAACTGGGAGACAAAGGTTGCAATACTAATTGCAGAGAAGTGTAACTTATCTCTTAGTTGTTTTTTCATGTAAACCTTCATTTTCAAATAAGGGAGTGAAAAAAATTCAGGTGGATGCCGGTATACGGTAGAAAAAAACCCTCTGGTTTCTGCTATGCAGTTTTCTGATTCACTTTTATTGGGCCTGATAACAGGTTGAGTTACTCAGACAGATTATACCATGCTATGCTTAGAGAAAAGTAACTTTTCTCCATGTACATTGCATAAGGGATAGAAATTTGATTCTGTAAAAGAAATTTTTAGGTATGTCAGGAAGCCTTCTGGCCCTGAATTCCTAAAGACTTCCTGTTACTGAAGTACCTTCCTTTTGTCTCTTCGTTCTTATGATAAAACAGAATGTTCAACCCTCCAGCTGCTTTCCAGTCATCTTTTAAATATCAGCCTCTCTCAATTCCAATGTATAGCATCATCTGTAACCCATATGACAACTTAGTAGGGTGGGGTGAGGACTGTACTGTGTCTACATCTGCAAAAGAAGATAATTAGGTTAAAAAAAATCAAAATGTAGATTAATAGACCCAGCACAATCATGTGATACTGTAGAATACTTTTTGTCCTATGTAGATCTCTCTAGAGAAGTAATTCTCAAGTTTGGCAACTCTAAGATCTGTGGACCAAACCCACTATGGCTGGGGAATTCTGGGAGCTGAAGTTCACTCATCTTAAAGGTTGAGAAACTTTAGGCATTTGGACTTCAACTCACATCACTCACAAAAATGTCTTTGAGAATTCTAGAATATTAATCTGCACAGATAGAGGGTGTCTGGTCAAGGAAAGACAGTTCTATAGATGCTTCATTTAAGTTTCACATATGTTACTTTATTCTCAGGATTTTACATTCTGTTATTATGCTTTATATAGCATATAGTTTTCTATCACTAAATATAAAAAAAGAGATTTCCTTGGGTTTGAGTTCTGGATTCTGTGTAGACAAGTTCACATAAGTTTCTTTAGCAACAGTCTGATAGCAATAGACAGAAATTAAAGTGAGTAGACTTGTTTTGAAATAAATGTTGTCAAACCTGATACGATAAAATGTGTTTAAACAGAGTAGAAAAGGTAATCTAAATTACACTTTAAAAAATCAAATAAATTTATCCTCTCTGCATTAATTTTGTTGGCAACAAAACTTCCAGAATTTTAATGTAATTGGCATTTTCAAACATTCCTTAAACATGCTTTTCCATTTCCTATGCATCAGGAAAAAAGATGACTTTTTAAAAGTGAAATCTTTCTAACTAGAGTTACTTTAACTTTATCTTTGAAGGCTTTGAAGAAAAAAATATAACACTGAGGTATTAACTTATTGGTATGCAAGATAGGGGAGCTGGGAAGCTGGCCATGTAATTTTATATTACACTTATTTGTAAATGTTTGATTTCTGAACATTGCCTTCTGACTTGCCTGTGTTTGTTGAGATTATCTTGACAATAGTATGCTTTGTTGGTTGTCAAGGCATGTCTAGCATGGGGAGATATATTAATCTGACATTGCTACCATTGTAAGTGGCTGAAATAAATAGAGGACTCAAATAAACGAGGAAGGATTAACTGTGTAGATGGAGCAAACTCTTCAATCACTAAACTGGTCGTTTTCGCAAAGGATTAGAGTGCTTCTAAGAATATTGATTACTGATTTGCTTCTCAGAATAAAGAAAGCAAAGTTTGTGCTGTGTATAAGCGTCCTGGAACAATGTTTATTGTTTCTATTGATGGATTTTTGTGGGTAAGTTCCCTTTAAAAATGTACTAGCTTTAATATGTGAAAAGAGAATATTGTCATGTGCTTATTTCTTTTTTTTAAGCAACAGCTATTTTACAAAATTTTATAATTCAGCCTTTTTGAAACTGCAGGATAAAGCCATTTGCTGACAAAGCATATAATGCTTTAATAAAGGTTTTCCAAGATTTAATAATCAGACAGCTATATGTTCTCCATTCAAAATGTGATTTAGCAGCATATTCTTAATTATCTATTGTGCAGTTTTTGAAAAATTTACAGGATAAATGGTAGGCAGATTGGCTAGATTAATATCTGTAAGACTTGCCACTGAAACCGCAATTTCTATAGTACAAATAGAAGCTATATGCCATTGAAAATTTATCTTCAAATACATTTTGCCTTTGTATTTTGAATGTATTGTTTTGTCCCTCATCTAAATTCTTCCACTCTTAACAGAACTTTTTTTAAATTAGTAATTTTGTATAAATAAAAAATAGGGATGTGGGGGCTCAGTGGCTAAGACGATGAGCTTGTTGATTGAAAGGTTGGCAGTTCAGCAGTTTGAATCCCTAATGCCGCATAATGGGATGAGCTCCCGTTACTTGTCCCAGCTTCTGCCAACCTAGCAGTTCGTAAAAATGCAAGTAGAAAAATAGGAACCACCTTTGTTGGGAAAGTAACAGCCTTCTGTGCACCTTGACATTTAGTCATGCAGCCATATGACCATGGAGATGTCTTTGGGCAGTGTTCGCTCTTCAACTTTGAAATGTAGATGAGCACACCCCTTAGAGTTGGGAACGACTAGCACATATGTGCAAGGGGAACCTTTATCTTATAAATAAAAATAGTTTCCACCAAATGTCAGAAATATCACATTTTGAATGTGTGCCAGTGTCTGGTTTTAAGTCACTTAGCAGGAGTCTTAAATCACCACGTTCAGTAATCTGGAGTTGATTTCTCTGCTTGGAGAGAGGTTGGATGACCACACTGAAACCACGTTCCACCAACTATGATGTTGGAAATGCAACAAGGAGCTTCTTAACCACTGTCCATAGTGCAGGATAGCAATCAGAAATTTCCTTCTGTAACCAAAACTCTTGGTACAATTTCTTAAACTTTGGCTTCAGCTCAATATCATTTTGCAGCTCTATTGTTGTTCCTCCACTACTCCATCTTCCTCAGTATCTGAAAATGGATTTATCACCCAATCTGGAATTTCCATCAAAAGAAGATCCTGATACCGCTCAGACATATCTTTATGCAGCATGTCCAAATGGTCACAAAAAACTTGCAGATCATCATCTTGTATCCCACCTTTCTCTTCTAGCTCAGACAAGCTCGGAAATTGATATAGCTTGTGACAGCCTATATTGCACTTGAATGGAGTTAACTTTGAAATAAACATAGAGATGACAGATTTGGCCTTAATAAGATTGACCTCATTTCTTCCAAATGCAAATTCACTTCAATGAACTTTGCAGACAATTCTGATAAATAAACAATGTCATGCTTGACCTCGTTGAGTTCATCACTAAAGTAATGACTGATGGCCACCTAATATATTCACCTCTGCAGGTTCTCAAAGATTTCTGAGACCAATGTTGAATATTTAAATTTCAGTAGTCACCAATCCCAGTCTTAAAATGAGTTTAGAATCAGTGGGAGTCACTGATAATAATGAACTACTAGCTACAGATAATGAGTCCAATCCTGCCTTTCTTTTCCTTCTGTCCAAGTTTTGCAAGTACTTTTTCCAGGCATATGTTTTATTCCACAGTATACAAACCATTATTGTTAGGAAAGAAATTGCTCTTCCAAGCAATTTCTGTGCTTGAGCACAGAATGACTGTGCTCTCAACTCCCTTTGTGGCTCCTTGAAAAGCATCCCCCCCCACATGCTCCAACACCTGAAGAGGCACGGCTGGACTGCAGGTGTCTAGAATTAAAAAGTAGTTTGAATCCCTAGTATAGTCCTCCTGCGTGAGAAGTGGGTTGCTAGATGATCTCCAACTCTTACTGAATTCCAACTCTTATTGATAATGGCCCTGGCTTTCCAGGCGGAACGGCAGCGGAAGCAACGGCAGCAGCAACAGCTCCCTTCCCCCCACACACGGTAGCCCACCTGGATCCTTGGCAGGGGAACGGCAGGTCTGGCTGGCCACATACTAGTCATCCAAGGAAGGCCTCTGGCGACATTGGGTTCTGTGGCAAGCTTCCGATTTCTCAGAATGCCTCTTTCTTACCATTGTAAGGGGACGGGCAAACTTCAAAAGCTCTTGCGCCGCCACTTGCACCTCTTGCTTGTAGCTGGTTTGGAAAGGGAAAAAATGCCACAGAATTAGGTGAGACATGCCCCACCCAGATCCCTCCAAATGGGTCTCCCGACAGTAGCCTCCCTGCTGAAAAGCTTTCCTTCTTCTTTTCTGCCTGCATTCTGTTACTGACTCTCCACTGAGGTAGCAGTTGGTGTCCCTGGGGAACAGAGTCTTGTTGGTCTTGGGGGAGTGGGATGCAGAGCTGGTAACAGTATTCAGGTAGAGAAGCGGGAAGCGTTTTCTACGTCCCCAGCTCATTCGCTGCAAGAAAGAGCGGGCACTCAGAAGAGAGGGTTCCGTTTGGGTGGGCGATCACTGTTGGGTCGCGTAGTTCAGCAGGGGAGGCTACTAAAGGGTGACCCATTTGGAGGAATCTGGGTGGGGCAGGTCCCGCCTAATTTGGCTGCTTTTTTTTTCCTTTCCAGATCAGCTCCAAGCAAGCGGTGCACAAACTTCAACAGCTCTTGCACTGCTGCCTGCACTGCTTGCTTGAAGTTGGTTTGGAAAGGGAAAAAATGCAGCCAAATTAGGCGGGACATGCCCCACCCAGATCCCTCCAAATGGGTCTTCCTTTGGTAGCCTCCTCCACTGAACTATGTGATCAAAAAGTGATTGCCCACCCAAACAGAGCCCACTCTTCCGAATGCCTGTTCTTTCTTGCAATGAATGAGCTGCGGGTGCGAAAAGTGCTTCGCGCTTCTCTACCTGCATGCTGTTGCATCCCTCAAGACCAACAAGATGCCACTCCCCAGGGCCACTGGCCGCTACCTGGGTGGAGAGCCGGTAACAGAATTCAGGTAAAGGAGAAGCGAAAAACGCTTTACAGCAGGGAGGCTACTGTAGGAGACCCATTCGGAGGGATCTGAGTGGGGTGGGTCCCGCCTAATTTGGCTGTGTTTTTTCCCCTTCCCAAATAAGCTCCAAGCAAGTGATGCAGGCGGCAGTGCAACAGCTGCTGATGTTTTGCACCGCAGCCTGTCCCCTTACCAAGGTAAGAAAGAGGCATTCAGTGAAATTGGGAGCTTTGTTGCTGATCCCGATGTCACCAGAAGCCTTCCTGGCCAGGATGGCTAGTATGTGTCCAGCCAGCCAGGCCTGCCCCCGCTCCCCACGGCAGCTTACCTTGATCCTGGGCAGCAAGGCATCACTGTCAGCCAGTCAGGCCTGCCGCCTTGCCCAGGCTCCCCCCCCCGCAGCCCTCCTTGATCCTGGGCGGCCCAACATAGCACTGGCAGCACCCAGGCAGGCATGCTGCCCCCCCAGGCCTTTCCCTCCCTCCTGCAGCTCCTCCTTCCTGGGCGACATGGCATGGCACCAGTGACAGAAGCCAGCAAGGCATGTCGGGTCCCCCAGGCCCTCCTCCTATAACAGCCCACGTGCAACTTACTTAAAATTAGGAAGGCAACGGCAGTCAAGGGTGAGGAGCAGACAGCTGGGTCTGGGCCGGGTAGTTCAGGGAAGCAGAGACCAATAGCAAGCAAGGAGAGCAATAAGAAAGCATCCAACAGTTCAGCTTCGCACGTGTGGTAAGAGTAGTTGCCCAGTGGGCATGCGCGCGCTGGGGAAACAAATGTTCAGTTTCTGGTGCACTCATGCACACTGGCCAGCTAGTCTGATCTGAACTGCTGGTTGTGAACCCGGAGGAGGAATGGCTAATGCCACTCGAGCCCACCTGCAGCACTTCTCTGCCCCCCTCCTTGCCTCTTATCACCCCCTGCTGCCCTCCTGCTGCCCCCCTTGCCTCTTAGCCGCTCCCCTAAGTTATCCCACTGCCCCCCAGGGGGTGGTACTGCCCACTTTGGGAACCACTGGTCTAACCTAATGAAGAATTAGGGATGACATGACAGCAGTGTTCCAATATTTGAGGGCCACCACAAAAAAGAAGGTGTCAACTTATTTTCCAAAGCACCAGAAGGCAAAACAAGAAACAGTGGATGGAAATTAACCCAGGAGATAAGCAATCTAGAACTAAGGAGAAATTTTCTAACAGTGAGAACAGTTAACCAGTGGAATGGCTTACCTTCAGAAGTTGTGGTGCTCCATCACTGGATTTGTTTAAGAAGAGACTGAATCAACACTTATCTGGAATGGTATAGTGTCTCCTGCTTGAGCAAGGGGTTGGAAGACCTCCAAGGTCCCTTCCATCTCTGTTATTCTGCTATTCTGCTAGATGATATAGTAATGATGGTTTGTTTAAAAAATTAACCATGTCTGTATACAAAATTATGCTTTTGTCCAATGAGAGTTGAATATGTGCAATAAGAATAGATTACAAAAAAAGAATGTATGTAAAACATGAGATTGTGTTTAAAATAAATAGGTGCTGAAGGAATGTGGAATGAAGACAAAAGTGAGTGATTGGTATGAAAGAAATATAGAGAAAATAAATGAGGACTGAATTACAAAACAAATATATGAGGAAAGAAAGCATAATGAAGAAAACCTGGAAGGCTGTTTTGGTTGTAATTGTTACTGTCTTGAAAAAGACAGAACTAGATAATTTAAACAACAACCACTGGTTCCCGGTGGTCTTCCGGGTGCGGTTCAAGATGTTGATTACCACCTTTAAAGTGCTCCATGGCTTAGGGCCCGGATAATTACAGGACCGCCTTCTGCCACCAATAGCCTCCCACCAACCAACACGGTCCCACAGAGAGGGGCTCCGCAGGGTGCCATCGGCAAAACAATGTAGGCTGGCGATCCCTGGGGGGGCACCCGCCCTCTGGAATGAACTACCCCCTGGGATACGTACGATTCCCGATCTCCATACTTTTTGCCGGGCCCTGAAGACCTTGTTATTTCAACAGGGTGGCCTGGCTGACTAAAAATTTGGACGGCGTATTTTAAATTACGAGTTTTTAACTAAGTAGGCCAAAATTTGTTTAATTTTGTTTTAAATGGATTTTAAATGTTGTAGGATTTATTGTCTTTTTATCATGGCTGCACACCGCCCTGAGTCCCTCGGGAGAAAGGCGGTATATAAATCTAATAAATCTAACTCTAACTCATTTAAATCTAAATCTAAATCTAAATCTCCCTCCCCTCCCCTCCCCTCCCCTCCTCCTTCTTTTCCATTTCTCCACTACAGCAGTTATTTCCAGTGCATATAGATGTTGTTTATACATTTGTTTCCCAGTAACTTTCTCAGCCAAGTATCTTGTTGAGGTCAGAAATGTCTTAAGAGTAGTTCAATTTTTTTGTTGAAGAGTTGCATCTGCTTCCCAAAGGATAATCATTTTACAACCCTCAAATAGTCTTTACTTTGATAATTTAGTCTTTGCAATAGCTTTTAAGCAATATTTTATTAATAGTATAATAATGCACTGCCAAATGCATCTCATAATCCAATAGCCTGCTATCTTTTAAAAATGAAATATGAAACATATTTTTGCACTCATCTTAGAGCTGTTATTATTTTGATTGATGCACTGCCTTTTTCAATATTCAGTAATGTGCTTGGCAACTGGCTCACTATGATGTTGGATGCAGCAAGCCATGATCATGTGATTGCCATTTGCAACTTTCCTTGCTCACTTCCCACAAAGTAAAGGGGAATCTAGCAGGAGATTGCACATGGTCATTTCCATTTTCACTACTTTTTCATCCACCTGCCCAAATTGCATATTTTATGGCACTTGCCCATGACGTCTGCCTACCTGACCATCCCTAACTCTTTCCTGATGGTCCTCTTGTCTAGGAGCTTGTCTCTTATCACATCACAATCCTGTGACATCTTTGCTTAATTATCTGGGAGTCCTGGAGTTATGATAGCAACTGGGATTGTGGGAGCGCATCTCTATGTTATATGGTCACATGACATCACATTTTATGAATGTATTGTTTAGCGATGAAAATTATGGCAGCTATAAACTGCAATTATAGCTCAAGGATTATCTCTATATTATTCTGCTTTATTGTAGATTTTTATATATAGTACCAGGGATGCATTCTACTTACCTTTACTACTGGTTCGCAGTAATATGCTCATGGGACTGCGCATGACATCGGGGTCGGTGGGCAGAGCCTCCCATTAGTTTTACTAACAGTTCTGTAGAACCGGTCCGATACGGGGGCAACCCGCCACTGTATAGTACTTATAAAATGTTCAACTAATAAGTACATTTTCTTTCTAAGATATGGCAATGATTTTTTAAGGCTGTTTTCCCAGACCGATATCCTCTAGCTATTTTGGATAATATTGCCCATCTCATCAATCCAAGCAAGAATGAACAATATTATGATATGATGAAACTTATAAACATTTGGAAGACACCAAATGTTAATCAGAAAAAAATCTGTGCCTTCAACTCTGGTTATGGTAGGCTGGCAAGATGCACTAGTCTTTATCATAAATGCTACTAATTGAATTTAATCAACGGTTAAGGAATTTGTATCTACAGAGATTTGTAGATAATTTAGCGTGTGTTATGAAGCATAAAAGAAAGTTCAGAAATGGAAAAGCCAGAATCTGGATTTTCACAGTAGACGAGGCAAGAACTTTTGATTAATTATAATTTGGACTGTGGTAATATGTACAACTGACTATCTTAAAATGGCTCACAAAAGGAGTGCAATATTATAGACAATTTCTCAGAAAGTTTTCCAAATGCCAGAAAATAATTTTTTCTAGTTTTAAATCCCAAATTAGTTTATCTTGGAGTACTTCCATTGAAATTACTGGAATTTGTTGGGTGTAAATATTTTAAGTTACACAAGTGTCTATGTATCTACCCAATCATCACTAATACAGGTGTCACCCATAGTCTTATTGGTGTCAGATAAATACTTTAAAAAATTCATGCAAAATAGTGCATGGTTTTTGTGCCCCATATCCTGTTTTTCTTAATTATTTTAGCAGGTAACTGGTTTTTAGTATTCTGTTATTAGTATCCTATTTTTGTATTGAATGATTAGCTCTTCAGTAGCTTTCCAAGTAATTTCTGTAGTGGGATAACTGAATCAATAAATAATGGAATAAATAACAGAAATTTAACAAGGACTCCTGACATCAACCCATAGCAATTGGGAGGGGGGAGGTAGAAAACAGTATACTTAGAAATTAGGAAAAGTGAAGGCAAGAAATGAAAGATGATGTACTCTCACAGCATCAGTTTGAATAAGCAAAGGACATATTTTGTGCTAAGTAATAGTGCTATGACATTTTGGAAACAAGAGAATTCCCTACAACAGATTGTGCAAAGAAACTCATAGTCTCTTTTCAGATAATATTTCTGGACTGGACAGAGTATTCTGTAGATTTCCCAGTCTTTTCCATGTTAATTTTTCTCCGGTAGCCCAAAGGCCTTCAGATAATGCTGTGAGTAACATGTTTGCCTATTGTGTCATGCTGAGAAATGATGATTCATATTGCCCAGTGCCAAGCTGGTCCTTGATGCCAAGAGCTCTTGGTAATAATTGTAAATAGCTGACAGTTGGATAATTGCCTGCTTTGCAGTTCACTCCATCTGATCCTTTGAAATCAGTGCTATGGGTTCTGTTAACTACTGTGATGTAGGAATGAGCATATGGGAACTAAAGAGAGGAAATTAATTACTGTTCAATTATTTGTAGTATTTGTTAAAATGCAGGAAACATGCAAGAAATTAATGTAGCCAGGTTTAGGTGTTGAAGTATTACAATGATGTAAACTAGCAATTGTCAGGTGTTCATTAATATCATAGGATTCTTAAGTGGATCAATGTTTAGTCATTCCTAATCTAGAGGGAGAGTTGGAAGCCCCAGAAAATATCTAAGGTAGCTCCAATCTGGAATAAATCTATGTCTTGTCATAATTGAGGAATCTTGATCTCAACTTTGTGGTCTACTGCTAATGATTAATTTATATCTATAAAGCTTTCTGCATGTATCCAAATTGTTGTTTCTAAGCAGAAATAACAGGTCACGGCCTCTGGTCTTGAGCCATTTGGAACTGTGCTGCGGAAGTTGTGGGTGAGTGCACACATTCATTCCCACTTGCATGAGCAGTGGCTAGTGTGTGCTCCATTTGTGCAAGTGATGGTCGCAGAACTATCCCCCTCTAACCCACACCGCTGGTCCACAAAGCTGGAAAGATTGGCGGGCTCTGTTGTATAACTATTCTTGGCAGTTAGGTTAATTAACATTAATGATGTTGATAGCTGAGTTTTTAAAAACATGTTCAACTACATTTATGAGATTGACTAACTGTGGATGATCTGGCAACCATGTTTGATTTTAAATTTCCACATTTAAATAAATGTGGAGCTTAATTATAGTTAAAATATGTGGATAAAAATATAAGATTGCCCAGTGAAGGCTCCAAAAACTCAGAGGCTAGAGAGATCTTTGTGATTGTTGGGAGGGAGTGATAGAGGGAAAGAAATAACATTATCCTAGACAGAGGTATGGCTGACTGCCTGAAATCTTGAACAGAAGTGTCTGTGCTGCAGCATTAATTTTCTTAATGGTAAAAGCAGATGATTTTCTTAACTGATTAATGTTCCATGTTCTACTAAATAAACAATCCAGACAATCCATAATTTTCATCCTTCTGACTATACCAAAGAAAACAGACTCAAATAACTTAAAATGCTTCAATAAATTTTAACTATTTTGTAGTCCAGTTTAATGTGTGCTAATGAATGTAAATTATTAATTTCTCTATTCAGATAAGCTAAACCTACATCCATTAATTAGTATATATTTTTATCCAGTAGAAGATTATTTCATAGTGCTTTAAAAATGATTTGTTCTTTATGTCCTTTCTCCTTCCAGGTAATCAGTTTCTTCCAATTGCGGCACAAGATCTTCCATTTGTTTCAGTATCTGGATATTTGGAAAAACGTAGAAAAGGTAAGCTAAAAAGGGTAATAGAAATAATGCTTTAAATTTTTATAGTAGTTGCAATCATTTTGTTTCCAGAAGCAAATTATTCATTTATTTTGGAAAATATTGAAAGAATTTAACCATAAAGTATAGGTGGAAATATAATGAACATTTCCCTCTGGCCGTACAGCTTCAGTATATCTGAGCACTGTGGACAAGAGAAATTGGTTGTTTCTGTTTTTAATTCCCTGCCTCATAATTTCAGGGGATTAAAAACAGGGGTCATCAAAGTTGTATTCTATGTAACAAGATGAATTTATGAAAGATAAATACCCATCTCATTCTACAAAGCAACTCTAGGTAGAGCACAATTAAAATTATAAATATTGAAATATTAACTAGATTAGGTATAAAACTGGAAAAGCCAAAGCAAGAATGGCACAGTAGTGGCATCATCCCTACCATCTCCAATGTAGAGCTCCCAACAGGGCCCCAAGCCAACTAGCTGAGCCAGATTTTAATGTTCTTCTGGAAGGCCAAAAGGGTGGATGGAAGCAGATCTCACCTTTGGTGAGAAGGTATTCCAAAGAGAGAGGAGCCATGGCAGAAAGGCTTATCTGTCAAGTCTGAAACTGGCCTGACTTGCCACCATGGTGATGAGGATAGAGATAGTTGGAGTTTTATAGCCAAAACAAAATAGTTTCCCCTGAGAACCAATTTACATTCTCACAAGTGGCTGAAGAGAGGAAGAGTGAAGTTTCCAAGCAATTGGACAGCGCCTTGATTGGACCATGTGACTGATTGTTTGGGAAAGGGGAGAAAACTTACTTTTAATTAGGTGAAAACCACAGAAATCTTTAGAGTCGGTTTCACCAGCCTGGGCCAATATGATATATCCAATAAACTTGTTTTTTAAGGAAATTGCTTGCCTCAGAGTTCTATTTGCTATGGGTGAATTGCTTAGAACCCCGACAACTATCCTCCTAGACCCTATCAGCTGAATAGGGTCTTTAACCAACGGTCTTTAACCCTATCAGCTGAATAGGGTCTTTAACCAACAGCATGCCCTTATGCTGGAACAAGTAGGTTGTGGGCCAGTCCACTTGGACAAGACAGTTCCTCAGATAATCTGGTTCTATGCCATGTAGGACTTTAAAATATGATAACCAATACCTTGAATTGGACCCAAAAACAAACCAGCAATACCAGTGCAGCTTGTGCAACAGAAAGGATGTTACCCATTCTTAGGGTGTTTACTGTACTTCTCATTAAGCACTGAAGAAGATATTTGGGTTCAGCTATCTGCTTCCTAAGAATATTTTTCTTGTTTCAAAAGACAAGAAAAATGTCTAGGTCCTGCAATGTAGATCCTAAATTCAACTGCAGTAGCTTTTCTATCATACCAGTATTTCATCATAATCTAAAAAAAAAAAAATCATATTCTGAAAAAGCACATTGTTCACTCAATACTAAACAATAGATGCTGCTATTAATAGCCACATTTTTGAGATCTATAGATTTTACGTGTTACTATAAGTTTATAAAAGGAAAAATAATATCTTACAACAGTAAAAATAATTTACTGGACCTGGTGAAAAACGAACATTTAAGAATTTTGAAAAGGAAAAGAGAAAAATTGTATGTATGTATGTATGTATGGATGGATGTATGTATGGATCTTAAGCTGCAGAATCTCTGAATTTGATATATGCACTGTCTTAAGCATTGTCATGTAATTATTGAAATGTAGAGTTGGAAAGGAACTCAGAAATCACAGCTTACCCCATGTTCAGTATAGGATCTCCTTAAACATTTTAAATATTTATCTAAGATCTGTTTGAAACTGTGAGAAAAATGTATCTGGGGACAAAGTTGGTGAAGAATAATCTTTACTTTTTGCAGACCTTGCTTATATTCATATTTGTACCAGAATATATCTTTTCCATTGCACGTCCTGAATTGTTTATTTTGGCCTGTTTAGTTTTGTTACGTGTAAAAATTTATGTGAATTATTTTAATTGCAGATCACAGTTTCCTTGGTTTTGAATGGCAAAAACGTTGGTGTGCTTTGAGTAGAACAGTCTTCTACTATTATGGAAGTGACAAAGGTATTACAAAATATAGGGGCTATTTTGAATGCTGCTGAATGAATATTAACAGTTAATGGTATTGCAAAATATAGGAGTTATCTTGAATATTGCTTAATGGACATCAACAATTAAGTATTTACAGGCCTCAGAGGCCTCTCTATTGTTTAATTGCAAACCGGATTTATGTGTAATTTTCCTGGCTTTCATATAATTGTCCTGTGCTTCCAGATGGTTTAAATATACTGTCTTGATGAAATGTTCTCTTATCTTCTTTCTTATTTCCTTTGGAATTTGACGTGGGCCATTTTTTCTGAACTTTTTAATCAACTTTCAAGATGATACAGCATTATCTTGGTTTAGTTTCATTTGGTAATTCTTCCTTCCCCCACTATTATTAACCCAAACATGATTTCAGTATTTTTGATCTGTTAAGTATCATCAGGTTTCATTTGGTTTCAGTTTGTAGAGGAGAAACCTTTACAAGACATTCTGTGTTGCTATAGAATTTTATAGTTAAGGTTTATTTCATTTTATAGTAAAACATTGTTTTTTATAAAAATCCAGGTGATATATCATATTGCTACATAATCTAGTAAGAAAATGTTTCAGAAGAATGTGTATAAGCTGTCCAATGTCAAACAACTCAAAGGAAAATTTATTTGCTTATGCAGTTTAAAATCTGGATGCTACTGAAAACTTCAAGACAGTTGAAATTTGTATTACAAATACAATGTGGCAGGGTTCATGAGGGAGCACAATATATGCTTTCCTTAGTTTACTGTAGTTCTTTAGTTTCTTCCCCAACTCTCCAATTTTCTGCCATTCACGATTTAATACTTAATAATTAAGGACAGCACTGGAATCCACATAACTTCAATACTGTTACAACCATTTCAAGTCCCAGGATGTCAGACAAATAAATCAGTAACATTTCTTTATAAGCCATAGGAGTTTGGACCATCCTCAGGAGCAATCTTGGAAAAAGCAACATCCAACAGCTTATAGAAATTTATTGCTAGTAGATACTATCCATTTTTGAGATGCTGTCATTGTAGTTTCACAGTTCCTTTACTTAGGAACACTGTTTTGGGCCTGTTCTGCATGAGAGAGTGAGAAAGTGAAAGAGAATCAGAACAATTACATTTACATCACAAGTCCCCAATCCCTGGGCCACAGACTAGTACTGGCCCATTACCTATTAGGAACTAGGTCGCACAGTGAACATGAGTGGCAGGCAAGTGAGGGAAACCAAAACCATTCTGGTCCAATCTCTACCTCTGGTCCAAACAAAAATTGTCATTTCTGTTATTGATCATGGGAACAATTAAACTAAAAGCAAGTACATGTTTAATGTCAAAACTCACTTCAGAAAATGTATACAATTAGTGGAGTCTCCACTTAACTGTTTCCATGTGATTTAGAATATCATCAAATTTGTAAGAAATGCACTTCCAAATTATTAAGGGACTATTAGATTACTCAGAAAACTGAAACTTGGTATAGCAGTAGTTCAACATATACTACTTTAGAGTACTTGATATATCTGTAATAGGATCTTCAACATGTAAGAGTCAAAATGAACTGCCAATGAGGATTTGAAACTTACACAAAAAGGAGTATATCAAACTTAAATATAAAGATTTTTTAAAAACTAAAGAAAATATATCAAAGAAAAAGAAAAAAGTGCAGAAAGTAAAAAAAAGGAAGGTAAAAGATATATTTGAAATAAGACTTTAATTATACTTTAATTATAATAAAGATTATAAGCGTGTAATAATCTTTCCCATGGGAAAATGCTTTGGTTTTGAATTCTTTTTTAACAAATGATAGGATGAGATATTGAAGTTTGGACACTGAAGTTAATCATAAGGAACTAAATATTACAATTAAAGGAGAAAACACTTAAATATTTACTAAAAAGAAAAATATTTTAATATTGGGCATATTGAAGGATACTTTTTAACAATTGACTCAGAAAATAATAGTATCTACCTCTATTGGTAGATTGTATTTAAAAAAATATTATTGAAAAGGAACAAATTTACTAGACAAGATTGAGATTGATTTGAAAATGAACTTAAAAATGACAGCTTACAAGAATGATATGGAAAAAGATGCTGCACTAGAGATACAAAAGAAATCAGATGATGTCTTAATAATTAAAAGGTTTATAGAAATACTAAGCCAAGAGAATTACCTGGATAATTTTCCTATATTGAATTTATAAAAGAGACTTGTTAAAGCTTTGAAAAATTTTCTGACGAAAAGAAAAAATGAAAAGAAATCAGGTTCGACGACATTATTTAAAGGGACTAAAAATAAAAGGAAGGAACATAAAGTTGATTTATTTGATCACTTCTTAATGATTATCTTCTTTCATCCCATTTTCTTATCTTTTTCTTTTTGAGAAACCGGAAACGTCACGGTGAGACTGGCTGGAAATTAGCAGGCTCCAATGAGCGTGGCGAAAATCCAGCCAGACAAACTGCTCTGTGTGTGTGGGTGTGGGTGTGGGTGTCTTTGGACCAGAACTGTCTTGTAGGGATGATGAAAAAGGAGAGGATGATTAAGAGGAACAGGCAAGTTCCTCAGAAGGTCAGAGGCAGCTCTTTGATCCAGTGGCAGGGGCGGCAGCCATTAAAAATGACCGCTTTGAAGCTGGGGCAACCAGAATAAGATTTTGTGCAGAAGTGGTGTTTGGACAGAGTACTGGTACCAGATGAGTGATTGGCCAACTCATAGGTAAAAAAGAAAATTTATTTGAAAAAAAAAAAACTTTAAAAGATCCTGGCAAGGAAACATGTGGCTAATTGGCACTTGGGGTTTTTAATGGAGGGAAAAGAACAAAGAGGAAGTCAAAGTATTAAAGTCCAGAAAAGAAAACTTTATATTTGGATTTAAAATTAGAAAAAATAAAACCAATATAAGAAAAGGAAACCTGAGGGAAAGTATTTTTTAATGAAGATTTGAAAGAATTTTGACAGTTTTAAAGTATGAAGGAAGAACAAAGATGAGGTTAACATAACATAAAGCCCAAAAATGGAAATTTTACAACTGGATTTAAGAATCCAGTTGTAAGAATTTGGAGAAATTAAAAACAATAAAAAGAAAAGCAATTTGAGAGAAAGTATTTTTTATATGGATTTAAAATACTTTTGTAAACTGGGTACTTTGTTATTCTGAGACATGTGGATTGGAGAGAGACATTTGCTGATGGAAAGAAAGCACTACAATGACTGACTTGAAAATTCAAGGAAATTACTACATGACCTTGATCACTACAAGAACTATGAGAAATTTTAAGGAGTATTTGTTTTGTTCTAAGCTATTTGGTTTTGACTTCTAAAGAACGTGGACAATAATAAAGCTTTAAGTTGGGGTGGATTGGACAAACATTTGTACTGGATATTATCTAGAAATAAAAAATAAATAAATAAATATCTAGAAATAAAAAAGTCTATATGGACTAAAATTTTCCGGCGTAAGACGACTGTTAAAATATAGGGTTTGGACTATACTCGCCATATAAGACTACCCCTCTTCCAACACACACCAAATAAAAATTAAAAAACATCAGATTTGATTTCAATATGGTAATTTTAATTCAAATGCTTATGACATGCAGGTACTTAGCAGGAAAACTGTCACTTATAAACATAAGGCTGTTTGTCATCAAACATGTAAACATAAAATGGTGCAATTAGATTAAACTTTTCCTAATTCACTTTAAAGCTGAAAGGAAGGATAAGACAATAAACCCATGGGAGCTGCCATGCTGTTTGCTTTCTAAGCTGTCAACCAAACTGGAATTGATGATGATAGGAAGAAGATAACAAACAATAGAGATGGCCCCTGCAACAAGCAGGAGCCTCACACAACCACAAAAAGCCCAAAAACCCAACTTTCACACTTTACACACACAAAATTCCCCATACAGCTTTGTGAGATTTTGTGTGTTTGTGTAGTTAGAGTGAAACACTACAGAAACGCACTAAATCTCAGAAAACTGCACAAATATTATTTTATTTTATTTTATTTTTATTTTTATATGAAAGCAGTTAAATTTAAAACTTCCTAAACTTTAAATGGCTAGGTCTAAAAAAAGAACAACTAAAAAAACCCCAATTAACTATTTTTTTAAAGCTCCCAAAGGGAAAAAAAATTACCCAAAAGAACAGGGGTCTCCAACCTTGGCAACTTTAAGACTTTAGACTTCAACTCCCAGAATTCCTCAGACAGCTTTGCTTTGCTGGCTGAGGAATTCTGGCAGTTGAAGTTCACAACTCCCTGCCTACTTGATTGCAGGCAGGGAGATTCAGTTGCTTGTTAATGCAATGGATTGGAGGCAAGCGAAGCAAGGCAAGCGTTACGACTAGCAGCTAAGGTAAGCAAGCTGGAGGGGAGGGGATTTCTACTGATTAGCAGGCAACTCAGCTGGGATCGTCAGAGCTTGGATTGTCAGAGCCATTTAAGGCTTGTCAGAGCCTTTTGGGCTGGTCTGCCTGGTTACAGGAGAATGACACACAGTGTATAAGACAACCCCCGACTTTTGAGAAGATTTTCATGTGTTAAAAAAGTCATCTTATACGCTGGAAAATATGGTAAATATAAGTGGAAATACTAATAATCTTTTTAATAATATGGAGGCTTTTAAATCAATAATATGTGAGGAATTAATTGAGATGCTTAAAAACCTGCGTGAATCAATAAAAAGTCAGAAACTTAGAGCATACAAAACAAGAAAAAGAGAATATAAATGAGAAACAAGAAAATGATATTGAAGGAAAAAGAACTGAAGGCAAAATGTTAGATGATTACACTGGGATTTACAGTGGCAGAAAAAGAATGGACAAAAAAAAGCAATCTAAGGGAAGAGAAGGAAATGGGAAAAGATTGGGTAATAGTAGGGGGCAAATTATGTGAGTGATGGACTCAAAAGTTAGAGAAAGGATTCAGGGGAAAAGATACAATAAATATAAAAAGGAAAGAAACAACAGGATTGCTTATAGATAAGCAATATTAAAGACAAGGTCAATTGACTAATCTATGTGATGATAAATTATAAACTTGTTTATGCTTGCTGATAAAAGATGAAGTCATTTCTTTATTCATTTCTTTTTTCTTTACTATTGTCATATTTTTAATTTCTTTTAATTTCTTTTGTGCAGCTTTTGTTTTTTCTTTTGATTTTTTTTAGTTTGCATTAGTTTTTTGATCTTTGCAATTTTTAAACTCCTGTTTAAAAAAGGAGTTTTTAAAACTCCTTTTGCCAAGATACATTGAACAAACAACATAATAAACCTGTAGCTATAGCTTTTCCATAGTCCATTGCTTTAATCACTAGGTGAAAAACACCTTTACAAATATCATTAACTGCATCTGAAGTTTACTTTTTTGAATTCCGATACTGGGCCAGGTATAATGGGGAGATCATCCTTTGTTGGACCATTGATTACTGAACCAAGAAGAGACACTGATTTATGGAACACTTGTATTGCAAGTTCCAAGTTCCAGTTCTTGATTCTGTCCCCCCTGCGAGGCATCAGTGTGTGCATTTCACGCTAAATAAGACCATCTGTAAGGATCATCCGGTGGGATTCTGTAAGCAGCCTTTTCAAAAATGTTCTTTGTAGTTTCTCCTTAAAAAAGAGTTTTATCTTTCAACTATCACTAAATTCACTCACAATAATGTTTAACTCAGCCCCTTGAATATTCATGAAACAGAAAAACAAAATCTGAATAAATGATAACCTGGTGGGACATTCATTTTCAATGTTGCAAATGAAATTCTATCTTTACTTTTCATCAACAACAGACAAACAACAGAAAGGTGAATTTGCTATAGATGGCTACACCGTCAGAATGAATAATACCCTTCGGAAGGACGGAAAGAAAGATTGCTGTTTTGAAATCGCTGCTCCTGATAAACGCATTTATCAGGTTGGAGTTTTTATGTTGTCTTGAAATTAAATTGATAAAACTGTTACTGTTCCAGTTATGAAGACATTAACATTTTGGTAAAACATTCCCTGACATGTTGGAAAAAGAGCTGGAGTGGGGGTGGGGGGGGGGGGGAATCCTTTATTTTCTTATCTTGTACATTCATATAATAGATTTTGCAAAAAGATTGTTCTAATATTAAATTTTTGGATAAGAACAGCTCATATGTCATACTTATCTGCTGGCTTATTTTACTGCTTACATTTAAATATCTATTATCTAATAGGTTTGTCTGATTTCTTGGATGAATAATGTTGTAAAGTAATTGAATATAAATTCTTCAATGTTAAATATGTATTGCATTGCTTAGAGGCCTAAGAGGGAAATCAAAGTTAAAAGTATGCAATGTGAGATCTATCAGCTAGGCATCAATGTGAAATGTAACTTTAATAAGTTTTAAATATCTGAGATTGCAGTTGAAAGCCAGTTAATTAAGTTGTCAGGTACTGTGTTGGAATGTGACAAGAACATTTTTAAGAAAACTGTACCCAGCAGTCTAAAGAAATTCATGGGTGTCTTCTAATTGTCAAGGGCAAATTTTGTTCATCAGTCCTGGTTTTGACATTGATGAAGAGAAGCAGCCTTTTTTATGCACAGCTGCCAGCTGCTGATCAGAGTTCTAAATCCATCATCCTCTGCTTCAATTACGTAAATTTGTCAAAATTAACTGTACATTATAAGAAGCATCCTTGCAAGAAAAGTAACAGAAGACATGTAAAGAATTACTAATGGTATCTTTAAGAAGTGACCAGAATGCTACTTTCTTGGCTTTATTAATATAGTGCTAGTTATATTTTGATGCTCATAATTATTCTTCTCTAAAATGAAGTTTCTGAACAGTTTACAGCTGCTACTCCCAAAGAAGCTGCAGAATGGGTAGAGAGGCTGAAATTTGTATTACAAGGTATGCCAGTTGCTAACAAGACACTTTGCCTATAATGCATGCTGAAAATCGAAGCTTCCCTGTTTTTCTCTTTGTTGGTCATGTAATTATTGTGTTGTCTTTAATAGCACATTTTATTTTTCGTCTGTGTGTATTTATGAAATATTAAGGAATCCTCTCTATATGTAGGAGTAAATGCCATTATGCTTAGTTGACTCCCCTTCCAAAGAAGCTTAAACAAAATGTTCATTACTAATTAAAGTGCTATAGTGTTTGTATGTGAATTGTTTAATATGTACAATTAGAAGGGATGTATTGTATTACTTTGATATGAAAATGGAAGGATGTGGGCGTGTCTTTTGCTTGAGAGAGTTCCTTGTGAACCTATCTGGATAGGTTGACTGAATATCTTTTCTGTGTTTAACAGACATGGGATCTCTCACTATTCCAGAAGAGGAATATGATGACATTGAGGAAAATTCCATATCTCCTTCTCAATTAGGAGTAGCACCTATTTTTGATGACATTTATGAAGAGCTTCCAGGTATTTTTGTTCAGTTGATTGAAAGGGCTGTAAAAGTTGGTGATTATTCTTTGTCTGGTAGAATTTAAACAGATTTCCCAGTCTGGTGCCCTCCAGGCATATATTGACTAGTTGGGAATTCTGGGAAATGGAATGCCAAAATTTAGACCATGTGAGGTTGGAAATGGTTTTCTTAGATATGGGGAACTGTATGTAAATCCAGCTCTTGGACAAGTCATATACTTCTGCCTCAGAGTTCTGTATAACTTTTGAATTCAGATATTTGTAATTTTAGTACTTGGTGTAGTACTCCATATAAGGGTATTGACATTACACAGAAATTATAAACACCACCTCATAATACCTCATAATATTATTGACTCATTAATATCATTTCTGAAATGTAATTTTTCAGTTAGAAAATTGACTCTCATATTGACTGACAGACTAACTGCCTTATTTGGTCTTTTTTAATTTAGTGTATTGTTCTTAATCACATATTCCTTCATTCTTTTTATAAATTGTCACCTATTCCTTGATACATGAGATTATGCTTTTAAAGGAGTGACAGGGTAACTTGCTTTGTTTGCTTTTAAAGAGGACCTGCTGATGAATAATAAATGAAAGCAGTGGAGCTGTACTTGAATTTTTCTACATCCATCTACAGAAATCTGATTATGCCAAGATTTTTACTAATTTTTTTTTATTCCATCTAGTTATGGCCAAGATTTCTAGTTCTTGACAGCCAGATGTAAATCTCATAAAAATATTCTTTATGGCACACAGAGATGAAATTCATTGTGGTGAAAACAAAATGGCAAGAAGGGAGTTCATGAGGGTATAAAATCACATCGAAATGAGGTTTCCCACTTGAGGTTGTATAGAAATGAGATCTTAAATAGAGAACTAAAACACTTCTATACTAAATGTAATAGGAATGTAAACAGTAGTCTAGGAAGTCACTGGTGTTATCAATCAGAAGCTAAGTGATACAGTATAAATTACATAAATGCATGTTACGTACTAGATATTTCCAATCTTTGGAAAATATAGTTTGCATTAAATTTAGCATACTGTATAAGGAAAGGGGCTTTCTGAAAAGCATTGTTTTTGACAGATGGCTTTAGGAAGCTATATACATATTTGATTATTCTATAAAAGTTCCTTTTGTGGCTTATGAAGACACATCAGTCAAGAAATGTGCAAATTACCTGAAGCAGCACAAAATTGGAGGAAAAGGGGTACTGTCATGTGTTCTTTTTTTTCTTTTCAAAAGGCAACTGTTTATTGAAAAGGTTTGACAATACAAATTTTTTTCATTTCCCCCCCAACCTCCCCTTCCCCCCTACCTCCCTCCACCCCAATCCCGTTTCCCCCATCCCCCCTTGACTTCCGCTACAATTAAAAAAATTAAAAAAGAAAAAATTAAAGAAAAAAAACAAGTACATATAACAAAATAATATAACAAACAAACCTATAAGTAATAAAATTTTTCTAGAATTAACAATATTGTAATAAAAGGAACTAATAATAATAAAATTTACCTCATTAATCAACCATCAATATTCATTTATCAATCAATAACATACTTATAATATTTAAACCCAATTGAAAAATATCATACCTTTCTCTAATCCATTAATATTAACATTACTAATTATGTACCAAAATCAATCCCCCTTATAATAAAATATAATATATCACATCCATATCCATATCAAATAATTTTATCCCAGCTACACCCCTCAACTAAAAAGCAAAAACATAAAACATATCTCTATTCTAATAGAATATGATATATGATTATACATATATAATTATAATTATACAATTATATCCAAAAGATTTCTATCTCAATAATCCATGTTTCAATCTTCTCTTCATCTTGGTTAAAGTTAGATATACTATCTTCCAACATAGTTCCAATAAGCTTCATCTTCCAGCTGCCCCCATCAGCAAAAAACATCTCTCCATATAGAAATCCCCCCGAGTGACTTTATATTGGTAACATCCAACCACGAAGGTATTTTGTAATCCTCTAGGTAGAACATTCAGACTAGCTAATGCTGTACCACCTAAAAAAAGAAAAAAACAAATGCAGCTTCTCCTAAATTTCCAAACCTTATATAAAAAAAACCCTACAAGCTGCATTCCCAGATATTCCTTTAAAACTCTTTCAAATCCTGTCACCCTTTCCACTTCCTTCCTTCGGGTTCCCAAGATGTTTTCATCTTTATTTTCTTCTTCTGGTTAATTAATTCCCAAAAAAACTATAATAGGGTAACTACAGATCGTCTGCATATATTGCAGCAATCTGTTTATCTTTCTCAGGATGTTAGATCCAACTCAGGATAGACTTTGTAAAAAAATTTTATACTCCATTATGATGTATAAATCAAATATAAATCCAACTCAGGATTGATAAATTTTGTAAAAAATTTATAATCCATTTTCGTATATAATTCAGATATAGTCAAAATTGTCTTTTATACTATACAGTTAATCAGATTTTTTCACACCTTTCTGCAAAAAACTTGAACATTTCATAAATCTCCTTCCGTAGCACATCAGTGATTTCCAGTCGAATTTCTTCCTTAGCTTCAACTTCCTGTTGCTTAGCATCACCTCCCTTCTCTTGTAAAGTACTGGACCTCTGCTGTTTCTCATCTCGAGTTATAAATTTATTTTTTGATCCTTGTTTCAACAGTTCAAGATCCAGTACTACCCCTCTTGGATCTCTGGGATGCTTAATTTTCATATCTGGAGAATCCACAATAGAATCCTCTGAACAACCACCTGGTGCTCCTTTTTCTTCTGACACACTTTGGATTTCTTCCATCTGCTTACATTTCACAGTCCCTCTTTCAGATTTTTTATTCTTAACACCTTCCGGGGCTCCCTTAAAAATATTATTGTAAAAATGTTCCGCTTTTTCAATAGCATTCAAACAGTATCTCACGCCATGGTATATGAAAATTACACCAGCTGGTAAATCCCATCTGAATGGGATATTACTTCTCTTCAATTCCTTGACCAAAAAACCAAAATCTTTTCTGTCCTTTAAAATCTTCGGTGGCAACTCTTTAAAAACACTAATTTGTATACCTTCTACCTGCACAATAGCAGAGCAAGATTTTTGTAAAATATCATCTCTCAATCTGTCAGTAAAGTAGACAACAACATCTCTAGGCAAATTCCTTTGTTTAGCTACACGTGAGTTGACCCTATAAACTTTCTCCATTCAACCAAGAATTAGCTCATCTTCCAACTTTAATAATTCCGCAAAAGCCTTTGCACAAACTGTTCTTAAATTTTCTCTCTTATTTTCTCTTATGCCTCTTAATCTAATTGCTGATTCCATAGCTTTAATTTGAAGCATCATCACATCATTCTCTATATTCTGG
Organism: Coluber constrictor foxii; assembly: GCA_038048745.1. Taxonomy (NCBI): domain Eukaryota; kingdom Metazoa; phylum Chordata; class Lepidosauria; order Squamata; family Colubridae; genus Coluber; species Coluber constrictor. The sequence continues at coordinate 131,454,910 of CM075961.1, forward strand.
TTTTTAGCATCAGCTTCCACAAATTTTTCTTGTATTTATTTCATCTGGGAATCAAACTTACTACTGATTTCAGTCACTTTCCTCCCCATTTCCACCATCGCACTTGAAAGATCAGAAACTACTTTAGTGATGGTTTGATTCATTTGGTCATATTTTCCCTGTACCAGCTCCTCAAGATTCTTCTGTGAACTTTTTATCTTCTCAACAACACTTCCTAGAGACCTAATATAAAATCTTTTAAATCCTCATTTGCAGTTCCCTGCAAATACATTTGAGTCATTTCTGCTTTCTCCTTTATCTGAGCTGTAAGGGAGCCCCCCCCTTGATTTTGGTTTAGGAGTCATACTTTTAAAAAGAAAGGGTTTTGACTTTTTGTTTTTCCAGAAAACCAGAAAAATTCTTCTTTTTTCAAAAAACAGAAAAAATCTGTTTAAATTAGTCTTTATTTCTTTTCCATACTAAAATGTTTCTTTTAAAATACCTCAGCACTGGCTAAGCTCTGACTTTCACTTTCCACTCTCCATTTTTTCCGAGCAAAGCCAGTTGCCATTTTCAAAGCACTTTCTCTAGTCGCTCTCTTTTTCCCCCTTTTTTTCTTCTAAAAAATTAATAAAAAACAATACTTGCATTTTTCCTTTTTGAGTACTCCATATTCAGTTTGTTTAAGTTTTCCATCAGTCTTGGTGTTGCTCATGACGTCTGGCTCCGCTGCTAAAAGCAGCAGGGATCCCTCTCCGCGTGGAGCTTCTCTGGGGGTGAATAGGGAGCCATCACCCTGAGCCCTCTCCAGGACAAAAAAAAAGTCCTGGGGGCAACTCAGGGGGCTCTACCACATCCCCAGTAGCTCTACCCGCTCTTCCGATTGAAGAGCGGGGTTTTTGAGCCGCCTGCCAGCTGTGAGGCGGCTCTTTCATGCGCCGGGAGGCCGGCGGTCATGAAACGACCGCCGACAACGACGGAGGTGCCATCCAGAAGCCTGCCATGTGTTCTTGTTGTTCCCCTTCTGGAACTAAGAATTGGCATTCTTTTATGTTGGCAAATATTACCAATTTATTTGCTTAATAAGCAAATTTTTTTTCCTTCTGTTCATTTTCCATTTCTCAGAGACTACCTAGACAGTCCTTGCATTTTTGTTGATAAGGTTTTTCAGAAGTAATTTGCTATTGCTTCCTTTTGAGGACTGAAAGAAAGTGTGTAGCCCAAGGTCACCCAGCTGGCTTTGTGCCTAAAGTAGGATTAGAAATCACTGTCTCTATGATTTCTAATTTCTAGTCTGATGCCTTAAGCTACTATCCCAAACTGGCTCTCAATTCAAGTTGATATTTAAACTGAAATTCCATGACTCCCTCCAAGTAAATCCCGTGGTATTTAAAGCAGATTTATATCTGTGTAGATATACATTGGATGTTTTATAAATCTCCTGATGAGAAGCATGGAGCTGATTATGGAGCTGATTATGTGACGTAGAAACTAAGCTATTGATTTCTTTTATCCCTTAAATAAATCTGTTTTACCAATTGTAAGCCATAACTAATGATTATGCTATAAATGTCTTTCTATTAATTAATATCACCAATAGTATGGGAGTCTACTGCTTTTGTTACAAGTCCCTTGCTTTCACTTGTGCACTTTCCCATTAATAATTTTGCAAACAGACTACCTTTGGCTTATCTTATATCTTGCTTCATTTTCTGACAACTAGCAGCAAACCACTTGTAGACCCTTTCAAGCCTAATTTGGTTGTGAAGCATTTGCTACCTCCAGAGAATTTGTACTTCATAAAGTGCACTGCACACCCAGCCTCTTAATGTTAAAACAAGCATTGGGATTCCTTAAGGGAAATTAAGAACTAATTTAGGTTGGAATGTGATTGCATCGATGTATAAGAATTGCACAGAAGTGCAATACTAAAGCACAGTTACTAATCTACACCTATACACTGCAATGCAGTCCACGACTGTGAAACTACATATTTCTAGCAGCACCCTGGGGCATTGGGCTTTACTGAATTTAATCAGGTGTTTGCTGCAGTATCTGTTTTAGTGCTTTACATCTGGCCCAGATTAAAAAAAAAACCCCACATACAAAACCATGTAACTAATTCTGCATACCTAAGGGATTCCTGGCCCTTTTTCCTCTTAAACAGCAGCTTTACCCTCAATATCAATTTTAATAGAATGAGGTTTCAGAAGAAGTTACTGATATGGCTTACGAGAAATATCATGGCCTTTCACAGGGACCTGATGTGCTCCAGCCTCTGGGTGTACTTAAACATGTCTCTTCCACCTAATGTAGATAGCACACTATTTGAAGTATAAAAACCATTATGATTTAATTCTAAGAATTATTCATAAAAATGCTATTTTTATTTGCAGTGATGTATATAAGATCTCAACATGCTTTAAAACTCTTGTTCAAATAAGACAGAAATTGTCTCCTTTATTACAAATTAGATCAAATAACATACTGTATATTCTGGGTTTATCTAAATGATACAGAACTCAGCTATTATAATCTGCTATATGCTTGGAGAGAGTCCTTTAAGCTCTCTTCTTCAGAAATTTCCCAGGGAGTATTACTTCATTGTTCATACTGACCTTTGCAAGATTTCAGCCCCAAACCCCAAATGTCAGCAATAATTGGACATTGGTATCAGTCACAAGTGTAATAAAACCTGCGACATTTGCAGCTTCAGTTCATAAGCATGCTTGGCTCCTGAGCCTTTTGTGCCTGACAAATCCAGTGGTATATCATCGCCAAAAACAAGAGCTTTGGGGTGAGGTTGATATAATAAGCCACAAATGTGTGTAACTCAGTCCTACATTCTAAAAACTTGAAGAAAAAGAAGGCAAACAGTTTTCCATTACTACACAGTTTTAATGATTAGCTTAAGGTGACTTCATGGTTTCCTTGTATTTACATTTGGGCCCAATATAAGTCTAATGTTGATCTCATGCTCTACATGGGAGCAATGCCAAGAACAGGATATAAGAGCAGAGGGAGAGGGAGATGGGACAAGGATAGATATTTTTCTAGCCTACATACATTCTCAATGTGCATGCAAAACAACAGAGTAATAATAATCATAATAATTATACCAAAAAGAGAAGGTAGTAGAAAAGATGAGAAGGATAATAATAATAATATAGTCATGCTACATGGGCAAGAATTAAAGGGGAAGAATTAAAACAGTTTATGTCCAGGTTGTGGCCAATGGTATTTTTCAAGCTTTTCCACACATTTACTGGGTCATTTGATTCCCCAGCTTTTCAGAGTAAGCTTCTCTTTGCTGCCCGGATCTCCTTTGTTAATACATACCTGGCCTGATTGTAAAAACAAACAAACAAACAAACAGAGTGCTACGTTGGAACTCATTGTTAATTCATTTCAGGAGTACTCTTTTCAGTACCAAAAGAGATGAATACCAGACAAATTTTTCCCATAAGGAATAATGTAGTGAGTTGCAAGGCAGCTGACACTGAGTTCGATGATTTTAAAAGCAATTGAATACAAAAGTACCACTGTAAAAGAAACTGAAGCAACTTTGGGAACAAACTACTCTTATGTTGTTTAAAAATGATTTTTTAAAATTAATTTTAAAAAAAGATCAGATGATATTTTAGTAAGTAGTGCAGTGTGTTTGATTTAAAGTTGTGTGCAGAACTTACGTTTTCCCAAAGCTTTCAAGATCCCTCACCATTACTTGCACTGGCTAAATGGGATTTGGCCTCCTGCTTTAAATCTTTGGAAGAGTTTCTTCTCTCTGTTATAACTCTTGTTATAACACTGATTCTTACATATTAAATTAGAAATTATTTTGGATTGTGCTGTTTAACTTTGAAGCTATCTGTAATGAGAACTACTAAATATTATATTTTCACAAATTTTGCTTTGGGTTAAAATAAGTAATTTCATTACTAATACTGATAAATTTTTTTCTTGGTTTGAGTCAGCCAACATGAAAGTAGTTTTGATTTACAAAAGCAATATAATAAGATGGTTAAGTGACAGATGTTGGATGCTGATGCAAGAACGAGAAATCCATGTTAGAGAATCTTGCCATGCTAGAGAGACAAAAGTAATTTTACTTATGTTACAAACTTTTCATTGTTGACTTCATTTCTGGCAGCTGTTACACTTTCTATACTTTGTTTAATTATGAAGGTGTTATGCATTAGGCATCCTGAGTATAATGTTTCACTAGTAACTAGGCAAATAAAACTGAAGTCTTCCATGGCCATAGTTTGTGATTAGGAAGTGAAATAAAGAAAACATTCCTACAGAGTGTACAGAACATTATTTTCCTCAATGAAAAGTTACCTTATAAATATCAAATGCTCATCTCTTTGAGAGAATTCTGTACTCAAAATCCAATATCCAAGTTATTGAAAAGATTTTAATAAATGCAGTATTGTGGGACATTTCATAATCATAGGATGAGTGCAACATTTGTCTTTAATGTCAGATATTTTAAAAGAACTTTAAAAGAAAATGCACTCTTATACTGTAAACACTGGTTAATGATAATCAGTGAATCTTCCCTTATAACAGTGAGGGTGGGTCGGGGGGAATTCCTTTACATCCTCAGCCTCAAAACCTATTCCAGGCAGTTAGACGTTCTTGAGAAGATTTTGGAAGTACAAAACTATAGAGAAAGAAAGAGGACTTTCTTATTTAATAACAGAAATATATATAACCATCAAAAACGCAAAGCTACTTTAAAAATAGTATTAGAGGAAATGTTTTGGGAGTTTGGCATGGGAAAGGAGGGGAGGGGAAGACTCTTCTTACGTATGAGCAGAATTAATAAAATCTATTAATGACAGTATCACATTCAGATTGCTGAACAATTAGAGCAGCCTTTAGCACGCATATGCCCATAACAAATCCTGTGAGTTTTTAAGGCATCTCAGCTATACTGAACATAAAGTATATTTTCAGAGGTGGAGACTTTCTGTCTTCTATGTGTCTCTTTATTCTTCCAAATAACCTGTTTTTTTTTTCAAATGTAGCACTTATAGTTAGCTAGCATCTAAAGTGTCCTCTCAATAAATTACAGTTTACTGTGATAGATCCATAATTTAGAATATCTCTGATAAGCCAGCTCAGAAATTACAAAATGTATATGAAGTTCTTTGGAAATATTCAGTGAGTAATATTACCTATTTAAGCACAGATGGATATTATATACTCTTTCCAAAGTAAGAGTCAAGGTTAGCAGCCTTAACAGCAGTCATGGAACATCATAGTATGAGGTTTGAATAACTATGGTAACCAAACATATTGCATCTAAATTCTGCTTATATGTTTCCGCCTTCCTCTCCTCTCCTCTCCTCTCCTCTCCTCTCCTCTCCTCTCTGAATAGGAATATGACAAAGGAGGTTATTTATTTATTTAACATATGGCAATGTTCCATTACCAGGATACTACAGGAAATCCTGGACTTACAACCACAATTGAGTCCAAAACTTATGTTGCTAAGTGAGACGTGTTAAGTCTATTTTACAACCTTTCTTTCCACAGTTGTTAAGTGAATCATTGCAATTGTAAAGTTAGTAACATGGTTGTTAAATGAATCTGGCTTCCCCATTGACTTTGCTTGTCAAAAGGTCACAAAAGGGGACCATGGGATGCTGTAGACATAGTTTTCCCCCCCACCAAAGTGGTATCTATTTATTTATTCACATGTAGCATGTAGCATGCGTTCTAACTGCTAGATTGGCAGAAGCTAGGCAAGTGATGGGTACTCATTCCACCAGGCAGTGTTAGGAGTTAGATTTTTTCCAGTGAAGCCACTGAGCTATGGCACCTGATCTATACTCAGGTGGAGTAAGTAAAGGAAGTGGATGCTATAACCCCTGTTGCTTTTCATTGTGGGATCTGCAATATCCTTTTTAGTCCTCACATTACAGGAGTTGCATCTTGCACAAAAGTTAGCGGAAGCTAAAGGACCTCCTTGTTTTTCTTCTTTCCTAAAAATAAATAAATAAATTCTGTTCCATATAATGACTTGTTCTCTTATGTTCCATTAAGTGCCATGTGTGATAACTGTACTCCGTTAATTTATCCGTTTTATGCTTTTATTTTTCCAAAAAGAATGAGGCTGATGTTTTCCAGTCTGTAAAATAACTTTTCTGTTACCTATGCTTTTTAACTTTTTACGTTAAGTACCAAAAGACTGAAAAATGTACAAGCAAATTGTGGGAGATAATACAGGGTATCTCAAGTAAGGCTTTATCATTAGAAAGATGCTTTTAAAATAAGGCAGCAATATGCTGTCATTCAGTAGCTGTGGCCTGCAGCTTTTTGAGGCTTTTTTCTGTCCTTCTTAGGGTTTTCTCATATTATTTCATATATGTTAGTTATGTCATACATGTTAGTGAGGTCTTGTCTAGATTTTTGGGTTCTGACTTTTGTTCATAGAAGTGAATGAAAAAAGTAATGTAAATTTTAAAATATTGGAAACTTCCCTAAGATTATGGTTTCCTTCTATTTGGAATAAATAGCATAGTAATTCTATTACCACTCACCTAAGCTAATCTTTTGAACTTTTTTTTATTTATTTGGTGTCTTAGAAATCTCACAATGACTTTATTTTGAAAGAAATGCTAAATACAGATTTAAACTAATGATTTTTGTGATAGCAGGGAGTGCTGGGAGTTGAGATTTACACTTCTTAAAGTTGCCAAGGTTGACCAACAGTGCTAAAAAGGAAAACATAATGCCTGTCTTGGCCTAACACATATAAAAAAGGCCCAAGAGGTATTCTCCAGTTTTTGCAAGCAGAGCTAAAGAGTAATGCTTCAAAATGAGATGTAAACCAGACAGTCCTTCTCTGCATTTATAAGTCATGTGGAACTTACATGGTACAAACTGAAGCGGGATGGGAAGGTTGCAATTTTTAGGTCATTCTATAATCTACTTATGTTTTGTTTGTTAGGTAGAGGCAAACAAAATAAATATTTGACCAGTTTATATACAATGGGCAATTCTAGGGTAAGTAGAATTATATTCAAACAGGACATGGTGCTTTCAAATGATTGGCTGAAACTTCTAATTATATTGATCTTGAATGCCTATATGGCAAATGGTGCCCTGTTTAAATCCCTTATTGCTGTAATGTCAGCACAGAGAATTAAAAAACAAAACAAAAACCATCACTTGTTTAAAATGGTTAAAGTAGCCAAAGGAAAGGCATCTGGAACCAGATCGTTCTGTGGATTCATGCCAAAAACTGCTTGTTTTTTCTTTTATTGTAGTAACCTCTGCTGAAATCAGTTACCTTGAGGATTTATTTCCTGCTTTTTAAAAAAGAAAAAAATGAAATGAATTCACTAGGGTTCAGAAAAAAAATTTCAAAACCGACAAATTATTGACAGTTTTGGAGATAACAGTATATAATTATTAATCTATAAAAATTACACATTGTGTTGCTGCCTTTATTGCCAGGTCAAATAAGAGAAACTTAAATTTCAGAAATAACTTTAAAATTAGGATTTGTTTTTTTCAATATTGAGTATGCCAGCAGTTCTGATTTGCTAACTGTATATGAAAATCCTTTTTCTGCTTTTGTAACTCAGTTATTGAGTTGAGATACAATCATGTAAAACAATTCTTATATAAACATACTGTGTGGTTCCTAATTTCTTAAGGAACTTGTGTAGTTTTCTCATGTAACTTGTATATTTCCACCATGTATTATTCAGCAAAGTTGATTCACATCTTTGCCCAATATCTTTTCTGTTCCTTTCTTCTCATCTTTCTTATACTTGTATCATGCAGCATGGTCAAATTTCTTTAACTGATAAGATTCCTGCCTTATTTAACTTGACTTTTCTTACTCAGATAATTCCAAAGGTCAAAGAAGCTTGAGGTTTGTAGTTATTTGGCTAGTGATAACCTGTCTTATTCTGGTTGTCTTAATGTTCCTGGTATTCTGGTATCTTTGGCTATAATATGGCTTCATGTATATTTACATGTGATTTTTATTTAAATCTGTTTAGAGTCAGAAGTGGGAGGTTGAAAAGTTATTATTTCCCATCTGTATTCATTGAGTGTTTGCCATAAGGGTGCATGAAAAAGGTTGAATATAGCTTTTGCTTGAGGTGTATATAAATGGTTGCACTATATGTGTTTTCTCTAGACAGGCTCCTTGTTTTCCTCAAATTGGGAAGGATTCTCTGCTTAAATATATATAATGAAATTCTAAATCCTTTACATTCCATTTCTGCTGACATAAACTTATCTTCTGTTGCTTTAGATTAATAATGCTGGGAACCAGTCTTCAAAGTAATTGCTTACTAGCACCACTACAATCAAATAATAATAATTCAGTGACAGTTATTTGAGATTACAGTTATTTGAGGAGAGTATGCAGTGTCAAATCTGCATCTTCATTTTTCCATCCTATGTCAAAAGTTAAAAGATTGTTATCAGAAATTATATACATTCGTTCTTGAAATATTAATATTCACCATCACACTGAATTGTTATGCAGTGCATTAATGCTTTTTTCCTCAGTTTAGTTTGTATTAGGTCAATTATATTGTGGGCACATATCCTTATTTTTGCCTTTCTTGTGTTATAAAAGCTACCAGATGCTAACAAGTGTAATTACATCATGCTTAAGAATGGCATCAATGAAATATCAAAAACACATAATAACCTTTCTGAACTTTAAATACCACAATTACATTAGCTACCATCTGATATCATAAAATGAAATGAAAGAGGATAAACAAAGGTGCTTTTCATTAATTCAAAACATAATAAAGTTATTGAAAGACTGCATTTTCTGCAAGACCCTTAGGGGTTGCCTTATCTCTGTCTTGGTGCATACTATAGTTCTCTTGACAAGAAATAAAATTTTCTTGGTAGCAATGGACCACTTTCTGTTGAAGAAACCAGGCCATTTCTTTTATTAATATGAGCTTTTTATATTTCAGCTGATCTGTTGCTGAATTAGGGCTTTTTAAAACATCCAGGGGACACGCGATGTCTCAGTGGCTAAGATGCTGAGCTTGTCTATAGCAGTTCAGTAGTTCAAATCCCTAGTACTGAATAACAGGGTGAGCTGCCATTACTTGTGGCAGCTTCTACCAACCTAGTAGTTCAAAAGCACATAAAAAATGCAAGTAGAAAAATAGGGACCACCTTTGGTGGGAAGGTAACAGTGTTCTGTGTGCCTTTGCCATTTAATCATGCTGGCCACATGACCATGGAGATGTCTTCGGACAGCGCTGGCTCTTCGGCTTTGAAACAGAGATGAGAACCGCTCCCTAGAGTCGGGAACGACTAGCACATATGTGCGAGAGGAACTTTAACCTATGAAACATCCAATGTGGCTATTTATACTGAATTGTCCTTATTTAACATGTAGGTTTCCTTTCCTTTCCTTTCCTTGACTTATTTCATCAGTCACCTTATTCTTGACTTTGCTTAATTAACTTTGCTTTACCTTTGTTGAACCACATTATCATATATGGAAAGTCAGTATAGATATGCTCAGAAATACTGTATTCTGAATTCTCCTGGTTGGTTTTTAGGAGCTATGGCATTCTCCAAGGCCGGAACAAATTGAGACTAAGTATATCTGCAAGTTGCCTATGATATCCAAGAAAAAATTGTAGATTTTTGAAGGAAGGAGCAGCGTCAATCATCTAGAAATGTAATGTTTCCTGAACTTCTGTATATCCCAAAGATAAGAGGAAGAGAGAGACACAGAGGGGGAGAGAGGGAGAAATCCTTAAGAATGTGGCTTTTTGTATATATCTTATGCATTTAAGGCAGTTAATAGTCTTCATGAACTCAAGAAAATGACATTTCTACATATCCAAATGCAAACACATACACAAATTATGTATTTTTCTGCCATAAAATAATTGCTGACATTAAAAAATGTTGGCATCTCTTCCAAAAGTTTTATATTTTCCAGAATAGAAGTTCCACGTTGGAAAATAGTTATATTAGTCTGCTCTGTGTGTGTGATTATGGCATACCCAATGAATACAGGTAGTCCTTGCAATTTATCCTTGCAACTTATATTTATATTGATTGTTTCCTAGTATGATTTGTTCTCCATTTTGGGTGGAGACAGCAGCCAGGCATGGTTGTACTTGTCTGTTCAGATGGATGGACTGACTCAGCTTTTGACTCAGTCCGTCAGTCTGGACAGTCATGTGGGACTGTGTTTCTGGCATATTATTATTATTATTATTATTATTATTATTATTATTATTATTATTATTATTATTATTATTATTATTATTATTATTATTATTATTATTATTTCCTACCGGTTGAATTTCTTGAATTGACCTTGGATTTGGACTTTGACTTTGGACTTGGGCATTGGACTTGTTTGCCTTTATTTGTAAATTGGACTTTTGTGGATTCAGCCCTCATTGTTTATGGCTAGTTTCAGCTAATGTTTTCTCATCGGTTAAACAAGCTTCCTTGTTTAAATTCTATCAACTCTGACATCTGATTGTGGAGCTTTGCGCTCCCAGGTGGAGCTGGGATGAGACTGAGCAGAGCTTTGCACTCCCACCAGCTTGTGCCATTTGAGGAGTCCCGCGCTCCCCTATTTAGTCTGGCAGCTCTTTGATGCCTTTGATACGGATTGCCTTATTATCGCGACTGCTTTGAAGCTCCTGTTTCTTTCCTTCATGGCTGGAGTTGAGCGTAATTTATATCGGCTGCTTGCCTGGAGGTTTTCGGAGCTTCGCACTCCAGCCCTTATTCAACTGCGGCTGGCTGGAATTGGCAGAGCTTTGCACTCCTGAGGACGGTTGGCGGCTGCCATTTTGAGTGGCATAGAACTCATCGGATTGCTAGCTGGGCTTCAAAGACCTGAGCCCTTAATGACCTATTCTTATGGATTGAGCTTTGAGTTTCCTTGACTGTCTGCGTTCACGTTAATTGCTAGCTGGGTAGCTAGCTCACACAGGCACTTTGTGCTCCCAGCACAATTGCCTGTGACGCCTGCCATTTTGTTAGCCACCGCTTTCTTGCTGCCCATTTTCTGCAGCGACAGGGCTGAGTTGCTGGTCTACTGGCCTCCAGGCTTTGGTCCCTGCCTGTGCAAGGTGACCTTTTCATTGGGTTCTTCTGGAGAAGTTCCCGTTTGTCCCTCGCCAATAGACTGGTTTATTGGGCAGTTAAAATCCACCTCAGCTTGCCACCTCAGCTCGCCTAGCTGTTTCGGTGGCCATTTTGTCAGTTGCCCTGCGGGCGGCCATTTTGGTAGCTGTTACTACCCTAATAGCCACTTTGGGCCTTATCTGCCCTCTTTGTGAGATTGTGAGGCATTTCTCTGGACCATTTTATTAGTCCTCATTGAGAGTTAAGCTGCCCTGCCTTAATAATGCCCAAGGCTGTATTGAAATCAAAGCACGGCTGAAGAACCAATGCAGAGCAGCAATTACTTCCTAGTTCAGGAGCTACTGGTTGTCAGCGCTCCAGAAAAAACCCCAACTCCAAGTAAAGTTGTGGAAGCAAGCATTTTCCAAAGTTCTCTTTACTAGAATAGTCAAACTGGCACATCTGGGGAAACCTGAATCTGAAAAGCCTGGGTTTTCTTTCAGTAAGTCAAAGCTCTCCAAACCATACCCTTTTCCACCCAATTGGTCACATGCTCCAATCTACAATCCGTTCCATCCCGATCCAGCCCCCTGACCACTCCTCCTCCAGATGCTGGATCGCCCTGACTTTTACCGACAAGAAGAATGCTATTATGTCTAGTAACCCCCTCTCCTAAATTCCCCTCCTACTTTCCCACACATGGGAAGGTGGCAGTATTGGAACTTCCAGCCTAATATGGCTTCCAAAGGTGACACTGGTTCAAAGACCACATCCAGTAGTGGTCACTCAACTAAAGCTTCTAATAGCAAGGCTTCACGGCCTCACCATAAAGCCAAAAGTCATTCTTCTGCCTCTTTGAGAGCTGAACGATGCAGGGATAAAGCTTTAAACAAACTTTGTAACAAGGCCAGCGGTCACCTACAGGCAACGGTTCTTCCCAGAAGCAATGGTGTTTACCTTTCTGAGATGCCTGGGACAAGCGCTGGGACTTTAACACCAGACCAGGTATTGCTTCAAGATTGCCCAATCTCTATTCACATTTCCTGTTTATGGGGGGCACCCACTCCTCCCGCGCCTTCAGTGGTACCAAACTCAATTCCTTCTGCCACTTTGGTCACGGCTCCTGCTTTGGCCACGGCTCCTAACTTCAAAGAAGTTGCTCCTATCAGTGAGCAAATTCGTCAAATTGCGCTGCCTGACTACTTTCAGCATTTGGTCTACGGTTGTCAAATTGCGCTGCCTGACTACTTTCAGCATTTGGTCTATGCGGCGGTTCAGCAGTCTTTGTCAGCTCGATGCTGGCCCTCCAGCAAGGGGGCTTCAGTGTGGTCAGGCATATCTGATTGCCTAGAAGATTCCATTTCTGATGGCGATCTGGATTCCCCAGCTCGCTCCCAGCTGACTCATCCATCTTGTCTGGGCGAGGACGAGTCCCCTGAGCCTGATTTGTTTTAGGATGAAGGTCTTCCTCTCGAGCAACCTGCCTTCACGGGACTTTTTCCTCAGTCTTTATTTAATCCTTGTTGTTCAAGGCTGTCAACACAGCTCAACTTGGTTCCAGGACATCAGCTGCTGCTCCTCCTCCTTCACAATCTGCACTGCATCCTCTCTTTGCAGAGCCGTCCAAACCGGTGGACTTATTCCCACTCCTCCATTGTTCCTAGATGTCGTTCGAAAGCAGTGGATCTGCTTCGACTCCTTTAGTTACAGACTGAAAGTATTTTAATGTTGCTCCTGACTTGGCTTCTCTCCTCCAGGTTTCGACTGTGGATGCGCCGGTGGCTGTTTGCTGTCCAACGCTTTGGTTCCCGGAGATCTGGATGAAGTGCTCCATCTGGAACAGTGCCGTTTGGACCAGGTATTGCAGCGAGCTCATCAGGGAGCAGCATGGGAAATATGCTCGGCTACCACTGCTTCATTCTTCAACCGTGTGATGTTGTTGTGTTTGCGCCAGTTAAAAGAGAAGCTCTCGCTGGATGATACAAGAATAAAGCAAGATCTGAACAAGATTGTTGTGGCTGTACAATTCTCGGAGGATGCCACCCTCAACTCTGCCCGCTTTGTCTCTAAATCCCTTGTCTCTTCGGTTACGGCACGCCGTTTGGTCTGGCTCCATCATTGGCAGGCAGATGCTAGGCACAAGTGGCATTTGGCATCTGTTCCCTTCACAGGATCCAAATTATTCGAGGAGTCCTTCTTTATTGAGACTAAAGATATGCAGAAGGTTTTACCGACGGCACATCGTAGGGGGGAATTCCCGTTTTCTCCCATATTCCTATTGTCCCCAGTCTCAAGGTATGGAAGGTGAGGGTGGTTCGTCCCATTTTATGGGAGGTTTTTCTCCCAGGCAGTGAGGCTTCCAGGACAGATCTTCCAGAGGTAGGCCCTTTCTGAATAAATGGCCCTTTCGAGAGGGAGGGGGTCTTTCGCGCTGACGCCACCACTAGCTGTATTTCTAGTCTTCCCATTAGTGGCCGATTGGCCATCTTCACCCACATTTGGGAGAGAACCACTCACTTGCGAGTCTCTGACTTCCTTGTCTCAGCATCCCCTTATTCGTAGATTTCTGCAGGGTGCCACTAACTTATCTCCTTCTGTACTGCACTGGTACCGTACTTGGGACTTGTCCATTGTTTTGAATTCCCTTACAGATCCCCCGTAGGAGCCCTTACGGACAGCTAGCCTCAGGCTCGTGTAAAGTCGCCTTTTTGGTGGCTATCACTTATGCAAGATGGATCTCTGAAATCACCACTGTGTTTCACACTGGATCTCTGAGATCTCTGTGTGTTTCATACTGATTGAGTGGTTCTTTGTCTTGATCCTACCTTTGTCCCTAAGATTTTCTCACCTTTTCACCATATGCAGAAACTCAACCTTCGGATTTCTGCCCTTGTCCTACACACCCCCTAGAACGGCGATGGCATAAGTTGGATGTCCGGAGGGCTCTCTGGATATATCTTAAGAGAACTGCTGATTTCCGCAGAACGGAATCTTTGTTTGTGTCGTTTCTCCTGATCTCTTTAGGTATCAGGGTGACTTCGTCAACTATCGGACGATGGCTCTGGCAGACGATTGCTAAGGTATATGAACTACGTTCCCTGCCTCGACTGGCTCACCTGACTGCGCATTCGACCCGCAGTCGGGTGACATCAATGGCCTGGGCCACACAGGTGTTGTTGTTGGAGATCTGCAGGGAGGATCCTCCCCTTCTTCCTTTGTGCAGCACTACAAGTTGGACAAGTTTGCCTTGGCTGAGGCAGCATTTGGACGTAGGGTGTTGTAAATGTTCATACTGGGGGGGAGTCTTCGGACCAGACGGGGCCCACCCGAACCTAGGGACAGTGAACTTTAATATGTCCCATGCCTGGCTGCTGTCTCACCCACAATGAAGAAGGGACGTTGGTCCTACCTGAGACGCACCTTCTTGTTGGGTGGAGACAGGACCCTTTTCTGCCTGGTCCTGCTTAGCTAACAACTGTTTTTCTCGTCAAGTCTGTTTCTTCATCTTCGCCAAAAGCTGGACCCCCCTAGCAACAGGGGCAGGACTTAACAGCTATGATAGACTCAGTCCATCGATCTGAACAGACGAGTACAACCATGCCTGGCTTCTGTCTCCACCCAACGAGAAGGTGCGTCTCAGGTAGGACCAACGCCCCATTTCTTATTGTACCATATGACTGTCACTGAGTGTTGTGCTTTGTGATTCTTGATGAGTGTATCTAATCTTTTTATGTACACCAAAGACAAATTACTTGTGTGTCCAATCACACTTGCCCAATAAAGCATTCTGTTCTGTTCTGTTCTGTTCTGTTCCGTTCCGTTCCGTTCCGTTCCGTTCCGTTCCGTTCCGTTCCATTCCAAAATTCCTGTTGCTAAACAAAACAGTTGTTAAGTGAATTTTGCCCATTTCACGACTGTTCTTGCCACAGCTGTTAAGGGAATTGTTGCAGTTATTTTATTAGTAACATGGTTATTAGGTAAAATTGGTTTCTCTATTGACTTTGCCTGTCAGAAGATTGCAAAAGGGTACCACATGACTCTTCATAAATATGAGTCAGTTCCCAAGTGAATTTTGATCACATGACTATGGGGATGCTGCAATGTCATAAGTGTGAAAAATGGTCATAAGTCATTTTTTTCAGTGCCTTTGTAAATTTGAAAAGTCACTAAACGGATGGATGTAAATTGAGGATTATCTGTAATCAGAATATTATTCTCAGGATTAATTTGTCATCTTTGAATAGAAGCATGTATTTCAAAGTGGATAGAATCAACATTGGATAGAAAATGTATTTAGAAAGTAGTTGGGGTTTGTAGAACTCCATTGCATAGGGTATAAAAAGAGGTAACATAAAATCATTCTAAAGACTTCCGTGTAAAACTATTTTTATGCCTATCAATCTGGAAAATATTATGGAATCATTTCTCCAGTTGACTGAGACAGTCTTGAATTTGAGAATTGGGACCATATTAAATCTTTCTGAGAATGTCTGTCCTGTCAAATTCATTGCAAAAGTGCAGGATAAAACCATCAAGGAAATCACAGAACTCAGAAGAGCATCTGGGGATGTGCAAGTTGTTCTTTCTTTGGTCAAAGTCAAAGCTAATGATTCACCTGTCAGAAAAGCAGTGGTAAAAATAGGAATTAGGGGGAGGATAGCTAGATTAAAAAAAAAACAACCATGGCTCATTAAGTAAAAAAATGTCACTGCTCATTTGTAGTTTACCAAAGAGTACATGGATATCCCTCCAGATTCTGGGAAAATGTTCTATGAACAAATAAGTCAAAAGTAGAACTTTTCAAGCTATGGAAATTATTAGGCCTGTGAAAACAAAACACTGCTTCCTCCATACCAGGAATGGACATTTTCGAACATTGTCAAACATGAAAATGTTATAATTTGGGAATGCTTTGATGGCTCCGGACAATTGCTATCATTAAATGAAGTAGGAATTTGCATTATATTAGGAAAAATTCTATAGAAAAATAGCAGTTATCAGTTGAAGCTGAAGTGCAAGTGTTCATACAACAAAAAGTGATTCCAAATATACATGAAGATCTACAAGAGCTGAATGGAAATAAGGCTTTGAATATTTTGGCATGGCCAAGTCAAAAGTCTATACTCAAACTCTATAGAAATGTTACCGCAGATCTGAAATGAACAACTGTGCTACTGAATTGAAGCAATTCAGCCTGGAGAAGTAGTCCAAAATTTCTACATAGCAGAATCATTGAGACTTTCTCTCTATATTAGCAGTGGTCTGGCAACAATCAATGGCAAGTAGCCTCATGGCGAGATAGGCGGGAAATAAATTGAACAAATAAATAAATATGTAAAAACCCACAGAAGAATAAAGAGCAGGGCTTTTTTTATAGAATTGGGAGGATGGGGATATATTTTAAAAATTGCAGGAAAAAAAATACCCTTCAGCTCTAGAGAAATACTGGCAATGATGTCACAACTAATGTTTTTATTTCTACAGATTTGAGCTTCTTCTGAAAGATAATATTAAAATATACTCAGATATTATTAGTCCTATGAAAGATGGCATTCACTAAATCTTTTACTTTGCATTGTGGGGAAAAATGATCTGGTTGTAGTTATACACTGCTAACTTTTGTAATATTAAGGATACCGGACCTGTTATCTACCTAAAGTGTCTGGTCTGTTAGTTTTCAAAACAAGAATGTTTATGATGGTTATTTTTTGTCTGGTGCTCCAGATACTGTACGGTATGCTACATTGTTCTGCTGTTGCCTACCTCCCTAGATGGTCATGGAAAGATCCACAGTAATGCTTCGGTAGAGTCTAAAAGATGATTCAATATATTTACTTGTACAGTTGAAATAAGCATTATATATTTAACATGCTGAGATCACAACTTTCAAAGGATGCAACTAGTTTTCACAGAAAACTAGTCACATTTTCTGTGATATCCAAGACTAGTTTTTCTGTGAAAACTAGTTTTCACAGAAAACTAGTTTTCACAGAAAAACTAGTCTTGGATATCACAGAAAATGTGACTGTTCACTGTATATCCCAGTCATTTTTCTAATGTGATTGGAGTAATCGCTTCTCATATTGAAGAGTTCCATGGTGCAGCTGAAAAGCATGTAAACACAAGCTGCTTATTTGCAAGAAGCTTCCAGATTTGCAATATGATTGCTATGGAAACCACATAATGAAAATCTTATAACCATCTGTGTGCTTTGATGAATTTTACTGCATAGTTCAGCTGTTTTTGTTTACTGTTGTTGAAATATTGAGTAGAATATATTAATTCACAAGTTCGCTATCTGAAGTATTAATATTGTTTAGTGACACAGCGTCTCCTAACTAATGTAGCCCAACAGAGTGCTTCTTGTTATTAATGTGCTATTAATTAGGGTTAATGTAGGTATATTTGTGATTGGGATTAGAACTTTGAATGAGAGGGAGATAGAAGGACTTAGTTAAAGATTGGCTCATGCAGCAAAAGATTACTTGTGTTGTGGCAGAACTGAACCACAGAAACCAAACTTAGACAAATATTTATATCTATTTAATTTGATGTTTTCTGTTTTATCTATTGAACGTGATGTGTTCACCTCTTTGTATTTTCTTGAGTGTCCAAAGAAATTCCTCAAAGCATATTTAATCATATGTAATTATAGGAGCAGTAAAGAAAGGAAATACGATATGGGAAAGCTTAATCTTATAATTTATTTAAGATGTCAAAAAAAGCTGCTGTAATTATTTTCTAAACTTGGATGAGAAGATTATCTTCTTTATTTATGCAAGCAGGCAGACGTGCACAAACATTCTTATGTATTCTAAAACTATTATAAAAATTAAAAATTGTATATGCAGTAAATGTTTAATTGGCAGGGTATAACAACTTTGAAATAACATATGGTTATGAGAATCTGGAATAATGTCCACTAATGGTTGATGGGTTGCCTAGACTAAATTATGTGGAAGAGTGTTTTTGAAAGAGCAGATTTCTTAATTAAGTGCAACTAAACTTAAATATTACATTGTTTATCATTTGCCAAGACTGTACAGTAATAAATTGGTAAGAACAGCTGGCACCATTGCTTGAATGCCGCAAATAAATAGTTTGTCAACATTTTTAGCAGCAAAAATGGTCTTTTGCAGAATGCTGCATATTAAGTAATGTTTATCAAGTGTAAATTATTTAAGGCTGTGTTGCCCACTGGAACAGTGGATTCCCCACTGGACATCAATGGATCTGAATATTCACGGGATGTGACTAAGGAATGAGAAGTTGGTCCCTGACTGTAAGATAGATAGATTTTTCTAGTCTTGTGAGCTTGATTAACATGTAGCATGAGGAAGCTGTTGTACTAGTCTGCATTTTCATAGCATTTTCCTTTGTGTAAAGTGAGTTTATTTTATCTATACAAAAGCCTCATCTGGTGGACTATAAGGTCTACTGTGGCCCATCCAGGGAGTTTTTTTTGCTAGAGTTTGCAAGCTGGATTTCCCCATTAGATTCAACATGCTGACCCCAGATGTAGAATGAAGGAACCACTAACTGTTAAATGAATTGTAAAGTGAGCACATCCAGCCACATATTGTACTTTGGATATTATTATCACAAACTACTTATTTATTTATTATTTATTTCTTTATTAATTAATTAAATTTATATACCGCCCTACTCCCAGAGGGACTCTGGGCGGTGAACAGTCAAAATAAAATACCATTTTCATACAAGAGTTAAAAGCTATTAAAATAAATTAAATAATTAAGGCTCAAAAAATTTAAAACATCTAATTTATATAAACATTTTTAAAACCCAATTTAAAAGGAGAGTTAGGCCAGACCCGCCTGTTGAAATAGAAACGTTTTTAGGGCTCGGCGGAAGGTGCATAAGTCTTGAATCCTCCTTATCTCCGGGGGAGCTTGTTCCATATGGCAGGTGCCCCCACAGAGAAGGCACTCCCCCTGGCGGCCGCCAGTCGACACTGTTTGGCCGACGGCATCCTGAGGAGCCCCTCTCTATGGGAGTGGACTAGTCAGTGAGAGGCTATCGGTGGCAGAAGGCGGCCTCGTAAGTACCCTGGTCCTAAGCCATGGAGCGCTCTAAAGGTGGTAACCAAAACCTTGAACGCACCTGGAAGACCACCGGGAGCCAGTGCAGCTTGCGCAGGAGGGGAGTCACATGGGAGCGCTACGTCGCTCCCATCACCACCCGCGCGGCCGCATTCTGGACCAGTTGGAGCTTCCGGGTGCTCCTCAAGGGGAGCCCCAAGTAGAGAGCATTGCAGTAGTCCAGGTGTGAGGTGACAAGGGCATGAGTAACCGTGCGTAACGAGTCCTGATCCAGAAAGGACCACAACTGGCGAATCAGGCGAACCTGATAAAAAGTCCTCCCAGCCACGGGGGTCATATGCCCTTCCAAAGACATCCGTGAGTCCAGGAGGACGCCCAAGTTGCAAACCCCATCTGTGGAGGCCAACGACTCGCCCCCAATAATCAGTGATGGTGCCAACTGACTATATCTGGATTTCGGGAACCACAGCCACTCGGTCTTGGATGGGTTGAGCCTGAGTCTGTTCCTCCCCATTCAAATCCGTACAGCTTCCAGGCACCGGGACATCACTTCGAGGGCATCATTGGGGTGGTCTGAGGTGGAGATGTATAGCTGAGCGTCATCAGCGTACACGTGGTACTTCACCCCAAAACCACGGATGATCTCACCCAGCGGCTTCACATAAATGTTGAACAGAAGGGGCGAGAGGACCGATCCTTGTGGCACCCCACATACAAGGGGCCTTGGGGTCAACCTCTGCCCCCCTGTCAACACAGACTGCGACTGGTCGGAGAGAAAGGAGAACCACCATAATACGGTGCCTCCCACTCCCAGCCCCTCCAACCGGCGCAGCATGATACCATGGTCGATGATATCAAAAGCCGCTGAGAGGTCTAATAGGACCAGGACAGAGGAACAACCTCTGTCCCGAGCCCTCCAGAGATCATCAACCAACATGATCAATGCCGTCTCCGTGCTGTACCCGGACCTGAAGCCAACTGGAACGGATCTAGATAGGTCGATTCATCCAGGTTATTGATGAAAGCTTTCTTTTAAATGGACGTCAAACCATCTGCTTTGCCTTAGAATCTAGCTAGTTGCTAATCAGATCAAATTAGATTAGATGAAACAATTCAGTCTGAATTGTAATTCTCAGTCATGTTACTAGCTTCTAGCTGAATTGTTGTGGTCCAAGAATTGTGACATGATTAGTTCTGGAATAATATTCTTGAAACTGAACCTTAATTGTCAGTGGGCTGTTAGTTATAGGAATTGAAGCTAGGTGCAATATTGTAGTGACAATATTTGTAGGTGATAGGTGCTCTTTATTAATTATAAGTTTAAAAAATGTTCATAATGATCAGTAAAAATCATACAGTTACATAAATTGATGGTCTCTGGCATCAGATGAACTGCTTCTGAAGTATGCCAATCTGTCAGGGTTTCTAAATAATACAGATAAGAAACCAATACCATGATTACTGATGCTTTTGATGCCCTGGCTGCAGCTCTTCCTCCTTCTATTTCTCAACAATATTCCCACAGACCATTCTACCACCCCACATTTATAACAACTTGATAATTGCATACTTTGTGACTCCTGTAATCTACAAAACAGCATTTTGTGGTTAGAATCAGCTGGTTCACAGATTTTCGCAGCACTGATGTTGGAATTTTTCCAAGAGTTTCCATTTACCATGCATAGGCTGTTCTAAAAGTGGAATCAGGTGTAATCACAATTCAGAGTAAGGGAATTGTGTGATCATGCCCCATTAGGAATAGAACAGTATTGGGTCTAGATGGATAAAGGAGAAATCACTTGATGTGAATAGCTGTAGTCTAAAGCTTTTAGTGTTTCATTCTTGATGTAAAAGATTAATTTGTGTTGATTTAATTGTACAATTTGCAGCATAATAAAGCTTTCTATACATAGATATAACTTAAAAGAGGGGGGGAAAGGCTTCAAGTATTCAATTTGATGCAGGGGTAGTTCTGCCAAGAGGTAAATTGAAATGACCTGATTCATGCAGTATTTCAATGAATAATAGTTTGGTGGATTCAGAAATTACTGTGGTGGGGATGGCCATGAAACTGGGCAAAACTTTGAACTCTTCTTTAGGCAGCAAAATGTCTTAAAGTGCTAGAGGTTATCACCATGTGAGTACATAAACTGAAATAAAATTTTAGCTTTCAGAGAATGCAATAGGAAAAATAATCTTAGAGAACATATATAGATTATAAGCAAATTGAAACTGAAAATAACTACTGGAAACTTCCAATATTTTGAATTCAACTCCACAATGAAAATCTAACACCATCTGTAGGAGACCAGGTTTGGGAAGACTAATTTGTTGGCAGTTAGAATCTACTTTCTCTCTTTAGAGAAAACAAATAATTGTAAATATGCTATGGACATTTTTTATTCAAAACGTTGATGTTTGTAATTAAGAGAGAATGGTGAGTGTTTAACACAGTTTAAGCCTCTAACATATCCTGAAGTCTCTGAGAGATAAAGTGTCTTCTTCTTCTTGTGCCATATCCGTCATTAGACATTGGCGATCATGTTGGCAATCCTATTTTTGTCAACAGCCGTATGAAAAAGTGCTGCTGAGTTTTGTCCAAACCAGTCCCTTAGGTTTTGAAGCCATGATGTTCTTTTGTCTGGACCTCGTTTGCCTTCAATCTTTCCCTGGAGGATTAAGTGAAGGATAAAGAGTGCACAAATGAATTATCATCTTGATCTTTTCTGAATGATCTAGGACTAAAGTTCTTTAAGCTAACTTTTTTGTTGAACTTTTTGTATCCACAGAAGAAGAAGCAACAGTAGCTGAAATGCCAGGAAAGAGTGAAGAACCAAAGAAACAAAGTCAGGACGCTGTAAGCAGTATTTCAGGTGTGTTGGATGTGGTGTCTATATTTGCTTTTGAAGACTTGTCTTCCCTCTTAGCATAAATAAAGATATTTGAAATTCCAGAAGCTTAACCATTCTCCTATGGCAGTAAAGCTGAGTGGAATTTGGTGGAGGCCAGAATCTGAATAGCCCCATTTAGGATGCATGAAAATTGCTTGAGAAGGATTTATAAAGTAAGCCAATTTATACAAGGTATTCCTTTCTGAATTACTTTGTAATGACTCAATTAGCTTTCATTTCTTCACAAAGGAGATTTAGCTGCATAAATTAGCTTATCATCATTGAGGATGTGTCACTGCTAAAGGACAGTTTATAGATACAACATGCAGTTGCTGTCAAACCTATAAGAATGTAATATAGACATCTGTGTATACTTTGTGCTTGAGCAGAACAGACTTCTGTCATTCAGAGACTAACAGGGGACAACAAGTTGCCCATGGGACCAACAATGTAGACATCTCTGAAAAGGT
This sequence comes from Coluber constrictor foxii, assembly GCA_038048745.1. NCBI lineage: Eukaryota > Metazoa > Chordata > Lepidosauria > Squamata > Colubridae > Coluber > Coluber constrictor. Next base: position 131,477,413 of record CM075961.1, read on the forward strand.
CATCTTGACACAGGCTCTGACAATCGACCCACAGCTCTGTCTTCTTTGATAAAAATCAGATAAACTTAAGACCACTAATTGATCTGCAGCCTGCTTAAATGTTGGCCATGCATATCTTCATTGCATATGATTATACTGCAGAAAGCAAATAAACCATCCTAAGAAAAGCCAGGGTCCAATGACTGCAGAAGAAAAGGTGATGGTGGTAGGAAAATTAGAAGGGAACAGCACTACCCAGGAATTGTAGTGGGGTGGGGGGAAAGTCACTGCTCTCTTTTGTTTGTGTTGGCAAATTGTCCTGATGTTAATTCACACTAAAGAAGGGAATTGGGGAAGTGGATCAGGTACCATAGAATAGGACAGCTTTTCTTAAGAGCATTTCTTTTCTTTCCTGGCATTGCCGTTTAGATACTTGGCTGACTTCTGGATTTGGATCAACACTCATTCCTTATCGAAACACATCCAAATCCCAGACATCAGCTGAATGCCTGGTATGCTTTGTCACTGTGTCCTGAAAGAATGAACCTGAGGTTATCTTTTTTGTCATACTTGCTCCACATCATTCTTCCACTGCTGTCAGAGAAAGGGTGGATGAGGAGTATGTTCAGGAAATTTCTTCACTATGCCCTTCCTGTTGTAGCATGTGGAAAGGAAACAGGCCTGACTTCCGGCCTCTGACAGGAAACTATATGAACAGGTTGTTGTGGACAGTTTAGGCTAATGTTTGCTGCAAAGGAAACAAAGTTTTAAGTCATCAGATGTTGTTCTTAGAATGGACCACTACAATAGATTAAGTAATATTTCTTATCATAGAAAAATTACTCCCATTAGCAAGTGGGATCCTCGAAGCTTTTTGGTAACTTGGCATGCATTTACATGAACACAATATCAGCTGGGTCCACTTCAAGGCCTTTAGAACGTGAAGCCTAAAGTCTTTTCAGAACACCATACAAAAAAGAGTATTTAAGCATCACCTAGAATTTTTGATGCTCCTGACAGTATTGTTACTTTTTCTTCTGGAACACCATGGTTATCACTTTGCCTCCCTCAAAAAGTACCAAAAGATAATTCTGTTGAGATCAGAGGTGGTATTCAGCTAGTTCTGACCGGTTCTGGAGAATCGGTAGTGGAAATTTTGAGTAATTCAGAGAACCAGCAAATATTACCTCTTACTAGCCCCGCCCCCATCTATTCCCTCATGAGTCCCATCTGATCGACTCTCAGCTAATTGGCTGGGTCTTCTTTTGTTGCCTTGCACACAGAGCTGGAAAGCAGGTTAGTGGGGTGGGGAGGGAATGGAGATTTTACAGTATCTTTCCCTTCCCCTGGAGTGGAGTGGGGTGGAAATGGAGATTTTACAGTATCCTTCCTCTGCCATGCCCACCAAGCCACGCCCACCAGCTATGCTATACCATGCCATGCCATGCCATGCCCACCAAGCCATGCCTACAGAACCGGTAGTAAAAAATTTTTTGAAACCCACCACTGGTGGAAATGGGGATTTTACAGTATCCTTCCCTAGAGTGGGGTAGGAATGAAGATTTTGCATTATCCTTTCCCTGCCACACCTATCAAGCCAAGCCATGCCCACCAAGCCACGCCCACAGAACAGATAGTAAAAAAAATTTGAATCCCACCACTGGTTTAATTCCTATGTATTTAGCCACTATATGATTGCCTTGAATTCAATAGGTCTTAGTCCGTGAACTTTAGTGAACCATAAGCATGAACTAGTAAACAGTGTACATCATTCTTTCATAGGAAGGTTGTGCTAGGTAATAGTCTGTAGCCTCTGGGATTTCTCTGTTATTTATAAAGTTAATCCTGATAAATTTCAGTTCTTTAGGAGTACCGTGATATATCTGACCAAAGATCCACCATTTTAAACAATAGTCAGGAAGTTCACAAACCAGTATGATATGAAAGCTGGCAAAGGTTGAAGGATATTGGAAGTTATAATCCCAGCACAACTGAAGCTTTCAGGTTGGGGAAAGTATATAATCCCAGCACAACTGAAGGCTTCAGATTGAGAATAATAAGTAGAGAAAATGTGTTGCTTTGTTCAGCTCTACACGTAAAAGTCCACCTCTGATGAAAGTATAGCAATTGTTTTGAAATATATTTATAGAGCGCCTTTAACTTTAATAAATTATTTTGAAAAATTCTTATTGAAAAAGCAGTATTACAGATAAGTAGATAAATGCACCTGTCCATTATTGCCAATAGCTGCTGATGAATTGGTCCTTCATTATTTGTCTAAACCATGTTAAAAAAATAAATCTAAAGTAGAAGCAACATCTTATTTTTCTCTATTGTCTTCATAAGTTTTTATTACTTTGCTTTTAACAGCAGAGGGGGAATGAGGACCATGTAGAATGGACTTTGAAATACTTGCAATATGGATTTTGTACTGCTGCACTGCTTAAATAAAATAGGTTTGCTAGTATTTTAATTTGCCTTTTAACTCTTTTTCTTTCTCATTTAAATGTTTTGTTAATAATTAGCCATTAGCAAGAAGAATGTAGAAAGCCTTTCTTTTAGAAACCACAATGTTGCCCAAGTGCTTGATGTTTTGTAGGTAAAATAGTTTCATTTTCAGTTAACAAACAGACCAAGTGTTGGATCCCATTTTAATACCCATTTACCAATACCCATTTTAATGTTTCTCCCTTGAAAAGATGTTTTACTTTTATTCAGAATACAATGCTTTTTTTCAATCCTTACGCTTACATATTATTTATATGTCTAATTTATCATGATATAACTAGACAGATAATTTCTCGCAAACCAATCGATTTTTATGTTGACGTTCTTTGTTGTGCAAGCTATAAAAATAAATATAAGCCTTTGTTCCAGTTTTCTCTAAAGGAAATCTTCTAATTAGCATGTTTTAAATAATTGTAAATTAATTAATCTTTCTTGTTTTGACTACCTAATCAGCGTCCAGCATACTGAGACACGAATATACGTGTGTGTGTGTGTGTGTGTGTGTGTGTGTGTGTGTGTGTGTGTGTGTGTGTAAATGTTCTTCATTCTAGGTATAACTATGTATTTATATTACAATCCTGTAATCCTGTAGTCCTTCTGTATGAACTAAAAAGTCCTAAATGCCATATCTTACCAACAATGAATTATAATATTTTTCGCTCCATAAGAAGCAGCACCTGACCATAAGATAGCACCTAGGTTTAGAGGAGGAAAACAACAACAAAAAAATTCAGAAGAGTCTGAGAGGACCACAGTTTGGGGTCCTCTCATATGCCAGCCCTGCCTATTGACTCCTATATTGTGACAAAGAGACAGAAGAGACAGGCAATGACAAAGACAGAAGACGCGTGGTTTAGCACTGTAAAAGGACTCTGCCACTGCAGCCCAGCTGCTGTTCACCAATGGACCGGCACCGGTCCACTGTTGAGGACCCCTGAAGTAATACACTTCACAATCTGTGATGCAATATTCGCTCCATAAGACGCACAGACATTTCCACCCACTTTTCAGGGGGAGTGGGGGAGTGCGTTTTATGGAGTGAAAAATACGGTAGTTTATATACATGGAAACAAAAAATTGGTTGTTATGCTTCTAACAATGGAATTATAAGGAGAAAAAGTATGATGCTTATTGTGTCTAGATTGCTCTCTTAAAATGACCAAAATCCTACGTCACATTTCTTTTTTCCTCTCTTATGAATTCTCAGGCAAGAAAACATGCAATCTGATAAGATCTCGGTTTTTTAAAATGAAAAAAGAGACCTTTTAATGCTTATGCTTTAGCATTTCAGCATCACATGAAATTATACAATGCCTGAAAAGATTGCTGACCCTGTTTGAAAGTAGTGTACATTTCAGCATTTCTCAAGTTATTGCAGCTGTGATAAGATAACTGTAGTTGGATTCCTTCCAATTCTTCTAATTCCTTATCCAGTGCAAAACTTTAAAATGTTGAGTCACCATATCAGAAGCTCCACAAACATTCCAGAGGGCCATTTCTCCCAACATTGAGGACCCAGTTTGTGGGGGCAATAAGCTGACTTTGTATAAATATACAGAAGTATGAAGGCTACTGCTTAACGCATTGTAAGCCGCCCTGAATCTCCGGAGAAGGGCGGCATATAAATCAAATTAAAAAAAATAAAAATAAAAATCTGTGGACCAAATATTATGCTAATTTCAGCTGTTGCACAAAACTAATATACAATCAAGCTTAATTTTCCAGCACACGGTATTGAAAGAGTGACCTGTCTGTATCATAAAATATTAATGTTTTTGTCTTAACATTTTTATGAGCTGACTTTTAAAATCAAGTGGACACCATATTCTTGAGAGCATCATAACAATTGTTTCCCAACATGAATTTCACTTCAGGCAATAGTTTGAATACTTCAAATAATCTCTGCCTCAAAACATCGAAACGTATGTTTTACTCTGAAGAGCAGTGAGTTAATAAATGATATTTTCTTCCTTTTCCTTTTCTGTTGGGTGTGGAGAGATTTCTGGGTATTATATCAGATGAACTCAATCTAACCTTATTTAAGAATGTGATTTCTTTTTTTTTTATACATTAAAACTTTCCACCCAAAATAATTGACCTATACTAGCTTCTGTTTGAGTATCTGTATGGTACATATATATATACATATATAATACATATCCAGAAGACATGAAAAAGTACAATCCAAAATATAGCAGTGCTAATCAAATTTTAAAAAATTGAATAATGAATAAACAGGTGACATTTGTAGAAACAAAGTATATCTATATTTTATTTTATTTTATTTATCACATTTAGAAACTGTCCATCTCACTCATAGGGGGATTCTGTGTGATATTCAGTTAAAAAATATCAATATAGCTCAGTCGTTTAAATCTCAAGCCATCTATTGTTCCATTCACTTAGTTTTAATGTAACATGTTATTTCAATTCAATAAAATAATAAAATAATATAGATTTTTAGTATTGTACTATATAGTGTAGGCACCTTAGACTATTAAGTATCCATAAGAGAGAATATAAGAAAAAATATATTCAATTACTATTAATTACCGTATATACACTCATGTATAAACCGAGTTTTTCAGCATATTTTTTATGCTGAAAAAGCCTCTCTCGGCTTATATTCGAATGAGGTCTCACTTACCTGTTCTCCGGTGCAGTGCGGGTGTTCTCTGGTCTCTCCGTTCATCTGTGGGCACCTGCAGCTGATAATTGCTGATATCACTGTTCTTCTTTTCTTCTGAACGCCGCCAGCCTCTGTGTTGTCCGTGCCATACTGGGCAAGAACCTCCTTGCTTCTGTGTGCAATGTGCTTATTTTTATTTTTGAAATTTACCAGTAGCTGCTGCATTTCCCACCCTAGGCTTATATTCGAGTCAATAAGTTTTGCCAGGGTTTTTTTTTTGTGTGTGTGTGTGGTAAAATTATGTGTCTTGGATTATATTCGGGTCGGCTTATACACGAGTATACACTTTCAAATGTTATGGTTACAAGCATTACTAATTATTTGAGATTTAAATTTAATATAATGAATATAAAATAAAAATTTAAAAATGAAGGAAGAGCATAAGCAAAAATATTGTATATACTCAAGTCTTTCTTTCCTGGATACTGAAGGAAGCATACCGGACATTAAGCAGGATTCTCATTCTCAGCCATCCCAGACAAACACCAAGGGGGCTGAAATTCACAGGATGTCTGATCAAGAAAGTGATTTAGATCAGATGGGCTGATGGCTCAGCGATGACTTCATGCCAGCCGGGGGAAGAGGCCGCGGTGTGGATGGAGAATTTACAGCTGAGAGAGGAGCCAGACAAAGCCAGATGGTCGAAAGGAGTAGGAAGGTTGCCGGACCTGGGGTGGACCCCCTATGGAGTAACCAGCTCCAGACCTTGAAAGGGGGAGGCAGTGTGGCTGCAAGAGCAGAAGGAAAGCCTCATGATGGCGCAAGCACTACAACTCTTCCACGATGTTGAAGAAAGCCAAAAAAACCCGTGAGTTTTACGCAACCCCTGCAGGGAAGGGAGGAGAATACTCCAAAATAAATCCAGAGGAAGGGGCTTGTGGGGGAGAGGAAGAGGGAGCTGGTGAAGATACATCTCAGGCTTCAGGTGCTCAAGCGAGGAATGCAGCAGCCCAGGGACCCCCCCAGCCTTGCAGGCCCCACCCTGCAGACGCAAGAAACTGAAAATTCCCCCCCTGCCTGGGAAATATGGAGGAGACCCGAAAACTCAGGGGCTTTTCTTAACCCAAGTGTGGAATCACATGCAGGACTGGGAGGAGGACTACCTATCGGATGCAGCTCGAGTGAGATGTGTCACTAGCGTCCTAGAGGCAGTGGCAGCTGAATGGAGGGTTTATTTGGATGACATTCTCATCTACTCTGAGAACATGGACGACCACGTGTAATTAGTGCGCACCGGCCTGAAAAAACTCAGGGCTGCTGAACTATATGCCAAACTTTCTAAGTGCGAATTCCACCAAAATTGACTATCTTGGATATCGCATCTCACATGAGGGAATAGAAATGAACCCTGGGAAGGTTCAGGTGGTGTTGGAATGGACTGTGCCATGCACCCGCAAGCAATTACAAAGTTTCTTGGGGTTTGCTAACTTTTATCGACAGTTCATCTTCTCGTTCACCAAAATTGCACTGCCAATAACTAATCTCCTGAAAACAAAGGGTGAAGTAAAATCAAGACCCTCCCGAGCTCTTGAATGGATTATGGACTGTCAGGCAGCATTTGAAAAGTTGAAATGGCTGTTTGCTGCCGAACCAGTCCTCAAACACCCAGACATGGATGAACCTTTTATAGTACAGGCAGATGCTAGCAACGTAGCAGTAGGAGCCGTACTTCTGCAAAAGAATGCAGATGGAAAATTACAGCCCTGTGCCTACACATCCTGAAAACTGACAGAAACTGAAAAGAGATGGGTCATATGGGAGAAAGAAGCTTTTGCTGTACGCTGGGCACTTCTAACTTGGAGACAATTTCTTGAGGGAGCTAAGCATCCTTTTGAAGTATGGACTGATCATAAAAACCTTGAGGCTTTAAAAACCCCATGTAAGTTGTCACCAAAGCAAGTTCGCTGGGCCCAACACTTCAACCTACTTTAATTTCATTTTGCGCTACCTCCCTGGTGGGAAGAACTTCATGGTAGATGCTCTGTCCAGATTGCCTCAATACAACAGCACCAAGGAGGAAGTTGTTCGTCCGATCGTCCCTTCAACCCAACTGGCAGCACCAGTGACTACCAGAGCACAGTCGAAGAGCGACCCAAGCCTCTCAGGCGATTTGCTCCAGAAACAACAAGAGACTTTGAAAACCGACGAGTGGTTCCAAGCTCACTCAAATGAATGCACACTTCGTGATGGACTAGCTTGGATTGGAGCTAAATTATATGTTCCAGTCAGACTAAGAATAACAGTTTTGCAGCACACTCATGACTCCAAAGTGGCGGGGCACTTTGGATTTGTCAAAACCTTACATCTTGTCAAAACACAGTTCTGATTGCCTGCACTCAAAAAGGACACAGAGGCATATGTAGCGAGCTGTCCAGTGTGTGCCTCAGCTAAGGGACCTCCTGGGAAGTCACCTGGTCTACTCCAAAGTGTAGCCAGACCCACTGCCCCTTGGAAGGAAATATCCATGGATTTTATTGTAGACCTCCCAGATAGTGGGGGGTGCACAGTCATATGGGTAGTGACTGATTTGTTTTCCAAACAAGTGCATTTTATCCCATGTCCTAAGATTCCTTCAGCAAAAACCCTTGCTAAAATGTTTATTCAACATGTGTATAGGTTACATGGGGCTCCAAAAGGTATACTTTCAGACAGGTGAATACAATTCACCTCCAACTTTTGGAAAGAGTTCCTGATGCTGGTAGGCTCCGCCCAGGGGTTAAGCTCCACCCACTCACCCCCAGACAAATGGGGCTTGTGAAAGAACCAATTCCATGTTAGAACAGTATCTGAGGTGTTATATAAATTACCAGCAAGATAACTGGGTAGATTTACTGCCATTTGTAGAGGTGGCATATAATAATTCAATACATAGCAGCACAGGGTTTACTCCATTCAAGGTGGCTTCTGGCCAAGAATTTGTGCCAATCCCAGAGCTATCTCAAGATAATCCACAGAATCCTTCTTTGATTGAGTGGATCGAACAGTTACGAGGGACTTAGGCAGTAACCTGAAAAGTTTTAGATGAAGCTCACCAAGCTCATAAAACCCAAGCCGACAAAAGGAGGTGCCCTGCACATGTTTATAAAGTGGGGGACACGGTTTATCTTTCTATCAAATATTTACAAACTCCTTGAAAATCAAAGAAGCTTGGGCCCAAGTATGTGGGGCCTTTCCACATTACTCGGATCATTAACACAGTAACAGTTGAATTAGATTTACCAAAGAATTTGCGACAAATTCATCCTGTGTTTCATGTTAGCTTACTGAAACTGGAACATTCGTCCCCTCTACGTCCAGTCAAGGAACCTCCTCCCGTTCCCATACTCATTGAAGGGGAACAACATTTTGAAGTTAAGGAGATCTTGGATTCTAGAAAACATCACGGTAAAGTGCAGTATCTGGTGGCCTGGAAACACTTCCCGTTATCACAAGCTGAAAGGGTGAATAAATGTGATGTTCGGGCACCTAAAAAAGTGCAATTGTTTCACACCAAATACCCTGATAAACCTTAGGTAGTAATGGTTTTTAATTATTGTGGTATTACCTCTTTTTCTCTCTGTTTCAAGACTAGAGGTCTTCTCTTCTGAAGGGGGGCTGAATGTCAGCCTCCGCTTTTCTCTGCTTTAGCTGTCATAGTAATGGAGAGAGGGGGGTAGCTAGTTGGGCTATGTATGATGCTGGCCAGGAAAACGAAACTAATTCTTAAGCCTTATTACTGAACTGGTGAAGCTGCTATCAGGTCAACGGCCACTGCATTCCTGATTGATGACACTGCCAGACGTGTGCTCCCACTTGACTTCTGGGAGACCTTTAGATTGGATGATTTACGGTGGACAATGGGAGAGGATGCTTTCTGTAACTTTCACGCTTTTTGCCTCAGAATCCTGCTTTCCGTGGTTGCGTTCACTTTATATCTAGTAAAAGTACCATGCTTTATTATACAATGAAGTCTGGGTCTTTCTTTCCTGGATACTAAAGGAAGCATACCTGACACTGAGAGGGGATTTTTCAGCATAAAAAATATGCTGAAAAACTTGGCTTATACACGAGTATATACAATACTTGTTTTATAACAATAGTTTCACCCTTAAGGTAAATTAATTATTAAACTCTCTGTTGTGTTTCTGCATGATGTGTGTATGTTTGTGTGTGTGTGTGTGTGTGTGTGTGTATGTCCCAAAGGTGCTTTTTCAAGAAGCATCTGGACTTTTTTGTTTTTCTTTGAAGACATTTCGCTTCTCATCCAAGAAGCTTCTTCAGCTCTGACTGGATGATGGGGAAGCTTAAGAAGCTTCTTGGCTGAGAAACGAAACATATTCAAAGAAAAACAAAGTCCAGTTGCCTTTTGAAAAAGCATCTTTGGGACAACCATGACCTGGATAACAGAATCTTCATCGACGTGTGTGTGTGTGTTTTTGTGTCTCTCTGTGTGTTTGTCTATGTATGTGTATAGGTGTACACACCTATAGGTATATAGGTGTATAGGTGTACACACCTATATGTATTAACCAACCATTAGCATCTTTCTTTTTTCTTTTTCTCTTTTAAACTGTTCTTTTAACAGTTCTATTTCCTTCCTGAACAAATTTGTCTTTGGATTAGAACGCTGGAAAAAATTGTTCTGTCTTCACATGCCATCTTTTTCAGTTCAAGCCTTTGAGACTGCTTCACTAATGAGACTGCACAAGCCTCATTAAAATCTAGCACTTACTTCTGAGTAGACATATGCATCTTACTCTGTGCAATCTTGTTAAAGGTAAAGAAGCGGCATGATATACCGATTAACCTTGTCACACACCATCCCCTTCCTTCTGCTCTCCTTCCCAGACGGGCATACATAAACATCCACACAGGAGCTTGACACTTCTAGTGTGTTTGTACTGTTAACTAGTTACAACTTTGGGGACTAATAAAATTCAGGATCTAAAACCCAGTTTTTATTTTCTTAATAAGCATTTATATTACATTGTTGCCTTTGCTCTAGTCAATATTTAGGCCAGAAATCAAAAATTTTTAAAAGTTCTTTCTAACTTTCCATGTTCCATATAAGAAACCATATTAAATGGCTCAGAGCAATTGCATTTTACATTAATGATAATAGAAATATACAATATATAATTATCATTAGATTTATAATCACATTTAAGGTTGATACCTATCTGAATTAAAGTGATTGTCTGGTGCTCTTTTAGGTTTGCCATATCCCAATTCTCTAAATGAAGGCAGCCTGGTATGCCTATTATGCAAATCCCTGTTTCATTACGCAAAGTAAGCATTTTCTACCAATTGCTTTGCATTTTGCTCATGGCATATGTCACCATATTTGAGGAAGGAATGTTGGATGCCAGGAAAGAGTCATTTAAATCATCTTACGCTTGCTTCTGAACTTGAAAGCCAAAATCTTCAAGCAAGGTTTCCTATTGCTTTTTATTTATTCATTGAATTTGAATTGCATCACAGGAAGACCTGAATTACCTCCCCCCCCCCCCCCATCCAGTCCATTTCCTGATTGAAAATTATTTCCAGACTAATTAATTCCAACAAAAAGCAACATAAAGAAATAATGTGGCCCTTACTTTTGACAGATGGAAACTTGAAAGTTACTCTAACATTTAAGTCTTGATACGAGAGCGATGGCATTAATATGTTTATACACAGGAGATCCTGTTTGCAGAACTTCTGCATCACATCTGGAATCACTTCAGGAATATGATAAAGCAGAATGGGAAGAGATGTCAGAAATGTTAACCTACAAGAAATTCCATGGAGAAGGATGTTATTTTTCTCCTCCCAAATTCTTGGCATGTTTTTATCAAAACCTTATATGTTTAGAAGGAAATGAATTTACAATTAGCAGAAGTAACATTTAGAAAGCAATTCCAAAGATGTGTATCTAGAAAAGTATTTTGCTTCAACTGGAGACTTTGATGAACTCACTTAGAAAATAAAGTTGGATTTAAAAAAAAACCTGCATAGGTGAGCTAGATCCCTAGTCTCTAAATCAATTCTGGAACAAGTCTAATCTATTTGTATCCAATAAATTTTAGTCTTTGATCATTTTAATATTACAAACAATAAGCTACTAATTATTTGCAGATAAACATACTTTGTATAGAGGAAAATGATGAATCATCTTGATTTTATTGTGAAACTATTTGGCCACATTTCCTAAATCAAAATACTCTTTTTGAAATATTAACTACATAGGATTATAGGGCTGGAAGGGAACTTGGATCTAGTCCAACTCCCTGCCCTTATTTCCTCTAGCAATGGAGAACCCACAATTCCAGAAGACAGAATATTTCATTGGTTAATTGTTGTCCATAACTTCTTTCCCACATCCCAAAATCTGTTTGCCCCTCTTGATGTCTCCTTCACAGACATATAACAGTTGAGATGGAAGTGTTAGAAAACATCTGTCAGTAGACTCCATTTTCAGCCCTTTTCAAGTCAACTACAGATAGGAAAAAGCTGTATTGCTCCAGCTTTGGAGCTTCAGATCCCAGAATTCTCCAGCCAACATGCTGGGAGCTAAAGTCTACACATTTTCAGGTTGCCAAGATTGAGAAACTGTAAGAGAATGAGTGGCCTGAAGCTTTCATGGCTCAGGATAGACTAGAAATGAGGAGTGCTTAAGTTCAAAATATGGAAGCATTTTGGTCTTAATGACATCAACATGATTTTGGTTTAGGCATGAATAATCCAAAAGGAATATATACCTCATAATTTTCCTTGAGATAAGATGGTAGGCTATAAATTTAATAAATAATAAATAATGTAATAAAATAAAATAAAATATTAAATAAAATATTAAAAACTGTTTTTGTAGACTAAATTCCACTAGGCTTCCACCATTGTTCCACTGCCAAAGAAGTTCTCTATCAATAACCTCAATGACCAGTGGCACTAACTTTTATCATCAGCTTTGAGAAATTCGTTTGTCTGCACATCACTTCTGGTCTTCCGCATATATTTGATAAACATCAGTTTGCATACAGAACGAATAGATCTACATATAGCCATCACTCTTCACACTGCTCTGACTCATCTGGAACAGCCAGGGGCGGGGGGAGGGGCTATGCGAGGATGTTTTTTGTAGATTTTAGTTCTGCAATTCTTCCACATAGACTAGGGCCTAAAAGTATAGATCTTGTCATTTCATTTCATTTCATTTCATTTCATTTCATTTCATTTCATTTCATTTATTAGACTTATATACCGCCCTTCTCCTCGCGGACTCAGGGCGGTGAACAGCCAGAAGTAAAAAACAATTTTACAAAAGTTAAAACAATTTTAAAAGAAACTAACATAAAGTTTGGCCCATAAATTTAAAACAGTTCAATTAATATTTAATATCAAACTCTAAAAATTAACCATGGGATCAGGCCAGTCCGGCTAACTGGAAAAAGTAAGTTTTTAAGGCCCGACGAAAAGTCTGGAGGTCTGAGATCGTTCGCAACTCTGGGGGAAGATCGTTCCAGAGGGTGGGAGCTACCACAGAGAAGGCTCTCCCCCTGGGGGCCACCAGCCGGCATTGCCTGGCTGACGGCACCCTAAGGAGGCCCTCTCTGTGGGAGTGAACCGGCCGGTGGGAGGCAATTGGTGGCAGAAGGCGGTCCTGTAAATACCCTGGTCCTAATCCATGGAGTGCTTTAAAGGTGATCACCAACACCTTGAAGCGCACCTGGAAGTCCACCGGCAGCCAATGCAGCCCACGCAGGAGAGGTGTCACATGGGAGTGCCCTGTCGCTCCCGTAATCTCCCGCGCGGCCGCATTCTGCACCAGTTGGAGCCTCTGGGTGCACCCCAAGGGGAGCCCCATGTAAAGAGCTTTCTTATTCAATCTGCCTTTGGATTATAAATTTTCTGTCTGGCCACTCTCTGAGGGTCAGATTAGGTAATCATACCTCCTTGGCCCTTATTCTTAACACCAGTACACAACAAGGTTGCGTGTTGAATCCCTTACTCTATGCTCTTTATGTACATTCCTACTCATGCCAGTAATACTAAATTTGTAAATGATTCAACAGTGGTGGGACTCATCTCCGAGGGGAGGGGGATGAGTCTGCCTATTGAGATGAGGTGGACCGGTTGCTTTTGTGGTGTGGAGACAATAACTTGGTCCTTAACACCAATAAAAACAAGGAGCTTATAGTGGACTACAGACAGTAGTGGGATTCAGCTGGTTCACACTGGTTCAGGAGAACTGTTTGTTAATTCTTTGTGGAGTTTTGTGAACCAGCTGAATAGTCAAGGCTGCTTGCCTGCCTGCCTGCTTGCCTAACGATTCCAGTAGCTCATACACACATCTCAAATGTTCCTGCTTTTTTGTAATTAACCAAAGGAAGGGAAAAGAAAAAGAAGAAATAACCTCATATCTATTTCCTCAGCAGAAAAATTCTAGTCCCTTTAGAATTCAGGCAGGAAAAATACAATGCAAGAGAGGTTTTTTTTTCTTTTTGTTCCCTTCAGTTAATAGCTCCAGGCAGACAGCCAAGAACCCTTTAACAGGTGAATACTTAGTTGTGATGACAAAACCCGCAGGATGCAGTCAGCACAGAAACAATAGAAACTTACAGATCTTACAGATATCTAGTCCCCCAAGCAGGAAACCCAATTTCCAATGGCAGTCCAATTTCTTCATGAAAGCGTCCAGTGGTGAAGTTCCCACAACTTTCAAAACCAAGCTGTTCCATTGGTTGCTTGTTCTCACTGTCAGAAAATTCATCTTTATTTCTAGGTTGAATCTCTCCTTGTTCTTGACAGGATTAGGCCAGGGAAGGAGTTTTAAAGATGTTAATATAGAGCAGGAGTTTCTTGTCAGACTTCTTAATGTCTTTTTAAATACAAGTTTTAATTAGCAGAATTGATTTTATTAATTTAGAATAGGGTTGCAATGTATTTTGATCCTGCATTTTCAGTATTTAAGAGTTAGTTTACAGTATTAGACTGTAAAGATTTCAAATTATCTTATAATAGTGTTGCTTGTGTGTGATGGAGCACCCACAACTTCTGAAGGCAAGCTATTCCATTGGTTGATTGGTCTCACCCTTAGGAAATTTCTTCTTAGTCCTAGATTACTTCTCTCTTTGGTTAGTTTCCATTCATTGTTTCTTGTCTTGCCTTTGGCTGCTTTGGAAAATAGATTGACCCCCTCATTTTTGTAGGAGTACCTCAGATTTCCTGACAGAACAATTAATCAGTGGAACAACTTGTCTCCAGAAGTTGTAAATGCTCCAACACTGGAAGAAGAGATTGGATAACTATTTGTCTGAAGTGGTGTAGGGTTTCGTGCCTAAGAAGGGGATTGGACTAGAAGACCTCCAAGGTCTTCCTTTGAACTCTGTTATTCTGTTCTGTTCTGTTCTGTTCTGTTCTGTTCTATTCTATTCTATTCTATTCTATTCTATTCTATTCTATTCTATTCTATTCTATTCTATTCTATTCTATTCTATTCTATTCTATTCTATTCTACTATTCTACTCTACTCTACTCTACTCTACTCTATTCTATTCTACTCTACTCTACTCTACTCTACTCTACTCTACTCTACTCTACTCTACTCTACTCTACTCTATTCTTGGAACAGTGCTATTTTATTGTGAGTTAGACTAAGGAGAAAGTTTTCTAAGGGTGAGACCAAACAAGTTGGCCACGCCCACTCATCTGGTCATTTGACCAGAGAATCGGTTGTTAAATTATTTGAATTCCACCACTGACTACAGAAGGAATAGATCAGATATCCAGCCCCTGGTTATCAATGAAGACCAAGTGGAGCAAGTGGCCAGTTTTAAGTTTTTGGATATTACCATAAAAGAGGACCTGGTCAAAAGGCCCCAGCAGAGATTATACTGTCTGAGACTTCTCAGGAAACAACAACTGAATGTAAAATTTTAAGAGAGTATTTTAACTTAATGCACCTTTTTGCTAATTGTACAGTGGGAGATAGGACAGCGCTCCAGAGGGTAACATCATTGCCCAGGGGATCATTGGTTGCCATTTCCCTTCCTTGAAGAGCTTTATAGCTCCCACTGCATTAAGAAATTTCAAAACATTCTTAAAGATCCATCTCATCCTGGGCAACCTTTTTTTGAACTATTACCTTCTGGCAGACAGTACAGGACAATAAAAACAAGAACAAATAGGCTGAAAAACAGCTTCTATCCTAGAGCAGTAACTATACTGAACTTTACTTTACGGTGCAATACTAATGAATTTTCAATTCAATTGTATAGAATGTGAAGGATGTGTGTTTTTGTTTTATTTTTATAGTTTCCTTATGCATGATGTACACTGAAGATGTCATTTAATTTCGTTGTGCGAGGTGCAATGACAATAAAGTAAACTAAATTCAGGAATTCGACTCATATGTTGGAGATGAGGGTCTCAATGGCTTTTGTTTCAGATTAGCAATTTGGTTTTTTATTCTTGGAACACTTGTATTGTATTTGTAATAAAGATTATGGATTGTAGGAAGACTCTTTCAAACAAGAGCCAATCATGATTTTATGAATTATATAACCCAGCCACTTAAGTTATTGTGTTTGTATACACACATAACTTATATATACACACACACAAACTTACTCTCAGTTTTTGTCCTAGTTTTGTTCCCCTTATTTTTTTAATATTAAGTTGGAAAATTAGTAACGTACCCCATGTGTTCATGATTGGGAATGTTGTTGAATCCTTAGGTAATTTAACCTGCTATTGGAAACAGTTTCATAATAATAATAACTTTATTGTCATTGTACATGTATACACAGTATACCCATACAATGAAATTCACTTAACACCCAAAGACCAGGTCCAACACACATAACAATCCCCAAACACAGTCCCACTCACCCCTAAACTACCCAAACAACAGATCAAGTAATACTGTCCAACAGCTCACAGATGGTGGCCCTTTAGTTCATTGTTGAGTGCAATTATAGCTCTGGGATAAAAACTATTCAGAAAACATGTGGTCTGAGTTTTAATTGTTCTGTATAGTCTGCTAGAAGGCAACAGTCCAAAAAGATTGTAAGCAGGATGGGAAGAGTCTCTGAGAAGGTTATGCGACTTTTTCAAACAGTGTGATTCATCCAGGGCTGGTAGGTGGAATCCAATGATATTCAATCGTTGATCAATGATCAATGATACTCAATAATGAGGTCTTTGTCAATTTTACTTGGGGGTGTCATAGATTCACCTTGGGATCTTTTGGGATCTTTTGCATGCAGAGCCTTTGGGACCTTTTAGGGTATTATTACTTGAACCCACCTGAAAGTACAAATATGCCTACCATTTATTCTTGTTTTACCATTTGAAATCTGTGAATGGGAGATGGGAGGGGAGCCGAATATATTCTGGTTTCCATAGGGTTTTAAAAAAACTTTACTCTTAAGTTCCTAATACATCCTAATAAAGTATGAAATTGTGTGTGCATAAGTTTGGGTAATTAACATAGGATGAACAAATTGAACTAAAAATAATAATTGTCAAAAATAAACCAGGACTACGCAACTGATCCTGAGCGCCCTCTAGTGTTATACAATGGCAGTTAAATATACCTTTTTGGAGCAATGTGATCAAGTTATTTTTATCATTTTATTTATGTATTTGTTGGAGTAGAGTTGATGTGTTTCAGTAGAGACATTTCACTATGTCTCCCTATGAATCATAGTGAAGGAAGTAGTGAAAGAAATCCATATTACGTTCCAATACATTAAGAAGTAGTGAAATGTAAATATAGCTTTTATTTTATGGGTCAAGTGTACCGTCTATATAACCACAGGCTCTAAGTTTCTAAAATGCTGTTTCTGTCTTGCATATGGGGAATGATTTTTCCATATGTAGGTGTTATTTTCCATCTTGTGCAGAAAGCTATACGTAGCAGTGAAAGGAGAGTTAAATGACATGAAAATAATATTCAGTCTATTAGCAGAGGAATATTTTGCATCTTTAATAAAATTAAGATACCTTCCCTTATAATCGAATCAATTGCATAATCCTTATCTTTGAGCAAAAAGATGCAGACAATGAATTCATTTTCATCTAGTCTGGTTTGTGTTACCCTATCATAGCTATTTGCCTCATTGGGGATGGTCTGCATTCTTGGTGAGTTAACTCAAGTCAGTTCACTTCTTATGGAATTGAAAACAGGAAATTGTCTGCCATATGTGTAGAAGCTTCCAGTATCTTTTAGTGATGTTGCCTTCTGGGCACCAGTAAATGCTTCGGTGCATGGTATGCATATGACAAAGCATTTATTATGCTGTTATGGTGGCATTACAGAACAAACAGCGCTAAAATAATCTGTCAGTTAATGGGCTGTATGGCAGTTTGAACACAGCACATTCATTGTGCTTATGTTCTCAGAAGGATGAGTTTATATCTAAAGAGTGTTGCATATTTTTCCAGAACTTAATGTCATCAGATGTTGCTGACACAAATAGATTTCTTTTAAAAATGCAGCTTCAGCAAGGTTCTCTCTACAGAAATATCTACAAAAGTTTTGTGCTAGATCTCAATAAGGGTGAAATTTTCAAAGATTTCACATTCCTCCAAAACCCAGACTTCAAGGAAACATTTATTTCTCTCTGTTGCCAAATGTTTTTCTAAAACAGTAGCAATGTTTTTCTTTTTATGTGTGAAAATGAATAGGGTAGCAGTGGCAAAGAGGCCGAGGAGCTAAGTTTTGCAATGAAAAAGAGGCTTTTTTTTTGTTGCACTTAGAAAGAATTGTAAAAACCAAAGGTAGATGTACTCTTCTTTTTTTTTAAAGCCTCTGAAAAAAAGCTTCATCAGAGCAGCAATCAGGCTCAAAAATCTAATGTATGCCTCTTTTTCTTCCCCAGGCAATAAAAAAACCGATTATGTTAATTTCTATCAAGGTTTATGGGACTGCGCTGGTGATGTTCCTGATGAGCTGTCATTCAAACGTGGTGATGTTATCTACATTCTCAGTAAGGTACTGTAGTCAACCCCTAATAGATAGGTATGGGGAGATAGTTGAAATAAGACCAAAGGGAGAAAAAAAAAAGCAAACTTCAAGGTCGTCAGGAAATGGGTATTTCCTTTGCATCTTTCACAGTCGGTGAGAAGTTCCTTGCACATTAATTATTTTGTCAATTTAATGTAACCACATTTGAAGTGTTATTGTGCAACAGGAATTGTCTTTAAAACTTATTTATATCTGTTTGGAATCTTGGTTACCCACCACTAAGTAACTTCCCGCTGAGACAATGCTCCTATTGCTTGTAAAATGTAGCTTTGTCAATATAGTATGGAGTGGATGTGAATGTATATGTTTTACTTCCTTTTCTTTGGTACTTCTTGTATATGCTGATCTGAAGGAGGGGGGTGGAGAAGAGACAGAGAGAGATTTATATTGGTAAACTTTCACAGTTTTAGCCTCAAGAAGAGTCGCGGTTCTCCATGTATGCACAAGGGTATGATGTGAAAATTCATATGATTTTCAAAGTACCAATTTCTTCTTCTTTTTACTATTTATTTATTGCTCTACACTCTCTAAAAGAGACAAAATTCTGCTATGTGTCAATTTGTGTAAGACTAAAAGCTTCACATTTTTTTACATTTAAGCCCTATTTTATTGTGAAGAAAGATGTAACGGTAACTTTATCTGGGAGTTGGCTTCTGCCTTTAACCACTCAGTAGAGTTACACCTTTCAGATAAGTTTGCATGGAAAAGTGTTTGGGGCATTTTCCAACAGCCTCCTACCCCTCCCTCCTTTTTTTTTGCCACAATGTGCAAATCTTTGCAGAACTTTTTAAAATTCCTGCCATACCAAAGCTAGAGGTCACTCACAAGATCAGATCCCTGCCAGTTTTCAACCAATACATTCCTAAGAATGTCGGCTGTTTCCAGGCTAATATTTTCATAATATTCTCTGGGCCATGCCCTTTGTAATAGTAAAATGTAAAATGTTTCCCCCTCGAGGTAAGAATAGCTAAAAGTGATCCAAAAAGATCTAGTGTTACTAATGGTAATTTGATAGTGAATTTGTCCATTTGTTGTAAATCTAACAACTAAGTTACTCTTGTGTTCCACCAACTCTACGGTCTTCATTTATCATATCTGTCCTCCTGACACTCCTTGGATGAAAAATTATTTTAATCCCATATTACAGATGGAAAACTGGGCCAACAGAATATGTTACTAATAGAAGAAGAGGTTGATATAAAATTACTTACATGTAAATCATGTTTTACCTCCTTCTTTTGCATTATTTAATTCATTAGGTGGCTGCTAGGCATAGAATGAGACAGAGCAATCTTCCTATATGACATTTAATAAGAAGCTCCTTTGAACAAATGGGTTGGGTTTTCTTTTTAAACAAACAGTACATTGGATTATATTTTAATGTTTAGTATTCAAGTCTTGATACTTAATTGAGTAAACTAAAGGCTAATCCAGTTTAAAACACAGAGCATAGAATAATAGGTTTGGAAGGGATCTTGGGAGTCTTCTAGTTCAACCCTCTGCCCAGGCAGGAAATCCTACATCATTCTGGACAAATATTTGTCTGGTCTCTTGGTAAAAACCTCCAGTGAAACCTCCAGTGATGGAGCTTCCACAACTTCTGGAGGTAAACTGTTCCATTCAGAGGTGGTAATCAGCAGGTTCTAATGAGTTATGGAGAACTGGTAACGGAAATTTTGAGTAGTTCGGAGAACCTATAATACCACCTCTGACTGGTCCCACCCCCATCTATTCTCTGCCTCCCGAGTCCCAGCTGATTGGGAAGAAATGAGGATTTTGCAGTAACCTTCCCCTGGAGTGGGGAGGGAATGGAGATTTTGCAGTATCCTACTATGCCCACCAAGCCACACCTATCAAGCCATGCCCACCAAGCCATACCCACAGAACCTGTAGTAAAAATGTTTTAATCCCATCACTGGTTCCATTGGTTAATTGTTTTCACTGTCAGGAAATTTCTCCTTAGTTTTAGTTCGGATCTCTCTCTAAAAATCTTCCACTCGTTACTTCTTACTGCCCTCAGGTGGTTTGGAAAATAAGCTGAGCTCTTCTTCTCTGTGACAGTCTTTCAAGTGCTGGAAGTCTGCTATCATATCACCCCTAGTTCTTCTTTTAATTAGATTAGACATGCATAACTCTCTTATTCATTGCACTGTTTAGCCTCTAGACACCTTATCATCTTTGTTGCTTTTGTCTTTCTAGATTTAAACATCTTTTTTATATTGTGACCACAGCTGGATGCAGGTATTCTAAGTGTGGTCTCACCAGTACTGTACAAAGTGGTATTATCATTTCACATGATCTTGAAACTATTCCTCTATTAATGTAGCCCAAGACAGCATTAGCTTTTTTGGCAGCTGTAGCACACTGTTGGCTCTTACCTAAATGGTTGTCTTCCAGGACACTTACATCCTCTTACAGTTACTACTGTTAAGGCAGGTACCACCTATTCTATACCTGTGTATTTGGTTTCTCTTGCCTAGAAGCTTACTTTTCTCACTCATTGCATTTGTTGGATGCGGTCCAAGTGTTAAAATCTGTCAAGATCCTTCTGAGTCTTGAGTCTATTTGAGTCTAACACTTTAGGTGTTAACTATTTATCCCCAACTTAGTGTTGTCTGCAGATTTGATGAGTTCCTTCATCTAGGTCAGGGCTGTCAAACTCACAGCCCGTGGCCTGGAGATATCACATGTTGGCCACGCCCACACCTGGTTTAGTGAAAGGGGGGGTGAAGTCCCAATATGTCACATGACACCACCATGAAAACATGAGTTTGACATCCCTGTTCTTGGTCATTTATGAAGATGTTCAAGAGCATTTGCTGAAAGACAGATTCTTGAATTCCATTGCATGCTTCCCTCCATGTAGATCTAGTTTCATTGAGGATTGATTACATGCAGAGTGTGGTTGGTTAGCCAATTGCAAATCCATCTGGTGGTGGAACTATCAATCCCACATTGTTCTGTCCAAGAACAATGGCCTACCAAGAAGAGACTATGATTACTTTGTCAAATGCCTTACTGGAATCTAAGTAAAATACGTCAATAGCATTTCCCTTATCCACTAATTTAGTCACTTTATCAAAGAAGGAATAAGGTTTGGCTGGCAAGATTTATTTTTGACAAATGCTTGTGTCCTGTAATAATATCTCACTTATTTCTAGATGCTCTTATAACTAATTTATAGGTTTCTTCTAGTAAGTAATTTTGTAGGTTTCTTATAGTTAAGTTCCTAATTTTTTAAAAGTACCGTGTTTTTCCAAAAAACATGACCCACTTTGGAAAGAAGTCCTATCACGTTTTTGTGTACATGTGAACAAATTAAGCTCCACCTACAAAATTAGTCCTAATTAAGATCCCGGCTACACCGCCCATCCAGGCACACTGGGGTGCAGGGGGTGGGGTGAGGCACACAGGTAAAAAAATAAACTAGGCTGGGGATGCGGGGTGGTGGTGGAGGTGCCCTATTTACCAGGCCTCGCACACCCTGAAACCTTTCTTGCCTTCTTCTGCGGCTGCTTCTTCTGCGGCTGCTTGCCACACGCATACATTGCCCTGATTTTTGTTTCATTTTCAGATGCCTGCTGGAAGACATTTGTAGCAGATAATAGAGCTCTGAGTTGATCCAGAGCTCTATTATTGGCTGCAGAGGGCTTCTGGCAGGCATCTGAAGGCGAAACAGAGGCCGGGGCGATGTGTGCAAGTAGTGGCAAGTGGCCGTAGAAGAAGTGGCCTAGTAGCCAGCTCCTGCTGAGCAGGACTGTCAGTGCCACCACCGTGAGGCGAATCAATAATTAGAACCCTCCAAAAAGAATGCCTAGCTGTTTTTCGGGTGGTCAAAAGAAACTAAAACCCAGCCTTCTTTTTGAAGAAATGCTATTTTTATAGCATTTTTAATAGTAAGATTCATTGTTATTCAATTCAGGATTGAAAATATTCCATTATAAAAGGGAATATGAGTTAGAATTCTCTTGGTCTCTAACCTGTCTTTGTTTAAATATATTTGAAATCTTTGTCTTTTTATCTAGATCTTGCAGCTCGGTTATATTTTATGGTCTGCAGTTACTTAATTTCTAAAATTGAAAAGAACTTTAAATCAAAATTCAACCCCCCCCCCCCCCCCCCCAGTTTGAATATTGCTGTTATAAATGCTTCTGCAAAATACAGTTTTCTATCAGTTCTGAATTTAGGAAACAAATATGTTCAGAATAATAATTTATCCAGTTCTGAGAGTTATTAGCCAGAGAAAGAATTTAAGAGTACTGCTAAGGTAAAATAATCTAAAGCCTTTGAAGCTTAAGAATTTGATCAAACATTTCTTAAAGCTGTCAATATTTTGCAACACTAAAAAAAGTTCTAGCTTCTTGGCATCTGGTGATCCTTGGGGTTTTTTTAAAAAAATAATTCTTTACCCCATCTAGTGGTTCAAAATTAGAGGTGCACTTGTTAATGTGTGGAGTTCAAAAATGATGTCAGATGGGCTTCATCTTAATTATTACTTCTTATCCCCACATCATATACCAGACATTTATAGTGAAAATTAAGTTTATATATTACCAAATAGCTGCAGTGTTTGGGAAACAGTAGGATATTAAGTGTTAAATCAGCTTTTTCAGTTTCATTTGTTTTTTAAGAAGCTTAACATACAATTGTTAACAAAAATTCCTAGAACCACTAAAATCATGACATAGGTTTCCCCCTGTAGTTCTGTTTTGATACCTGATTTTAGTAAGAAATAAAAGGATAATCAAAGAATTAATTTTAATTGCTATATTTTAAAAATGAATTCAGGTTCCTTGTTACTTCAGCTGCTTTCCTCTATGAATTAAAAAATGTGGATGTTTAATTAAAGAATTATGGAATTATTTGAAGTTGTAAAGATCAAGAGAAAACAATCACAATAACATGCTGGTATAGACAGAAAAGTTTTAATAAAAACACTTACCAATTATAATCAGTATTATAATTAATCTAGATTACATTATTGATTTTTTTCAGCAATGAACATACAGAAAATATAATAAAATGAAAAATTTAAAAAAGAATATTACAATAATTACTACATTTTACAAATTTTTAGGAATCCAATTACTATAAGAAAACTTTAGTGTGCAATGTTGCAGAATTTAAAATATAAATTCTGTACTATTTGCAGTGGGTATTCAGATTCATAAATGAAACTATAAATTAAGCTTGCTTAAAACAATATATGGTATTTTTTAAAACCTATCATCAAAGTACAATTATCATAAATATTAGACTAACTTGGAACAAGATAAATTTTCCAGTAAAGATGCCCAAATCCATTAATACTTTGGCAGAACTTTCTACAAAGTTGTTATTGGCAAAGACTGTCATAAATATATTTTGACTCCTTTTGTTAACTGTTCTGTTAAAATATTATTTGTATCTGTTTTATCTTTTAATTTATATTGTATTCTTCTTACAGCATATAATGCTTACCTTTAATTTTTTCTCATGAGAATGCTACTTGCCATGACTCAGATAATATTGGCTGTCTGTAGAGTTTTGACATATAATATGGTATTGCTTTTTTACTAGTAGAAGTATTTGATTTTGGTCAGGACTCTGCGAAAAACCAAAATAAATCTGCCATCTTAAATTTTGTCTAACAAAATCATAGACATCTATTAAAATAATCCATAGAAGAAAACCTTGATTTTCATTTATTAAATGCATTGCTTTTTTATTCTGGACTGTATCTGAAGTATGTATTGAAATAGCATTTTGAAACAATTGTGCAGTAATTGAGTAGAAATCATGGTTATGTATTTTTGTTTTCAGATAAAGTAAATTGCTTGCCAATTTCAAACCATCCATTATCAGCTATCCCCTACAGATCCAGTCTCAGTTAGACTTCACTATACCCTCTAAATGTGTTTAATTAAACTTTCCAGCACTCGATAAAACTCGATAAAACTTGATAAATTTATGCATTTGAATTATAGGACTTTTAGTTTATATCTGAAGCATTTAAAGATACCATCTTTAAATGCTTCATTAAAGAAGCATTTAAGCATTTTTGGATTCGGTACGCGAATCCAAAATTGTCAAAATCTGTATTTAGATAGCTTCACACAAAGCTTTCTAGTAGCAAGTGGGTTGCCTTTTCTTGAATCTGTGATCATACAGTATTCCAGTGCTAAATATTCATTAAGGATTTTTGTGTTTGTCATACTCATTCAATTTGCCATATATTTTAAAAATTATGTAAAACTTTTCATATCCCAGCATGATATTGAATCAAGTATTTGCTTGATTTGCTTTGCGATGAATCATCTTTAATGCAGTTTTAATCATTTATTATCAGGCGAGATATAGAATGCTGAAAGGAGGCTATTTTGTGGAATGTTTCTTGGAAAGAAATCTAGTATTATGCAATTTAGAAATTGCAGTCTTTTCCAGTACCTTTAATCACATGGAAATCAGTGGAGCTAATTTGAGAGAAATACTGAATGGAACTAAAGCTTCATGTAGTTGGATTTGACCCATTCATTGTGTCATGCTGTTTCATCACACAAGTGAATACAAAATCACAAGTATGTATTTAATACAGAGGACTCTCCATGGAAAGGTTTTTACAGAATAAGGAGGAGACTGTAGGAGGACTTTGTAGTATAGGACTTTAAATGTTAGGATAATATCACTCTCAATTATTACTGTCCTGAAATTTGTTACAATTGATGATCTGTGTGTGTGTGTGTGTGTGTGTGTGTGTGTGTGTGTGTGTGTGTGTGTGTGTGTGTAGACACATGCTTTTAAACATTACTTTAGAGGATTCTCATAGTTTTATTCTGGATTAGGAAGTAGAATAATAGCAAAATTACATTATTTGAGTTTAAGTAAGAAGACTTTGGACCCACCCCTTCAAAATTTAAAAGCATTTTTCTTCCCTTTTCTCCACTAGCTTTTTCTCACATGCACGTTTATTGTTAAGCAATTCATTATGTAAGTCTTTAATTTCTTTCATGCTTACTTTCATACAATAAAGCATTACAGTGCTTCTAGATCTTGATAGAATTTATCCAGAAGGAGAATGAAGCTTTGTGTTAGTAATTACCTAACATTGTTGGTAGCTGACTGCAGGCTTCTTCCCAGTGATAACAGAATAACCACATAATGCAGCTTCATAGTACATGATTAATAGAAAATAATTACACATCCTACAAAGGAATGCAATAATTCTTATAAATTGACTGGAATGGTTTCCTGCAGATTAAAGAACTCTTCATTATTTTATCAGTCTTTTTGAAGGTGAATCAATTGCCAAAGCTGTAAGAAAGAGCTGATGGGAAGAATACACAGTATATCTAGACGTACAGAAGAATTTAAGATAATAGGTTTATCTAAATCTGAATAGAATATGAATAAATAGGTTGTATGTGAGATTCGTACTGTGTTTGTTATTCATTACAATTAAATATTTGACTCTTGAGGCTGCCTGATATTTAAATTCAAGCCCCACCCTAAGCATTTTATACTTTACAGTGATATAAGCAATTCATGATCTTTTAAATGAATTTAGTGCACTTAAGGAGCTGTTTCATAACATACATTATTTTGACTCTGAACATTAAATTGTAGTAAATGATGATATATTACTCTTGTTGGTATTCTGATTGTTCTTTAAAATATTGAATCAATATTTTAGACAAAAATTAATACTAATCTATATTTTGAACAGAGTATGGAATATTGAAATTGCAGTAATACTTGGGTTTTCTCTAGATATGACTGTTGAATTCTATTCATTTATATTTGTGTGTGTGTTCATATGCAGAACTAGCATATGACTCTTGAGGGTAGCTACTAGCCAAAATCAGTTGCCTTTTATTGTTGCTGAAACTAATGTATACATAAAGATGCTATAAAAGTATGGTCAAATTAATTTGTAAGTGCATACAAAAGTTAAACACATTCTAAGAAAGGGGTGTAAGCAAATTAACTAGTTAAAAATGGATGTCGCTGTAGTGATGGCAGTAACCTAAGGCTAAAACTTTACATTTCCAATATAACAGTTCTTTTTTTTTTCTTTCCTGCCTGCTTATACTTCACATGCTTTAATTGGGATTCAGATTGCTTGTGGGATTCATCTAAAGAATAATAATGTTAAAATAAGATTTCAGTGTCTGAAGCCTATCCATAAATTAGCTTCTGATACTATTATACTTCCATTACCATAATATTTAAAATCAGACAAATGCATTAAATTTAAATGTTCTTAAATAGCAAGATGTTTTTGGGGGGTGGGGGAGGGTGAGTTTAGCTTCTTAATTGGTGGCTCCTAGAGGTGGTTTCCTTATCTCCCTCAGAATATGTTGTTTATAAGTTCCTGAAATATCTACATGGAATATTTTCATTCTGTCATAAAAAGTTTTAATTATCCCTTAAGTAAAAAAGCATTTTGCAGAACATCATGATTTCTCTCTGCCCTGTTCTCCAGCATACGTTTACAAAAAAAAAAGTTATTTTGGAAAGCTTCCTTGGCAAGATTCCTCTAGCACAGGTGAAGACTGGCATTATGAGTGATTACTTGCACTTTAAATCTGTAGAGAGGTTGCTTGTGTATTTAAGCAGGCTAATGTGGAATGAAACATGTGTTTATTAAACAAACACACACAGCTGGAATATCTGAACCCCCTGGTGAGACAGCAAGTGCCTCTTTGCCTTTAAGGGTTTTGGCCTCAGAACAATCAGTCCAGCAAGAGTCATTCTTACTGTAGCTGGTAAGCAAGCTTGCTTGCTGAATTGCAGTGGTGAACTAGTATCATGTATAGCCATGGGGGAATAAAGAAGTCAAGAGTTTTTCTTTGGAGCTGCTCTTTTATCCTGATGGGAAATGAGGTAAAAGCAGAACTTGGTGATGTGATTTATTGGTTAAATGAGTGTATAAAGATCTGCCTAGTGGCTTTTAATATCTCAACTTTATAGAAACCTTAACTTTCCCCAGTATACAGAATTGTTTTCTTTACCAAAACTAAAGCAAAAATCTCTGCTATTTTATGTTACAGCATAATCTGGAGAAACCTTCTCCTCAATGTTTGTGCCAAATGAGAAAGTAAGGTGGACTTGAGATGGGAGGGAGATATGGAGGGACAGCTTCAGGAAGAAAGGCAAATTTGGAGTTATGAACAACAGGGTTAATGGATAGGAGTAGATAGGAAACGAATGTGAACGGAAGATAGCAAGGCATACAAAGTATATATGAGCTGTTAGTAGATTAGGGTTAATAGATCTGGTACAAGTTAATCAGATCATTTGAAAAAAGCCCTGGAAGGGATGGAAGTAATTTTGCTATCTTGCTGTTTCTATTCCCTTAAATGCTACGGAAGGACAGATGAATTTTGCACCCCATATAATGCCTAAGTTCCATCAGAACCCATTAGTGCTTAGCTTCAGGTAAAAGCAGACTAACTCACTGTAGCAGAATTCTCTCTAGGTCTGTTCTATTTTCCTTGGGTTTTTTAAAAACAGTTCACCATCGGTCTGTTTTTTGAACAAGGAATCTGTTTTCTTCTGTTTCCTTTGGCGCATACTTTACTGGAATACATGTTCAATTGCTGAAAGTTATTGAGCTCCTGTTAGTATTAATCATAACAATATTTACCTTCAAGGGACAAAAGACAATTAAATTTGGATCTCTGTAACTTGGTATTGCTTTCGGAAAAGATTGTTTCTTAAAACTTCCGTATTCTTGATTTGGATTCATCTTGCTAAGCCTAAACAAAATTAAAAGCAAAATGCATTTAGTTATTTGTCAGGTTCATAAGATCTATGATAAAAGTTTATGGCAGGAAACATTGGCTAAAACAGAGAAGGGGTAATGATATGCAGTTCTTATATGTGAATTTACCAAAAAAAACAAAACAGGATTTTTTTCAACTCTGTTAAACTATTTTTGAGTTGGTACCAGATACTCGTTTTTTAATGAAATACTGTGTATTTGTGTGTATCTACAGTAATAGAGATGTATGTTTCTATTAGTGGGAATCAAACAGAATAGAGACAAAGAAAGATGAGTCCAATTTGAACACTTCTGAAAAATGCCTCAAAATTATTTCCGATTGAACATGTTTAGAGTTACAGGGTTTATTTTTCTTTTTTTAAAAAAAGTGTTTATCACCACATCAGGAAATACATACAAAACAGATGATGATATAATCACATTCTTGTCTCATTGAGTATATATGGCTGGCAAGACCCATAGGTAAGTAAGTAGTTTTTAAAATCTTTTTTTCAAACATAGAAACAGATGCCTAGCCATTTAAAAAGTAATTTCCTGTCTTGGCCCCAACTGCATTTCAAATGCTTGAGAAAGTCATGCATACAACATTCATATACTCTTCCTTAACATTTTAATTTCCCATTCATGCTCTTATAGATGTACATAAGGTGGAAATTTGAGTCATATGCAAAACTCTGTTGCATTCATATCAGACTAAAGGTTAATACTGCATATTGTTTTCAATTAGGAGTACAATAGATTTGGCTGGTGGGTAGGAGAAATGAAAGGAACCATTGGCTTAGTGCCTAAAGCCTACATAATGGAGATGTATGATATTTGAGAGGCAACAGTAAGTACATTTTAATTCAATTTTCTGTAATGGTTTATATGTTCTTTTACTCTTTTTTGTACAGGTTTCTTTTCCTGGAACCTTTAATGTATTTCTTGGGATGGAAGGATCTGTAATTTTACATCAAATAAATAATGTGTTTCTAGAAATAGGAAAAATGTTCTCCATTATCCCATGTCCATCATACCAATATTGTGACCATCACACCAATATTTGACCTTCATTTTATTATAATTAAAGAGTACCAGGAATAGAGTATTTAGAACATTGACCAGGGCATGTAAGCAATTTTATTTTGCAAAATGATTCCAGTTCTTTCCCCTCTTCATAGTGTAGATGTAGAGATTAGGAAAGGTGAGCACAATCCTTTCCCTCATTTTTTTCATACAGACTATTGTCTTTTTAAAACAACTACAGTAATACTAAAACTAACAGTCTGAACTGTCATTTAAGTTGTTACAATTAATACACGATTCTCCAATGGCAAAGGAAAGGGTGGGTTTAGAAACCTGATCATTTGTGCTACTCTCCGGTCATGTTATGCTTGCAAACTACCTGACTGAATAGTTATTACTAACAAGGCTTCAAGAAAAACCATACAGTTTAAATGTTATATCTGCCTGTGTCCTAAAACTTGCTTTATTACAAATTTTAAACATGGTTCAGAAGTCTTTTTAAAGAGCTTTCATTGGGAAAGATTTGAAATTCAAAATATTTCATATACCCTGGCTTATTTTCATTTTGTCTAGGGTATCCTCAAATTTGGCTCTGTTTAGCTGCTTCTTTTCCTATAGATCTATTTTGCATTTAGCTATTTTAATACCAATAAGCTATGTGCACCTAACATTAGGGTAGCAGTTCTCCAAATACAAACATGCCAATGAGGTGTTCCTATAGGAGGGCCATGCAGCTGCTTAAAGCAGCTATATCTTTTCTGAGAATGTAGGAGTTTTCAACAGCTGCAGTATAGTCCTTGCAAAAGAGAGATCCTGAAGATAGACAGGTGTTATATGTCCATATCTGTGTTTGTTCCAATTTTTTTTTAAATCTGCCGTATGGCATAGCCTTCTTCAATATAAATGACAGGTGTTGATGTTACAATTGTACTCCTGTTTGCCCAAATTTCTTATGCTATCAATGATCTAAATAGGTTCCAGGCCGTATGGATAAAGATGATAGTGCCACATGATGTTTTCAAGGGTTTGCTTACATTACCAAATGTTTTAAAATTAATTTAAGAAAGATTCTTGTTTCGATTCGTAGACTCTTGTCCCCCTCCCCAACTTTTTAAAAAATTTGACATTGCAAGCTGAGAAGAATTAGGTACCAGACTTTCTTGTTTACTTTTGCAGTCTTCATTTAGTTCAGACATGGGATGCACTGCTTAATTATCAAAATAAAGCTAATCAATTGAAATCTTGTAAAGATGTTGTTCTACATTAATAGGATAAGATTCAGTCATTTGTCATTTGAAATTGTTACATTATGTTGTTGCTGTAGTGTCCACCAATGCAAGGGACTAAGGGATTTTCTGTTCTGATTAATTACTGGGGGAAATGAGCAGAACTTAACCCTGGAAGAGTTCTGTGTGGCACATGGAATGTTACTATTTGACTAAAAATGAGAGTATATAGGGCTTGTCGGATGCATTAAACATGTCTCCTGTTATTGCTTTATAATTTGTGAACTGCAGACAACTGACCAAGACTAAGTATATTCTGTGGTTATTTTTATTGATCAGGAAAGTATTTTTAGACTTTTTTGTTATCATTAATCAAAGAAGGAAACAAGCCTTCTTGTTTCCTAAGATGCATTAAAGCTGTAGATTAGGGACATTCATATTAATTGTGGTGGGGCAGCAATGTAATGAATAAAGAAATTTCCAGTGTGGTATCCTGACTTGTACTTTTTCCATGTAGTGGAAAATCATATTCCAAAACTATTTGGGGCCTTAAGGTTAGGAAAACAAAAAGTTAAGAATTTCTTATGGTTTAAGCATATTCTACCTTTTCGTATTTGTAACTATAGTGTTTTTTTTCCCCTCCCTTGCTTTCCAGCCAGTCTGATTCTGCAAACTGCAAGCCAACTGTGAAGAGGTTAAAGAGATCTACATGAACTTAAAGACTGGGAAGATATAAACATTTTTACTTTGTTTTTTGCTATTTGCTTTGACATTCTTTGTTGTGGTATACAGTTATTTAGAGTTGTATTTATTACTCACTTGGTAAATGAGCATAACCTGATTATATGCACTTGAAATTTAATGGAAGAGAGCTGCAATAAATTTTTGATGATCAGCCTAATTAATTTCAATATGTGCAACACAGCAGATCTTTGCAAGATTTTATGCCTCTACTTGACATAAGTGATACACAGCAATGGATCCTTCCTGTAAACATTGCTATGATTTCCTTTTTCTTAACTGAAAAGGAAAAGGCTTTTCCTTCGTTTGCATTTTAATCTTAAACTGTGTGTGTGTGTGTGTGTGTGTGTGTGTGTGTGTGTATGAGACACTGTGATAGCATATTGAAATATATACCTTTTTTAAATTATTTAAGGAAGGTGTACACATGATAGCATTAGTACATTTTTTTTCTTAGCAGAGCTTTTGGGAATTTAAGTGCTTCTTCCAAAAACTTGTATGATTATTAACTCTGCTTGATTAATGGCTATTTCTACATAGCTCTGTCTTTGGTTTTTGCTTCAGTTGCTTCACAGCTTGCTTCTTAGAAGAAAACTGTCAGGCAATTGAAGCAAAAACCAACGATCATATGGAATGATCAATTATAATAGAAATTATATTAGGCTGCTAAGTCATTAATATATTTGATAAGTCCAGTATAAAATGCTAAACAAAATCCATCTTTTGACTTTATTCTGTTTATTCCAAAATTCTGCATGTTTCTTTTCCTATATAGAACAAGAAACAAGCCATTACAATGGTCCAAATTATCTTTGTTTGCTTATAATAACAAATTATGAAAAAGGAAAATTAATTGATATTTAGGTGATTTGTATTTGTATCCTCTTTCCATCACCTCCATTCGTATGCTCAAATTCTGCAGGTATCATGCTCCTAATCTCTTTTCCAGATTAACATAGGTAGTATTTTGATGAAGTTTCACTAACTTAAAATATTTTTCTGAAGTTCTATTATGCTATCTCATAAAAGCCAGGACCAGGAAGGTTCAGTGTTAAGATTTATTATTTTGTGGGACAAAGGCCATAAACTTCAGAAAAATATGTTTTGAGAGCGTAACTCAATGTGAGTTGATATATTTCCTGTTTCTAAATTAATGGTGGCCGAAGACCAAGTTTAGACAGAATTCCTCTAAAATTAATATAGCTCAAAATAGAAAATGCTCATAAATTGAAAAATTAAGTTGCTTTAAAAGGATTTGCTTGTTTCTGTCTATCTTTCTAGTTATCTTTTATTATGCATACATGCAAATAGTTTATCACGTAGTGAAGCTATTAATTTTCTGCATATAATTCCCTAAATATATATTTTTTAAAAATAAAAGTCTTAGAAAGCTATTATGATAAGGTTAATTGGTGAATTGGAAATAAACTCCCATTGCAATCAGAGGGACCTAAATGAATCTAATGTAGATTGTGATTTTATAAGCAGGAAATAAATCTTGTCTGCTTTTAAAGAAATGTGTAAAAGTCTCCAACATTAAGTCTGTATCCAGTGCTGTCTACACTAACCCATCACAGAGAGGCATTCAAACAAATCTCCATCAGTGCATTCTGAAGTGGTATAATCCAAGAGCAGTTATACCATGTGATTAATGATTCTTGATATGCATCAAGGCATAAAAGACTCTTTCAGTTGCAATGTTTATCTCCTGTTTTATTGTTTGTTTTTTATAAATTCCATTGAAGACTATTGGCTAAACTATTATTTTAAGAAAATTCATTGATGAATGAAGAATTCTTTAGAAGGATTAATCATTCTTCAAGTTTATGGATATGATCTGACATGCCTGAGATGCAACGATTGTTAACAAATCAGGAATTACATCACTGTTCCCAA
Source organism: Coluber constrictor foxii (assembly GCA_038048745.1). Classification (NCBI taxonomy): domain Eukaryota; kingdom Metazoa; phylum Chordata; class Lepidosauria; order Squamata; family Colubridae; genus Coluber; species Coluber constrictor. The sequence goes on from CM075961.1 coordinate 131,510,208, forward strand.
AACATGTCTTCGTGCTAGAAATAATGCTAATCCTTTGTATTACCAATGTTAGCCAGAAGATGGCAGTAGACTTTCACGGCACATGCTGGTGAGGAACCCATCCCCCAGCCACTTTTTTGGGTGTTCAAATGAATTTTTTGCAACTTAAAATATTTGGAGAATTTCCTTCCCTTTTTCATGTTAATCCAGGAGAGGGAGTCCTTAGCCAACTGATCAATGACAAACCCTTCAAATATTTTTTGCTATTGATTGGACGACGTAGGCAGCAGTGATTATATTGTTCTCTTAACCTTTCTTTCATGTACAACACAGCTGATGTTAACAAACACACCATTCACAGTGCAGATATTTCAAAGGTACTATATTCATATCTTTTAACTAGACATATTATAATCTAAACCAGTAAAAAGAAAAGGGTGAGCATATTTGTTTATGAAGGCTTGACAAATGCCATAACCTGGGGGAAGGGAGAGGAGACGCTGAAAAAAAAAATCCCCATTAATGTGAACCATTTGGCAATATATGCTAATTGGTTTGTTCCCATTATTTACTTATATTTCCTTGTGTTCCTTTGCAAATGGATTATTTTTTTAACCATATTTTATATAATATCTTGCTTATTTGCTCAGTTCTATATTTGTACTACACTGCCATTAGATCCTAGAATAACATTCCATGCTGCAAATTTTTAAGGTTCAAATAAAGTTTAATTGTTTGCAAACTGTTATGATGCTAATAATTCAATAGCCTGCTGGGTTACTAATGAAATTACTTTGTTATGATTAATTTGGAAAATAGTGTGTTGATTGTAGTAATTAAACACAACAAGGTGAAGTAAATGATTCTAATACCATCTGGCCTCCAAAATGAATGAAGAAACGAAATGGAGCTGTCATCTGAATTTATTCAGAGACGTAAGGGTAATACAGATGCTTTCCTGTGCAAAGATGCCAGGGTGTACTCATGTTAGCTTGTACAGTAATTTCATACACATATGCATATGGTTATTCATTTGATTGTGTGGTTTATGTCCCAATTCTTTTCTTCTATAGTAGCCATCCATGGCCTTGGAGCACTCATGGAGTGAGAGCACGTCTGGAAGAATCAACAGGTTGGGAATTATGTGCATAGCAGCTGCATTTCCAGTTGCTATGAATGGGCATAAGTTTTCAGGCAAAACATGAATGGCTTATGTGTATCTAATCTACCGCTGTGTTTATGGTGCAAGAAATATACACTTCTTGAGCTAAATACTTGTTGGCATGTATCATATTTATTAATGCTTGGAACTGAACATATTCTTGTAATTGGCTTTTAATGCAACCTTAGGGCACTATTTCTAATGATAAACCAGTGGAATAAAAATAATATGATATCATGCTTGTACAGTATAGTATACTCAGTCAGAAAGCTGTAAGACGTCAAAGAGATGACTTCAGTCGTAAGAAGGTTAGTTAAGATTATTTTTGAGGACAGACTGGTATTAAGAAAGTAGAATAGCTCAGCATAATTAGATTCCCAAGAATTATTATCCCACCACTTTTACCACATTCTTCAAAGGAAACATGTTCCATCAAACATGTTGGGATAACCTAAACAGCAACAGGTAATTATTGACTTATAACTTCATTTAGTTACCGTTTGAAGTTACAGCTACATTGAAAAAAGGAATTTACAACCAATCCTCACACTTAGAATCATTGTAGCATCTCCATAGTCATGTAATCAAAATTCAGGAAACTGGCAACTGGCATGTATTTACAATGGTTACAGCATCCTAGGATCACATGATTGCCATTTGTGACCTTTCCAGCTGGCTTCTAACAAGCTAAATCAATGGTGAAATCTGGACCCACTTAACAATTGCATGACTCATTTGGCAACTGCAGCAATTTGCTTAACAATCATGGCAAAAAACTCTTAAAATCTGGCATAACTCCCTTAGCAACTGCCTTACTTAACAACAAAATGTTTGATCCCAGTTGTTGTAAATTGAGTAGTAGCTCTAGTGGATAACTTTGGGAGAGAATTGAGTCCCACTAAATTTGGGTGGAATTTATCCCCACAGTTAAAATCCATAGGATCAAATATTTTCTGAGACAGATTTAAAATAAGAATCCATTTCCTTGCAAAAAAGTATTCTAAAACCAACAAACCTATCAGCTTGACATCATTACCTGGTAAGATTCTGAAAAAGATAATCAAGCAATGAATCTGCAAAAACCTAGAGCAAAGTGGGCTTGTCAAAAACAGATAATACCAGACAAATCTTATATTTTTTGACGAAGTGCAAAAATTAGTGGACCATAGAAATGTGAATATAATTTACTTAGACTTCAGTAAGGCATTTGATAAAGTTAACTACAACCTACTATTTGATAGAAAAATATGGGTTAGACAGCACCAGATGGCTTACCAACCACATTCAACACATAGTTCTTAATGAAATTGCTTCTCCGTGGAGGAAAGTATGCAGTGGGGTACCCCAAGGCTCTGTTTTAGGCCCAATAATCTTCATTATCTTCATCAATGATTTAGATGAGAGACTAAAAGGGGAACTCATCATATTTGCAGATGACACCAAGCTGACAGTAATTGCCAATACTCCAGAAGATAAGCTAAAGATACAGAAGGAACTTAACAGATGTGAACACTGGGCCTTCTAACAAAATTAAACTCAATCTAGAGAAAAATAAAATTTAACATTTAGACATGAAAAACCAAATGCACACATATAGAATATACCTGGCTCAATAGTAGTAAATTGTGAGTAGGATCTTAGAGTCCTAGTGGAGAGTCATTTAAATATGAGCTAGCAGTGTACTGCAGCTGCCAAAGAAGCCAACACAATCCTACACTGCATTAAGAGAGGAATAGAATCAAGTTCACCTGAAGTTTTAACACCACTTTATAATTCCTTGGTAAGACTACACTTAAAATATTGCATCCAGTTCTGATTGCCATAAAAAAAGATATTGAGACTCCAGAGAGAACAACAACAAAGTTGATTAAGGGAATGGAGGATAACTTATACAAAGAAAGGCTGCAGGAATTGGATATTCCAGTTTAATGAAAAGAAGGATTAGGGGTAGTAAGATAGCAGTGCTTCAATATCTAAGGAGCTTCCATAAAGAAGAATTCTCCAAAACACCAGAAGGCAGGACAAAAAGCAATGGATGAAAACTAATCAAGGAGAGAACTAATTTAGAATTAAGGAGAAATTTCCTAACAGAATAGAACAGAGAGCCTGTGTAGCGTAGGGGGCTAATGCCTCCTACTAAAGGCAGCAATTAACACCAGCTGCCTGTAATTTCTGTGAGTTCAATTCTAGCCAGGCTCAAGGTCGACTCAGCCTTCCATCCTTTCTAAGGTGGGTAAATTGAGGACTCAGTTTGTTGGGGGCAATAAGCTGACTTTGTATAAATATACAAAAGTATGAAGGCTATTGCTTAACACATTGTAAGCCGCCCTGAGTCTCCGGAGAAGGGCGGCATATAAATCAAATTTAAAAAAAAAATTATCAGTGGAAAGACCAGCATCCAGAAGTTGTGAAGGATCCAACACTAGAGGCTTTTAAGAAGAAATTGGACTGTCTGAAATAGGGTCTAGGACTTTTAGACTCCTACCCTTGGCTTGCCTCCTCCTCCTCCAGGGTTCTGCTTCCGTGCATTAACCTCTAGCTTTTCTCCTTGGCTGGACGCTCCTATTCATTCACCCTGGTCAATGGGCCATGGCTCTTCTGTCCCACGCTCTTCAGCACAGCCCATTTGCCAAAACACCATTCGTCCTGGGCTTTTGGCCGCACAGACAGCCAATTGGCTAGCTGTCAATGCTGGCAGCCAGAAGCCATGGTGCAATCGATGCAGGGCTGGGGGGCTTTAGAAGAAGTGCTGCAGCCAAATGGCCTCAGATGCCTGGTAGGAGAAGGAAGTGGAGGGGGTGGAAGCTCCCCAGTACCTGATGCTCTCTGACACTGAACGGAAAGGGAAGAACGGGGGTAGGGGGCGGTAAGTAAGGCAGTTTCATTCAAAGGAGTGGATAGCCTAGCCTTAGAAGAAAGGAGGGAAAGAGGAAGGGAAGGGAGAGATAGAGAAAGGGAGAAGTGAGACAAGAAAGGAAAGAAAGAAAGGAAAAAAGAAAAGGGAGAGAAAGAGAAGGGAAATGAATGAAATTGGATGGATGGATGGATGGATGGATGGATGGATGGATGGATGGATGGATGGATGGATGGATGGATGGATGGATGGCCAGCCAAGAAGAAAAGCTAGATGTTAATGCACAGAGGAGGAACCCTGGAGGAGAAGGAAGCGTGGCCAAGGGTAGAAGCCTAAAAGTCCCAATCTGCTGAAATAATAGTATAGAGTTTTCTGCTTGAGAAGGGGGAGGACTAGAAGACATCAAAGGTTCCTTTCAACTCTGTTATTCTGTTAAGAGTTTTGTGCAGATAAGAAGAAGTGGTCTGGTAAACAAGCAACTATATGGGAAGCATTTCACCTTATTCCAAAAAGATAGACACTTTTCAGTCTCATTTTTCTTGTTCCCCTGTTTTAGAGGTGGAGAATAATGAAATGTTCATGGTCTCAAAGTCAAGGTTATCAACCACACCACAGGATACCTATCCTATTTCTGAATGACCCAGAAGAGTGAAAATATAAAAGGCCAAAGAGAAGAAATTGTAGAGTTAGTTGGCTGCTGGAAATAGTCTGGAAGAAAACTTTTTAAGTCTAAATTCCCTCAGCTTCAGTTAAGTGCACTTGGAATTCATTTAACACTACTCTTTGCTCACATTCTGTTAAGCATGCATGAGGAAGATGTTATCTCAAATATCTTCCCCCTTCCCCAATCCAGTTTGGGATTGCAGAATATCTTAAACCAGCCCTTTCTCTGGAAAAACTTTGTGTTGCCAAAAGTCTTCCCTACTGTTCATCCAGGTCCACATTCAATCACAATTTTGCTACTAAAATAACTATAATAATATTAGCATATAGCAGGTATTGCAATGCCCAAATCTTTCAAGTGGCATTTAATTGCGTGGGAAAAAATATGTTCCTAAAATCCAGGAAGCACCTATTATGGATAATCATAGACTGACAACTATTCATTTAGCAACTGTTTGAAGTCACAATGGAAGTGAAGAAAAGTTTCTTATAACTGACTGGTCCTAAGTCTTGCAACCATCATAGCATTTCCACAGTTATATGATTAAAGTTCATTCGCTTGTCAACCAACATTTTTTAAAAAGATCTTTGTAGAATTCCGAGGTCATACAATGGCTATTTGCATCCAAGTGCACCAGTGGTGGGTTGCTATCAGTTCACCCCGGATCAGGCAAACCGGTAGCAGTGGTGGCGGGTGGTTCCAACCAGCTGCCTGGATGTCTCTGTGCATGCACAGAAGCAGTGAGCCCATCCACAAGCCAACCTGTAGCGACAGGATTTAAAATCCATTACTGAAGTGCACCAAGTGGCTTCCGATGAGCAAAAGTCAATGAAAGAAGCCAGATGGCAAAACAGATTGTATAACTCAGCATGATTTAACAGTCGCCTAGTTTTAGCAATGGAAATTCTGGTCCTACTAATGGTTGTAAATCAAGGACTATTAATCAAGGACTACAGTATTCTTTAAACATATTCTGGTGATGTGCTCCTTCACCAAGGTTTTTCTCTCTATGAAAGTTAAGGGTGATTGTTATGTTTTCTGTTGTCTTCGTTTATCACATTGCCTCCAATACATGCAGATTTAATAAAAACTAATTTTAAATATTTAATTATTTATTTTAATACATGCCTCAAGCTGGGACTTTGTAGGAGATGGTACAGAAATAAATAAACAAATAAATAAACATCAGTAATGCAAGTATTCTACACTGGTTTCAGGATCAAGTTAAGTATCTTAAATAGAAAGGCATAAAACATTTCACAAGAGGATAATGCGTGTTGATCATTTACTATTCCCCTATATCATTCCTCAAGTATTTTTTTTCAGCTTAGGCAAACTATTGAATTATCCTCACAGCTCTCTTAAAAATCTTGCTCTTCCATTGAGGTCCCATCACTCCACCTGCAGTTGCTGTCTCTTTGTGAAAAATCACTCCTTAAAGGCAGAACAAACACTTAACTGTGAGATAATAAAACTGCTTACCAGGTTATCCTTTTTTCTTCTCTATCAGGGAGAGATTTAACAAAGCATCCTTTTTTTTTTTTTTTAGAAAGCAGGGCAGTGATGTTTTTAAATACTTATTTTAGCTGTCTCAGAAATAAGGTGTCTCTCTGTTATCTGTCATTCTTTCTCTCTTTCTCATTCTCTCATTCACTCTCCCTCCCTCCCCTCCTCTTTTCTTCCTCCCCCCTCCCTTCCTAGCAAACAACTATGCTGGGTCTTGATCACTGGGGCTCTTGTTATGAAGCTGTTTACTGACCGAAGTTGTTTTTCAAACTTCTGGGTTATTTTTGTCCAGACATGGAGTTGGTGGACACTGCACCAGCAGAAGGCAAACATTCTATATTATTGCTTTATAGCAGCTATAGAGCAGTGGTTTTTTCAGTCCACCGCCCCCTTGGTACTATAAACTCATCCTCAGTGCCGCCCACCCAGGAGTGGGTTCTATTTACCTTTACTACCAGTTTGCAGCAGGGCCACGCGCACGCGCTCACTTTGCTCGTGAATGCACACACTTCTGCACATGTGCAGAAGTGTTTTGGTGATGTCAGGGTCGGTGGGCGGGGCCTCCTGCTGGTTTTACTACCGGTTCTATAGAACTGGTGAGAACCGGGCAACTCACCACTGCCCCCACCCCCACCCCTATAAATAGCATTGTTTGGAATAGCGGTTTGCACAACCCACTAAGGAAGATAGTAGCAGTAAAATACACAGAATACAGCCATTCTTTGGCCTCCTGAAGCCTTGCCCTACATGTCCAGTTTTTGGGAAAAACGGACTTGTTTTTCGCAAACAGGTTGCGCAGAGCCTTTGGAAGGCCTGCAGGCGGCTCCAATACAAATCTATCCCTGTAACAAAAATAGCTAAGGCTATTAGTTAACACTAAAGAAATCTCCTGAATCAACCAATCTAGAGCAGTGACTCTCAGCTGGGGGTTCCTTTTGAATTTGCTGACCACCAGCGAGTGGGAGAAAGCAATTTCACAGAGGAGGGGATGGAGAGGGCTGTGGGATAAATTCACACCCATTCCCAGACCCCCTTGGGATCAACCTGCAGTCCTCCCCTGCCTCCTCAGGCAGTGGAGCTGGGAGGGGGGGGAGATGCTTTTCAAGAAGTCACAAGGAGGGCTGAGAGATGGTTTCTATCCCACAAGTAAGATTTGGTCCAGAGCTAACCCCAACATGAAGGTCTTTTATTTGCTCCTTGTACTCGTCTTTGCATTTTTAACAGGTAATAAATTAAATTTCTGATGATGTCAAAATAGTTTAGTTTATTTATACTTACCCCATATTTATACTTATATTTTAGTTTATTTATACTTATTTATACTTACCCGCCCTTCTCCCGAAGGACTTGGGATGGCTCACAAAGATAAAACAATAAAACAGTAAAATTACGACTAAAATACTCAAATTAAAAACCCCAAAAGATTAGTTAAAATTCCCATTAGATCAGAAAATTTGTTGGAAAAGCCATGTCTTCAGGTCAGCATGGAAAGAGCGGAGGTCAGAGGCCATCCGGAGCCCAATGGATAAACCATTCCAGAGGGTTGGTGCGCCCACAGAGAACGCCCTTACCCTGGGTGCTATCAGCCGACATTGTCTGGCGATGGGACCCGGAGGAGGGCAATCCTATGTGAGCGCACTGGGTGGTTGGAGGCAGGCAGAAGGTGATCCTGGGCCCATGCCATAAAGGGCTTTATAGGTAAGTACCACACCTTGAAGCGGATCCAAAGGACCACTGGTAACCAGTGCAGCTCGCGCAGGAGAGGTGTAATACGGGAGTAATGGGAAGCCCCGGTAACAACCTGCACGGCTGCATTCTGGACCAATTGGAGCCTCTGGGTGCAGCCCCATGTAGAGGGCATTGCAGTAATACAAACGAGAGATGATGAGAGCATAGGTGACTGTACGGAGAGCATACCTGTCTAGGAAAGCTCGTAACTCACCTTTCTAGACAGCTATTATCATGTCTAAAAGCAAGATACTCTTCTCCATCTTTTGTCTGGAGTACCATTTAATCCAGAGCCTTTTAATTCCAGAAGTCCAAGTTTAAAGAATGGACTTCTGGAATTAAAGCTCCCATTTTTTAGCTAAAACTTAATTCACACCTGTTAATTTTGCTTGAGCAGTGTGAACAATTGACAGTGTGATCCTCCAAAGGTCTGAAAAATATATCATTGATTTTTCTTTGGCATTTTAAACTAGATAACCAATGTGAAAAAAATGCATCAAGGAAGGACTGGAAAGCCAATTCATATTGAACCGTATTGGGTTTTCTGTTGTTATTTGAATAAAATGAAAAGAAATCAAATAGTGGTACTTAGTGCAGAAAAAGAGACAAAATAATGGGTCATTCTCAACACTTGAATTCTCTACACTTAAAATATCTAGAAATTTTTATGGTTAAGTGAGTTTTGCCCCATTTTACAATTTTTCTTGCCATAGTTCAAATCAAAGTTCAAATCAAAGATTTGATAGTTCAAATCAGAGATTTGATAGTTCAAATCAGAGATTTGATAGTTCAAATCAAAGATTTCTGAGACCAATGTTGAATACTTAAATTTCAGTAGTCACCAATCCCAGTCTTAAAATGAGTTTAAAATCAATGAGGTCACTGATAACAATGAACTAACTAGCAACTGATAATGAGTCCAGTCCTGCCTTTCTTTTCCTTCTGTCCAAGTTTTGCAAATACTTTTTCCAGGTATATTGTTAGGAAAAAATGGGTCTTCCAAGCAATTTTAAAAGACACTGTCAGAATGAATCTGCTCTCAGCCCCACTTGTGGCTCCTTTAAAAGCACCTCCCCACATACACACATATGTAAATGAAAAGAATAAGCTTAAAAATCCTAGCCTTTTAAAACTGAAAATATGGAGAATTGGGAGGATGAATATGACACACTAAGGGAGATGTTTCAAAAAGTAAGGGAGGCATTTAAGATAAATAAAGAAGCAGAGAATTGGTTAGTTTGCAAAAAAAAAAAGAAAGAAAAGATGAATGTGAAGCAAGAGAAACAAGTAGCTAATATTAAAAAGGAAATAATTGAAAAAAAAAGATAAAGATGATTACACTAGGTTCAATAGAAAAAATGGAATAAGATGAAATATACTGCTAGTAATTAAAAAGATGAGGGGAAATTTTGAGAAATATACTTGATAAATGAAAGAAAGAAAGACCGGGGTTGCCTGGACTCCATAGTGGAAAATATAAAATTGAAAATGAATACAGCAGTAGAGAGGGATGAAGGAAGGAGAGAGAGGGAAGGAAGAGAAGGCAGGAAGGGAAGGGAAATTAGAGTAGGAGTGAGGGTAAGAGATGGAGGAAGAGAGGAGGAGAAGGAGAAAGGAAGAGGAAGTAGGGAGGAGAAGAAGGGGGGAAAGAAAATAAGGAAAGAAAAAAGAAAGATGATAGGTTTGAGGAGAAAGATTGCTGTACAATAAAAAAAGATGAAATGGAAGAAAGGCAACACCAAACAAATATAAAGATATCAAGATAAAGAATGAATTGTTAAAGTTTAAAGAATAAAAGAGAATAAATATGAATAAATAGCAATAATTAGAAACACACATACAAACATACAATGTATTTTCTTTGAACAGAGTATTTGGCCAGTTCACAAATTTAAACAGTGTTTAGTCATTTCAATTAAATTTACAATTTCTATATTTCCTTTTTGCCATATTTATTCCTCATTTATTTTTTTAAAAAAACAATATTACCCTTCATCCTCATCTCTATTATTAATCAAATTCAATTTTCCCTTTTATTCTATATTATACCCATTCCCATTGTCATCTATTTTTATATCCATCCTCACATTGGTTAGTTATGTAATATTACAGTTGTTTAATACAAATTCAGCATTTTAATATAAATCAATTAGTTATATAACTATCTTTTTTGTATATTAATCAATATGAACATAAATATTCCAATTATTTCCATGCAATCCAATTTCTTACAAATCAATTAATTATATTTACCAATAATATTAAACCAAATAATTTCTCCCATATATTCCTCCAAACCACAACTTAACCATTTCTGCTTTCAACACAATATACAATAGTATCTCAATTATTATAATTCCCTAGTTAAATAGAGCTTTTTTCCTTTTGTGTTTTAAAATCTTGAACTCTCCTCTTTCGCCTAAATATCCCATTGTTTGCACCTACCTTTTTTGATGAGGAAAAAGAAATCTGCCTCTGCCTAATTTTCCAACGTTGCAGCAAACAGCACAGCCAAAATCCTGCTTTACTTTCACTTTCGCTTTCAGTTTGAATTGCACAAGGAGAAAAAAAAAATCTGCTCCAGCAATTTAGCTCTTTGTAGCAAGTGGCAGATCCATGCACAAGACAGCTGAGAGCAAATCAGCTGAGAATTGCTGAAGCTGAAAGTTGTTTTTTCTTGCTGTTTGCTTGCAAGGAGGTAATTGCACAGGCCAAAGGGTGGGGGCCATCCTCCTTGCCACTTAGCACCCTCCTGCTGCCCCCTTTTGCCTCTAGCATCCCCCTGCCTCTTACCGCCTCTTTGCCTCTTACCGCCCACCTAAGGCACACCCCCCAGGGGGCGGTACCGCCCATTTTGGGAACCACTGACTTAAATTATACAGCTACTAAGCCAATCTGGAACTGGATATGTATGGTTCAACATGTTCCAGCATTTTCTGCACCTTGTCTCTTATTTCTAAGTTGTAACACTCCAGATTACAACATAATAACTACCTAAATTAACTCAGAAATAAATGTTTTTTCAACACAGTCAAAACCATTGTTAAAAATATTCCCTTGCATTAATTTTTATTTATATCCTTTTCCAGTAGCATATTTCAAAGCAAACTAGCAAACAAATATTAAGAGTAAATAGTTATGATGAAATATTGAGGAATATTCTCAAAAGAGCCATCTTTTAATAAGTGGTGTTGATACAGATGGTTTAAACACAGCTTGAAGTTATTCCTTTTTCCTTTCCCCCAACCCCAGTTGTACTGAGCTTTAATCAGTTCCTTAAATTCCATTAGCTTCAAGTGCTTTTGCAAATGTGCTATTGGACTAGAAGGGTAAATGGAGGTGATTCCATTAGAATCTATTATTATACTTTCATTGAATCTAATGAAACTTTAGCAGTCTAAGTAGGCCTTTTTAAAAGGTTGAATATTTTATGCTTAAATTTTTTATCCACTTAAGAAATACAAATTAAATGTGTTAAAGATTGGGTCCATAAATGAGTGAAGCACTCCAACTCATGGCATTCCCAATGTTTCCTGAAAATGGGTTATGGGGAGGATCCTTTGAGACATGGCAAAAAAACTAGAGAAATCACTACTACATCTGGGAAATATTCAGTGATCTGAGAGTCTTCTATGAATAAAAAGACACTTTGGTTCCTGCTGTGAATGAGTAACAGATCACTGTAGGTAGTTTCATAGATTTTGACTCGGTAGCCAGACAATGATAACTCTGGCTAGGATTGGGGGGAAATCGCCAAGGAATTACATGTTTGTATGTTAGAATAGGAGACTAGAAATGCATCCTTGAAAGAAGGCAAATTACATCCATCTTGCTTGGAAGAAGAGAACAGATGTGCCTATGTGAGCAGCAGGAGTCAAGTTGATGAAAACTCAAGGGGTTCTTCTCTTTTTATGTACAGAGAAGTTAAAAATGTAGATGCTGGAATCTAAGCAACTGGAGAGAACTGTTTCTCTTACTGCTCACTGATTTGTAATCACTGGATGGAATCACTTAAAATCATGTTTAAAAAAGTCATACTTTTCAAGTCTGTATTGATAAGTAAAAAAACCCAACCTCCAGAACAATTTTTTTTTAAAGAAAGTAGCTATTGTTAGCTTTATCCACAGAATAAAGTAGGAATCCCAGTTCTAGGTCAGCTTTCCCCAATCTGGTGTCACAAAATAGACTTATATACAGTCTATCACCAACCAGCAAATGTGGTCATACTGTTGGGCAGAATGGGACTCAGGAGGGTATCATCTTGGGGGAGGTTATAGTCAATAAATTAAGTGGTACCATACATCATTAAAACTGGGCAACTTATTTTTAAAACACTATCTTTTTTGTAAACCTTTGTTCTTTTTCGTTATGAAAGAAATAGACAGTTTGATGTAGTGGTTAAGGCACCAGGCTAGACACTGAGAAACCATGAGTAAGGAAGCTAGCAGGTGACTTTGGACTAGCTATTCTTCCTCGACCCTAGAAGAACGCCATGGCAGACCATTTTAAAAACTCTTGCCAGGAAAATTGCAGGGACTTTTCCAGGGAGTAGCCAGGAATCAACACTAACTTGAAGGATTCATAATGAGAAGGCTGAGAAGGAGGAGGAAGAGAAGAAACCATGAGTGAGGAAGCTGAGGGTATTCCATATTGAGAAAAAAAGGACTTGGGTTTTGAAGGGATACTGCAGGTATCTTTTGATCTGAAAGAACCTGAGGGAAAGCCAAGATCTGTTTTCTGTGTTTTGAGAGTCCAGAACACAGAATAATTATTTTAAATTACAGGAAAACAGACTCCAAGTGAATCTTACCTACAACCGCATGTCATCAGTGGAATCAATTATCATAGGAAGTGGCCACCTTTAGTGGAAGTGTGCAGTCACAGGTTGGACATCTGCTATGGGAGCTTCTATCTGCATTTTTGCACTGAGCAAAGGGTTGAATTGAATGGCCTCTTTCCATTTATGATTTTAGTTCAGGTTTGCAAAAAATTTTTTGTATTATAGTAAATAATTTATACAAATAAAAGTATTTAGAAAAACATGTAATACATGTTTCATGGCATATCTGAAAAGAGTGCTATAATTTGGTGGTATGATCTATATGCCTGATTTCCACAAGAGTGATATATCTTTTTAAAAGAAATTTGAAAAGGTTGCGGAAAGAGATGAAAATAATAGAATTATTACCAAGCATTACAACGACATTCATCCTTAGATTGTCAGTGTATCTTTAGGATAGTTCTGTAGAAACATTTAGCCACTTTAATTCAGTAAAAATGCCTAGTCTATATCAGTTACAGACAATTAAGTTGATAGTTCTTGTCTTGTAACATTCATTTTGTAATTTATATCTTGTTTTTACAACAATCTGTTCAAAGTGACTTACAGTAACATTTGAAATGAAATCTAAATAAATGTTTCAGCAATTAAAATACCAGATTGAAACAGCTTTCCTGTAGAAAAGTTAATACCAAACTCATTTTAAAGGATTCAGGTATGAATAGAAGTGTACAGTATGTAACTTTTGTGGAATGCTTTCTTTGATCAGAACAGATAAATATGCTCAAATTAATGAAATCTGTGTCCAGGTTTTCATTAACTTTATTAACCACAGTTTGTACGCTCATGTACAAATGCACAGAACAAACTTCACTGGAAACTGTGTTGAATTTCTAGAGACATAAGTTCAAAATTATAACTTATTCAAATTATGGGCAAGAAATCATTTGTGGCTGATGATTAAGGAGTGCAATGTACTTTCTGAAAGAAAGGAAGTGAATGACTTTGGCTCTCCTGGTTTCCAATTCCCTAAGAAAGTTCCCCTTCATAGCTGAAATCTCACTATCCAGATGGAAACGTTGGGTAAGCTGCACATGTTTAATTCCCAGATCTAACATTCAGGATTTGAAGAGTTTCAGTTGAATTATAATCACTTTCCCTTACATCGTTTCTTGGTTGTGCATCAAAGATAAGTAAACATTCCAGACTGGCAAACTGGAAACAAAAGTACCAACGGAAACCAACTTCCATAGATTTAAACAAGCTGCTGAAAGACATGGATACCAGCTGTCTATGAGCATCATACTGAAAATAAGTATCAGTATCAAATAAGGCCTTTAAAATGTATACTATGTGAATGAAGACAAATATAAGTCTCTCCAGGATAATATTGCATATACAATCTGGGTCGCTCACCGGGATCAAAGGTTTAGTCTTCTGAGCACTCAGACTCCTGCTGGAGCCTCAGAGAACTTCTATCTACCAGAATGTATGCTTTAGGCTCTATGCATCATCTTTATTAAATTGAGGATGAGGCTCCAGCACAGTCCAAAAGCTCAGAAGATTAAAACTCTGGTCCTGATGACCAACCTAGATCAAAGCCTGTATATTCATAGTATATACATTTACCATAGTTAAGAGCCAATTTGGTGTAGTGGTTCAGGCATCAGGCTAGAAATCAAGAGTCTAGTTTCACTTTAGGCACAAAATCACAGGGTTACCTTGAGCCAATCTCTCCCTTTGTCAGCTTTGGGGAGAAGGCAGTGGAAAATCATCTTTCTCAGAAAGTTACAGGGATGTGTCTTAAGTAGTTGCCAGAATTCCACACTGACTTAATTTTAAAAAAAGAGAGGAAAAGAAAAGGAGTTAAACACTCCAGGTTAGAACTACAGTACATATCCACTGTTCAAGTCATTTAAACTGCATTTCTTGATTCCAACAGAGAAAGAAAATTTATATGTACACTATGTTCGACACAACTGGCTGTTTTACACATATGGGTGTCCTATCTACTGGAGTGAATGGGGTTTGTTTAGCTGCATGATGTCGGTCCACATCTAATTATTTTCTGCACCATCATTCCATTTCATGGTTTATTCTTTTATAGGGGTAACATTATATATTTGTCTTGAAAGTTTAGTTTTATGGACCTTCCAAATCCCTGACGGTACTTGAACAATTTAGTTAATAAAAGCAATCTTTTCCAGTCTTTCTCTGTTCTGCCATTAAAGCTCATTTTATTTGACAAAAGCATTGCATCCTAACAGCCTCTACAGTTTAAATATGTACCAGGAGATCTACAAAACACCTCTCTTGGATCCAGATAATAATATTTAAGAAATCCAAATTCTTAAGTCGGATGAACTATATTTAAGTATCTCTTACATTTGTCTTGGCATGGTTATTGTATGTTTGTGTGTGTGTGTGTGTTTTCTTTCCTTTTTGTAGGCTTTATGTGTATTTCTCTTTAGCCAGGTTCTTCCTATGTAAACCGAGATTTTTATGCAGCCCAGATATATATATATAAATATATACGTGATATGTTTAGATTAATTTAACAATTAGAAATTTAGGCTGAGGAAAAGTGATGTGCAGAAAAGAGCCTGCTATAAATGGAAATTCATCACCCTCCTGATCAACCCTCCTTTCTGCTTAAAAATCCAGTGTAGCGTGCCTCTCTGTAACCTGAAGCTTAAAAGTGTGACTTCTCAATGGCATGCATAACAGCAACTCTAATGATCCTCCATGCTCATTAGTGATGTTAGACCTTCTCTCTTCCCTTTCGATACAGTTAACAGAAATAGTTGTGAAACCAAGGGAAACTCTGAAATCCAATGATTTCTCATCATGGAAGTGATGAATAAAGGAAATATGTTCTTTGCCTTCTGATGTCATGTAGACATGCCTTCATGAAAATGAGCAATGCTCAGGGATTCCTCTAGTAACAAAAAGACATTGAGGTCAAGAAAGTGGTGCCTTCCTTTGGGAAGGAACTTTTACTCAGCTCTAGCATGCGTGCTTTGTAAGCTGCAAGTTTGGGGTCCAGTCCTTAACTTTTGTAGCTAAGCCTGGCAAAGGCTTTGAGCAATAATAGTACATCAGGAAGGTTAATAATCTAACATGATATAAGGATGTAATTTACTTCTTAAGCAGCTTTTCTAACTGATGCTGATAATAAGAAAGATGTGTGTTTTCATGCAGAAGGCATGGGCCTGAGATAAAATAAAAATGGTTGCCACAAAGAGAGAAAGCACATTTCTGATGAAAGGTGTTTTTAAAATTGTTTTTGTACTTTATGTTTTAAATTATTTAATGTTTCATGATATTCCTTTATTAAAAAAATCTTTAAAACAGGCTTGACTTTTTGTCAGCTACATGCACATATTCATGTACAGTATTTCAAAAGAAATTTGCCATTGGCTTCTCACTAGGGCTAGAAAAAAATGATTGGCCCAAAATCAGCTTGTGAACATCTGTACCTAAAACAAAATGAGAAAATAGATTAAGTACTAGACCAAACTGGTTCTCAAATGAAGCCATTTACCTACTATAGAAATTCACTTATTGGAAGTTTGATTTGCAATTTACTTGAATATATTTGAATCAGATAGCAACAAATTGCTTTCAACTTTATTCAAAGATGGCATTTTTGCATAATTGAATGTTTCTGAATTTCATGAATATAATTTCTTGAACTTATTTTGAATACAATTCTTGAATTTATCTTAATTTATTCGTTAAATTTATTTGCTGCCTTCTCATTATCGAGCTACAGGTAGACAAGCAGTTTTTGAAAATGCATTTCATTATAAAATAATTTTTTTAGAGACTTTAGCCATTTGATTTCCTACATTTCCACTATGTCTTCAAATAAGACATCACCCTCAACGAATGCCTTTCCTATTTTTCATTTTATTTTGCATTTCAAATGTTGTAACAGAACTTAAATACTCAGTTATGCCAGATAGTAATGAATAAGTAATCAATGGAAATGGAGATGAAGAAAGATGATAAAGAAAACAATATCAATTGCCACCTAATAAAATCAGAAATGCCATAAAAAGAAATTGTAAAGAAAATATAAACGCTTCTAGAATGTGCTGCAAAAATAAAAACCTTTTCAAAGGAAAAAACAAAACGGGACATTATAAGTCATATTTCTGGATAGTATTAAAAATTACAATCATCTTATCTTGATGGGATCCAATTAATAGTTTTTCAATTCAATTAGAAATAATTGCATCTCGGATTAACCTTATTGCTTATGATAGTGCCACTTTACAAAGCTAGATAAAGCACAACCTATTTCATTCTTACTTGCTTGGGTCAGGTCCCACATACATCTTCCTTCTGAATAGATACGATAGAATAGATTCTGGTTTTAAGTCAGTAGTTTTGTACAGATAACTGGTTCTTTTGTAAATTAAAAAAAATACTAAAATCAGAAAGCTCCCCGTATCAGATTCTCCCCTGTAGAAAACATTGTACACTGAAATGTAATTATTTTATTAACTCATTATGTTTTTGAAAGTGTTCTTCAGAAATTGCTTGTCAGAAAAAAAATTAATTGCAAAAATTATGAGTTATATAGCCTGCCTGACTTTCAAACGTACAAACAAAAAACAGACTTCAGTTTTTTCTGTTGTTCTGAAGAACAAAATTCTACTGTTTTGAAAAAAAATATCTTACAGAGACTGCAAACTGGTTATTATTGCAAGAGATACATGGATGTCTAGTATAGTTCCTTATTAGAGGAAGACTCTGCTCCTCCATCAAAAAAAAATGCTGAATAGCAACAAATGGCTAACCAAGAAACTGTTTATAATACAGAGATTCTTCTCATGCTTATTGTCATCCTTTGTCTTATAGAAATAAATTGTATTAAATATTGATTATTTAATGGCAGTGAAAATACAAAGAACAGCATTGCGGCCTGTTTTGTGGCCTTAATTTTTAAAGAGTTTTTAAATTTTAAAGATGAAGATGGCACAAGATATAGCGTACTACAACATTCCCCACTTGGTATAAATGAGTATGTCTTCACTGCTGCTTTTACAAACCGATTATCTAAGCGTTTACACTTGTATTTTTCTTCTTGCTTCTAAATAAAAAGAGTGAATTGTGAGTTCTGGGTGTCTTTTGAGAGATTTAAAAAGCTGCAGCTCTTTTGATAAAGTAACTTCGAAAGTCCATTTTAAAGAAGTTTTATCCATCAAATAAAAACCTCTGTTTAATATTCAATACATTCAGTAAATGAGCCTATATTAACTTTTCAAAATTAATATTCAATAGATACATTTCAAATAACTTTTCAGTAGGACAAAAATTGTCTTTTATGAAACTAAACTGCAAAACACGTATTTAAATGGAAGATATGTATTATTGGAATGTATGAAAAAGGAAAGTTATTTTCTTTGAAAAATGCAGTCCTTCAAATGCCGCTGTTTTATGAGGTTAAACAATACAGTAGCATAAGTAACAAATTATATCAACAAGACATTTGGCTGAATAATTAAAGTGAGTAATTAGCATTTGAATATTGTGATGTTGCAAGTATGCATTTTTTTCCTATATTACATTTTATTTTTTCTAGGTGAAAAACTATTTCCCTGGTGCAAGAAAACCAGCAGATGAGATCTGGAAGGTTCTAAAATTCAGTTTTTACATTTTTCTCAATCATCACTCTGAAACATGACATTGCTCCTTAGGATGTTTCATACAAATATGAAATAACTTAGTTCTGGCTTGATAAAAAGAAGTGTAATATATCCCCATCCCACCCCCTCCCCAATCCTCATTTAATTAATAGCTTTGTTTTCACTGGACCACTTCCCGCACAAGACAAAAAGACCTTTGGTACTAATACTCTTCCCTTAATTTTTAGATATAGAAAACTTGTACCCCTGTGGTTTTACAGTATGAATCCTGCCTTATTATTCTTTTCAGACAAATATTGCTCAAAGATTTCACAGAATCTTATCTTTTAGCAGCAGCCATTTTCAATACTGTATTCATTCCTAAACCAGGATCAGGCAAGCTTTCTTTTATTCTCTTATTACAGGAAGGACAATAATTGTCTGTTCATTTTGAAAGTCAAGAATGAATAAGGAAAATTATTTCCTCTAGAAGAAAGAATTTTCAGAATTATATACGTTGACTATAATTGCACTGGAAATTCTTCCCTCTGTATTTCCTGCATAACTGGAAAATTAACATTAGAAAAGCAAATGATACTGAATTCTAATGAGCGCTTCCCTGTATATGCACACAGTGAAGATAATTCATTTGCACGCTGAAAGCATCCCAAACTCCCCAGTCCCCATGGCTTCCACTTTAGGGGTGTACATCATCTGTTCCGACACTGGTCCTATTTGTGTGCTGAACTGCATCTAAGATGGGTGGGTGAGGGGAACGGAAGCCTTTTCTCAGTCTGAATCATGTTGATCTAATGGCAGTGGAACGTCATGCAATAGTTTTTATGCGGATTAGCTTTTACAGAAAAGGTAAATCTTCCATACAAATAACAGGGCCACAAGTTAAATCAGAGGAAGGAAAAATTGCACGCAAGGTGTCCATTTAAATATTACAAAAGAGAGAGAAGAAAATAGCTTTGGTAAATATATCAATGCTAAATCACTCCCAGGCTGAGGAACAGATCGTCAGCTGATGGACGGAGATCTCTCTTCCTCTGCTATTTTGCTGATGTTCCCTGATCACCCTTGAAGGCATGCAAGTCTGAAAGCCAAGTGGTGCTGCTTTTACCAGGAAATAAATAAATGAAAACTTAAGATTTTTTTTTTAAAGTCATGGCAGAAGGGGGTTTAAGAACAAATTGCCATATAAAATGATCAGCACAAAAAGGCATTGGGGAAGAGAGCGCGAGGCTGTGCCAAACAGATGGCACACCCTGCTGTGTTTTTGATTGAAAAAGAAAGGTAACATTTGCAGCCATGTCAAAGAGACAGTGATCAGCTAAACAAATTGGTCTCTAAAGTACAGCAGTGCAAGAGCAAACGTGCTGCAGGGTAGTAGGAAGACTATTTCACAGTAACGCCGCGCGTGCGTCTCCCCTCCCCCCCCCGGTTCCACGCCGTCCTTCCTCTATGCCTTGGGCGCCCGTGCGCACGCGCACAAGCATAATGTGCGGATTCTTTGTTGAGCGAGACTGCAGCATTGTACAGTCTGCGGAATCACTAGATCGACTGCTAAAACGTCTCCTGTTTTCAATCACGAGCTAAAATGAAGCAAACGAGGTGCAAAATGGTCTGACAAGCCTGATTCTCCGCAGCATATATTTCCAGTTTTTAGAATAAAGTAAAACTGGATAAAGTGGCTTTAACAACAATAATTAAAAGGGGAGGGGGAAAGGGAGGCCTGGGCTTAATGC
Source organism: Coluber constrictor foxii (assembly GCA_038048745.1). NCBI lineage: Eukaryota > Metazoa > Chordata > Lepidosauria > Squamata > Colubridae > Coluber > Coluber constrictor. The sequence continues at coordinate 131,530,268 of CM075961.1, forward strand.
CTAATCATCACAAAATGCAGTTTCTGGAAGAGGCTCCGTTCAGAAAAATGGCTGTGTATCATACCCGTGTAATGTTAGCAGTACAAACATCAAATGTGGCAGAGGAAAGGTGTGTGGGGAATTTAAATATTTTGGGCTCATCTCAGCTTGCTGCCTTATTCCGCTTCAGTAAAGACAAGGTACAGAAACGTCCTTTGGGTGACATTCAAAACTCGATATAAATCCTCTGCTTTATGAGACTGCAGTGCAATAAATTACTTAGCCTAATTGTAGATGTAATGAATTACCATAATTAGTCATGGGCTACATTAAATTAATCAGCATGGTACATTATTTTGCTAAATTACATCTTTGCCTTCCAAAGGCACCAGTGCAGCAATCAGGGCTTCTCACAAAAGGGGAATGGTACTGTAATGAGAAGCCTTTCTGTTTCTAGAACAGTGACAGAAGATGAATTTTGATGGGAGATAGGAAGGCTTGGAGACAGTGGAGCCCTGGCTTGTGCCTGAAGTATCTTCGCTTGTTAATGATCATCTTGTTCTCCTGCAGGGGAGCAGTGTGCTGTATCCTGCGGAGGTTGCAGAAGATGCACGCAGGGGAAGAAAACCACTTAGATGATGCTTTAAGGCAAATAATATAGCTGAGATGACAAGTTGCATAGCAGTGGGGTGGCTAGGAGGTAATGTCTTTGGAAATATTAATAGATTTAGAATGTTCTTTTACATTGGCTGATGAGATTTATAGTTACCCAATTTTTTTATTAGTTTTATTGTTATTTTGGTTATTACTCATACAGTTTGGATCTGAGTTAAAGCTTGCAGCTATTTCTTTTATTATTATTGTTTTACTTAAAACCTCCAGCTGTTCAGCCTCTTCTTGCTGCTGATTATCAGTGAATAAATTTGGAAACTAATTGCATGGGCATCTCAATCCTATTCACTATTCGGTTGTCAAGAAGATTCCCCGGCCCTTCCCCAACAAAATGTGCTCCCCACCCTCTTCCCTGGGTAGTTTAATATTATGCTCCAAGATAAAAAGGAAGTGTGAGAGTTCCTTGTGGGCCTTCAAGACATCCCAGATATTTTCATAGTTCATGTTTTAATCCTATAAATCTTATGCCATAATAAATTTGCTACTCTTCAAGATTCCACAATATTTTCTATCAAGGATTACTAATTTTTCTATCAAGGGCCATTGTCTCAGGAAGCAAATGCAGTAAGTTTTATAATCTTTTACTGGTTGGCTGCTGTTCTAGGCATTCTGACATGCTTATTTAAATATTTACTGTTGTTCGTGATTTCACAGCAGTTATCTGCAATAAAAGTTAATTATGCTGGCCATGAAACAATAGCTAGTGTTCTAATGATGACATTTGAATCCACTCTTCATATTTCAGCAAGACTTGAGGGGCATCCAAAATACTCAAATCAGAAAATGAGAGTGCAACCTTTTGGAAAGTAGTAGGTGTCTAAAGAATTGGTGCAGTTTTATTTTGAAATTCAAGAATCAATCCAATGCTTGTCATTTTTTAAAAAGTAAAAATCACATTCAAAAGGAAGCATTTAATGTCTTAGAATAGTACTTTATTGTACCCTGATTGAATTGTCAAAGCAAAGGTAAAATGGGTGATAATGTATATAGTATATCAAAATAAAATATTCAGATTCAATTCTAATTGAACAAAGCAAAGGTAAAATAGGTGATACTGTATATACTGTATCAAAATAAAATATTCAGATTCAATTCTAATTGAACTGTATCTTATTCTGTAGCAAGCATCTCAAGGTTAAATCCTTACTTCTGTTCTTAGTATCCAGGTTAATGCTGGACTCCTTATGTAAGAAAAATGCATAGGAATGCAGAAATGGACCATGTGCTAATAATTTGTGTTGTTGAGTCTTTTCTAAACCACCACAACCGTCACCACCCACCCCCTGGCCTGGTGGGAACCCATTTAATTAGCAAAATAAGGTATTGAATTTTAGCTTATCATGCATATTGTTTTCCAGCTGTATTGAAGATTGCCAAGTTTCTAATGGCCTGACCCTCTTCTGTAAATCAGCAGTAAATTGCGACATTTACCCTGAGCTAAGGCAAAGGGCTCATTCTGTTGGGTTTTGGCTGTCATAGGAATCTGGGTTTAGGGATTAATGGTTTGATGTTAAACATATGTCCTCTGTCTTTGGGGGGACGTAAACACACAGAGGGGGAATCTAATGCCATCTACTAAAAGATCTTCAATAAAAGAAGCCCTTCCTAATGTTTCCAATCTACTGGCACCTTAGATGCATTGCTCTTTATGCTAAAATCCCACCATACTAAAGGCCTATAAATAGTCTCTCTCTGGCAGCCCAGAGGAGAAGAGAGGTTTCCTCCAGACATTAGTTGTGCTAAAAGATTCATCATTACCTGCAGACATGAAATAAATCTTTGATACTTACAACTATAATATCCATGCTCTACATTTTATTGCAGCTATAGGTAGACAGTCATTATTTTTGACACTTTCTCAGCATTATACAGAACACTAGGGGGAAAGCTAAGATACAGGGCTACAGAAAATAGATAGATATAACCCAAGGAAACTGGTTACTTCACTAAGCCTTTGTAGTCAATATAATATTCCCTAAATTATCTTAAATGCAAGCAAAAATTACACATTTAGTATGCAAAATTTAGTCAAGAACAAACCATAGTTACCTGAAAATTAAGCTGCCAAAGAGTGATATATCAATTTATCTGCCCAGTTATCTGTCCATCAACTATATCAGATAAAATGATAACCCTAAAGAAATACATACCTAAGAGTTTTTTAAAACATAATAATGGACACTAACTAACTTTATTTCCCCCGTAGAAGAATAGAAATTCAGAATGTTAATAAAATAGATCTCAAGAAAATACCTGATGTTTTACAGTTGAATTACACTGCAGTTGGGTATTTACACTGCAAATACATCTGTAATTCTGAAGATGCGTAAAGAGTGTCTCACAACAAGATCTACTGAAAGCAATAATTCTTTTTGTTCACCCTCCTGAGTGAATTATGGAGCTGTGCTATAATTCTACCTTTTGTGCTTGGTTGAAATCCTTTTTTTAAGACCTACCAATGAGTGACATAGTCTGCCCTCCTCTGGGCACAAAATTGTATCTCAGTATCTTTGTTAAGCTTCAGCAGGTGGCAGCATCTGTCTGACCTCTAGGCTCAGAAGCTAAGAAGATTGGGTCTGATAAATATGTTGGAGATTATCTGAAGATAGCAGAAATATAGGCTAGACTGGGGAAGTGAAAAATGTATCTAGAAGAAAGCAGTGGCAAATCCTTTCCATATTCAGTTCAATAATAAGACATGGATGTGTCCATGTGGCCAGCAACCATCAACTTCAACTCCAAGAAATTATATATTTTTATCTTTGTCAAAGGGCTGACCAATAAGCAATAAACAGATTCTGAATTTTGGGCCATATTTTACTACTGATGGAACACAAAGGAATATATTGCAAACAGTTGTTCATCACCTGTTTATTGGGATTAATTTAGAGCAATGAGGGGACCAATATGGGCAACTGTGCAATCAACAAGATAAGTGATGTGATTTATTGGTCAAGACAAGGATATCACAGAAGAAAAGGTTACTGGGTGGAGTGAGTGAGAGATGTGTCTTTATAATAGCCTAATGAGAATACCATCTATTACAGACTCTTTATTATTAAATAGTAATCTCTCCTCCTCAATTCTAAAATAATTATGGGGGATCTCTTTTAAATGGCTTGAATTATATAAGTTGGTGTTATAATTCTGTGTAATTCAATGCACATTATGAATCTAAAACCCATTTTCATTCAGTCTTGAATAGGACTACAGAAAAATGTTTCTGGCCTGTGGGGGAAAAAACAGTAAAAATCCAGATTTAAAAAAGTGATTAATCGCTTAACTGATTTTCTAAACTAGGGATGCACAAGCTGTAGTCTAGCTCACAGCTTTATCTCTTTACTGCTGAATTATAGTTTTGGTGTTCCATGTTAGAAAATTATTAAAGATGGAGATAGTAATAATATTAACAGCTATTAATTGGTTCATATTAATTGAAGTTAAATTTTAAAAGTATCAAATTTATTTTTGGGTTTATTTTTTGATCACAAGTTCCATCGTATTTTCCTCTTTCTTGCCTTGTAAAACTTAGTACACTATTGAGAGACCAAGTATGGCCAACAGTCCAAAATTCTTTGTATAGCTCACTTCCCTGAAACAAAAGATTGGGTCCTTACTTTTCTCTTATAGCACTCACAATTGAAAATGTCTGCATTGTTGCTATCCACCAGATAATTTTATCCACCAGATAAAATTGTTGCAGCTCGTAAATTCTTGATTCTAATGTGTGGCAAGTTACTTTTCAGTTTCCATATTTTTCTAGATCATGATGTCAAATGATACTAAATATATTTATGAAACCTGATAGATTTGGGAGTGAGAATATAATAAATATAAGAGGTTATGACTTACAATCAATATTGTAGCATATGCAATATCACTTCTAATTGTAGCATATGCAATATCACTTCTAAAAATCACTTCTAATAAAACAACATTGCATTATATTCAATCTGCAACAAATTTTGAACTCTAGAAAGAAAACTTTCAGGCTGCATATAGTAGTTTGGAATATTTAGCTGACTTCGTTGATTTCAAAAAAGAGAAAGAAAGATAAGCAAGGTTAGATCTGATGATATTACAAAACAAGAAAATCCTAAGACTCCTGCCTTATGGAACGAATTGCCCACGGACATATGAAGAATCCCGACCTCCGTGCCTTCCATCGTGCTCTGAAGACCCTATTATTCCTGCTGGTCTGATGGGATAAACAATTTTAATTGGGTTTTTAAAAGTGGTTTTAAAATGGTTTTAGCTGGAAGTTTTAAATTTGGCCAAGGATTGAATTATTTTAATACGTTTTTAAATTTTGTATATTGTTTTTACCATGGCTGTTCACCTTCGTGAGTCCTTTGGGAGAAGAACGGTATACAAATAAAATAAATAAAGCAAAACAGAGGTTGAAAATACATTTTTGAAGATTCAGTATATGAATTGAACATGGTCATGTCTGTAATCACAAAGAGATGAGCTTAATTTGAAGAGGGAAGTCTTTGTTTTGAGCAGCATGATTTCTTTTGACAGTGTCACCGAAATTATATATAAGAGTTCTGGTGTCACAGTGGTGTGTGTGTGTGTATTACTTTATTGAATTATTTTCTTTATCAAAATTTGAGAGAGCTCTGATCTGGGCAGAATAACAAATCCCTTTCCACATGGACATCCAATGTAAACTCAAATGATATCAAATGATGGCAAATCCCTGGATATTCTAGAATATTCTCAACTTTCACAATGCATATTCCAAAAAATCATAAAACAAAATATGAGAAGAAAAAAGGAAGTTTCTAAGCAGTTTACAAAGTCAGCATATTACATTTCACCCCCTCTTCATTGCAATGCCAACAGGATTTCAGCTGGATTTTAGAAATCTGAACCACCAATATTTTATAATTCAAAAATAGGGGATTGAATTGTCTTAAAAGTATTATTTCTCTGTTTTGAATCACATTGACCTTGATAGCAAATTAATTTTTTAAAAAAAAAATCATGGCAAACGATTGTTATTTTAAAATAGAAAATTTTCTAATTTTTTCCTTTTAGAAGAAATAGGCCTATTTTGTGTACATGCTTAATTACAGGGTAAGTAGTCTTGTTAAAAATAAATATATTGGAAGGTCTTATTTTTCTGTCACTTCTATTATAGCTATCTTATGTTGTATCTCTATATATGTGAATGCTTTAAAAAATAAGATTGAAGGAATAGAGAAGAAACAATTACAATGTGATTGCCAGACACTTTCTCTTTATCAATACAGTTAGAGAGCCTTCTGTTGCTTATCCTGAAACATAGCTTAACATTAAGTTTTCACCTTTAGGCTATTGTATAAAATTAAGCACTTCATTTAGTGTCTTGTTGATAAATGGAAAGACTGAATTTACACAAATATTTATTATAGTACAGGTGATTACTTCAAAGTTGGCTGCAATGATGAGAATCTTGAAAATCCAAATAAAGAAGATTAATTCCTCTGCCATAACATTTGGTAGATAAGGCCTCAATATTAGAGGAGTGCTTAGGGTTGTTCCAAGGAACGGAACAGGGTGGGAACAGGAAGTGCCACAGAAAGTTCTTTGAGGCAGAGTTCAACCTTGCCCCATCATTTGTTGCCATGGTGACTGCCTCAGTGCTACTTTTGCCAAGATGACTGTACCAGTTCCACCAGTATTTTGATGATGAATAACCAGCATAAACAGGCAGAGCACAGGTTTAGTTTAAAAATCCATTAGCAGTTTGAAAACTGCATTTTTAAATATTATGACTGGGATAGTATTGCATCATCTAGCAGGGAATGCTGGGAAGTTGTTTAAGAAGAATTTGGTTTTACACCTGCAGGATTTAGAAACCTGCAGGCATAATAACCAATTTCCAATTTCTCAAAAAACAGGAGGCAGGAATTGGAGCTGTAGAACATTAGGAAACATTTTTAACTATAAGATATGCCAGCAATGAAATGATTTGTGAGTAGAAAACATGGAAACTCCACCCTTGGAGTTCATCACTAAATAGATAAGGAAGGGATGTTGTTAGGCAATATTTTAGAGACAAGAATTAAGCTGGCCATAAAAAGCTCTTCCCAAGTGCTAAAAACAGGAGGAGAAATAAAATAGGCTAAAAGAATGGCTATAAGGAAATAGAAATAGGTCAATACAGCATCTTTCAAAATCCAAGGATGATACAGTATTCAATCATTCCACTCTTACAATGATTTGGCTAAAACAACAGGCTTTTGGAATTGAAATATATGAATTTCATTGAATCATCTTTTAATGCCTTATAATTTGAGAAACACCAGAGAGGCTCTTTCTTCCATGATATGCCACTTAACTGTACCTTTTAATGCTTAGGCATCTTTCACATGAGTCTAAAAATGGCCTCATGGCTTCATTTTAAAAATGGCAAAGTAAATAACATGGCACAAATTGTAAAAGTTGGGTAGCTGCTCGCAATAAAGAGTATTTTGCATTAAGTCCTATATTACTTACCTAGGCATGGAAAACAACAATAACATTGAATTCAATGATCCTGAAGCAAGAAAGACAGCATTTGCTTTCTATTGGTGCATGTTCACAGGCATTTTGCTTTTAAAATGCTTTGTTACAAGACCCATTCATGTGGGCCAAAAAAAGAAGTTTTGTGTTGGCAAGCAGCTATTTATCTCAACAAAGCAGTCAGTGACTCCTTCCCCCATGAAGCACATAAATCAAAACCAATAACGAAATTGGCTTAAAATGGATATTAAGCATTGCAGTTCTCACTTATATAAATTACCAGAATTATTATTTCTAACTACACTTTCAGATTGCACAGAACAGCTGTTGATTGGTTGATTATTATTATTTAATAATATATGGCACCTTTCTAAACTAAACATTTGGACAATTTTGACAGTACAATATGATTCTTGGATTTGAGATCTATTGAGAAAGGGCAGGCTGCCATTCAGTCATATGTGATATTCCTGATATATCAGGTATAGTCATTAGAACAGAGGAATAATTTCTTAGAGAGTTCAGAAAATCCTTATGCATACACAGTTCAGCTTCACTGTCTTTCTTTCTCTGTCACACAATCATACCGTGTTGGTCTGCCCTCATCAAGGCTACCTTGTACGTGATTGACGATAATTAGGTTTCAACTGCCTTCTGATGCAGAAATACACACCATTACAGTTAGGCTGGTTTCTCCTCCTGCAATCTTGCCTCTTAAAGGGTATTGATTCACTCCTTCACATTTTTAAAAGGTCATAGCTATAATTCCATCTGAACTGTGCTAAGTGAAAATAGTTTGGAGAAATAATATGGTTACCGTTTAGTACTGATACAACTGAAAGGCAAGTTTTTGCTGTTTGTTTTTCTCTTTTAGTATATTTTAATTATATTTGATTTTTTTTATCTTACTATTCTTCTACAGATACACAATATTTACAAATTTATAAACGAGCAAAGCATCTTTATAATCTCTAATTTTATACAAAGAAGTTTATTTATTTGTAGAAAGGCTTAATCTACTTCAAATCTTTATTTAAGTTAAAAGCTAATAAATGTAAACTGGGTCCCGCTTCTCTTAAAACTTTTTTTTACATAGGATGAATACAAATTTAGTTCTATATGAAAGATTGTCTACTATGGTAAAAATAACAATGTCTTCTGCATTTGCCTTCTATGGTTAAAAAAACAACACTTTTGCTAAGAATTGGCTCATGCATGCACATAATTTGATTTTTTTATTGTATTGATAAAAATTTCAATTTTTCAAAGATTTAATTGATAGGTTCTGCAGTCAGTTTGAAATATACTTTTAATTTTATATTGGCTTATTCATACATGTAATTCATCAAGTGTTTAACAACATAACCTAACTGAAGGCATGCAGATTATACTTAATAACCTATTATCAGATTCTCCTAATATTTTATTTTTCTTTATTTACTTTATTTAATCAAATTTGTATACCGCCCTATTTCCAGAAGGAACTCAGGGCAGTGAACAGCCAAATAAACTACAGTGACATACAAAACTTTAAAAACTTTAAAATAAATTAAATAATTAGGCTGGAACAATTTAAAATCCAATTATAAAACATTTAAAAAACCCATTATAAAGGGGAGGTTTAAGCCAGGCCAGCCTGATGAAATAAGAATGTCTGTAGGGCGTGGCGGAAGGTACATAGGTCCTGTATCCTCCTTATCTCAGATGGGAGCTCATTCCAAATGGCAGGTGCCTGCACAGAGAAGGCTCTCCTCCTGGGGGCCGCCAGTCAACACTGTTTGGCTGATGGCATCCTGAGGAGCCCTTCTCTGTGGGAATGGACAGGTCGGTGAGAGGCTATTGGTGGTAAAAGGCGATTCCGAAGATACCCTGGTCCTAAGCCACGGAGTGCTTTAAAGATAGTAACTAAAACCTTGAAGCGCACCTGGAAGACCACTGGGAACCAGTGCAGCTTGCGCAGGAGAGGAGTCACATGGGAGCACCACGTCGCTCCATCACCATCCGTGCGGCCGCATTCTGGACCAGTTGGAGCCTCCAGGTGATCCCCAAGGGGAGCCCCATGTAGAGAGCATTACAGTAGTACAGGCGTGAGGTGATGAGGGCATGAGTGACCGTGCGTAATGAATCCCGATCCAGAAAGGGACGCAACTGGCGAATCAGGCGAACGTGATAAAAACTCCTCCCTGCCATGGCCATCATATGCCCTTCTAAAGACAGCCGTGAGTCCAGGAGGACGCCCAAGTTGCGAGCCCCATCCGTGGGCGACAACGACTGGCCCCCAATAGTCAGAGATGGCGTCAACTGACTATATGGGATGTTGGAAATCACAGCCACTCGGTCTTGGAAGGGTTGAGCCTGAGTCTATTCCTCCCCATCCAGATCCGTACGGCCTCCAGGCACCGGGAAATCACTTCGAGGGCATCGTTGGGGTGGTCTGGAGTGGAGATGTACAGCTCAGTATCATCAGCGTACTGATGGTACTTCACCCCAAAACCATGGATGATCTCACCCAGCGGCTTCACATAAATGTTGAACAGAAGGGGCGAGAGGACCAACCCTTGTGGCACCCCACATACAAGGGGCCTTGGGGTCAACCTCTGTCCCCTGTCAACACAGACTGCGACCGGTCGGAGAGAAAGGAGGAGAACCATCGTAACACCGTGCCCCCCCCCTCCCAGCCCCTCTAACCGGTGCAGCATGATACCATGGTCAATGGTGTCAAAAGCCGCTGAGAGGTCTAATAGGACCAGGACAGAGGAACAGCCTCTGTCCCGGGCCCTCCAGAGATCATCAACCAACACGACCAATGCTGTCTCCATGCTGTACCCAGACCTGAAGCCCGACTGGAACAGATCTAGATAGGCTGATTCATCCAGGTACTGAGGCAGCCACGCTCTCAACAACCTTCGCAACAAAGCGAAGGTTGGAGACGGGATGATAATTTACCAACATTGCCAGGTCCAAGGAAGACTTCTTGAGGAGGGGCCTCACCACTGTTTCTTTCAGAGCGGCGGGGAAGACACCTTCACTCAAAGAAGCATTTATAATCCCCTGGAGCCAGCCTCGTGTCACCTCCCGGGAGGCCAGCACCAACCAGGAGGGACACGGGTCCAATAAACATGTGGCTGCACTCAGACTGCTCAGTATCACGTTTTCTGGAATCACAGAATCAAACTCTTCCCATATAATATTCTCAAGACCTGTCCCAGTCACCTCCCCTGGATCTACCCACTTGGGGTTGGAGTCCAGCTGTTCCCGAATCTGAGCAGTTTTGTCATACAGATATTGTACAAAAACCTCAGCTCTACCCTCCAAGGGGCCTCCCGGCCCCCTGTTGCAGCAAGAAGTGGGTCACCCTAAATAGGGCAGCTGGGCGATTATCTGATGACGCATTGAGAGCGGAAAAGTAACTCCTCTTCTCCGCTTTTATTGCCAGTAGGTAATTCTTAATATGAGCTCTTACCAGTGTCCGGTCAGATTCAGAATGACTGGCTCTCCAATTGCTCTCTAGGCGTCTTTTCCGGTGCTTCATTTCCCTCAGCTCCTCAGAATATCAAGGAGCCAGGTGAGATCGGTGCCGGGTCAGAGGCCACAAAGGCACGACTCGGTTCAAAACCCCGGCGGCCGCCTCATCCCAGGCGGCCACTAAATCTTCGGCGGAGCCATGTGCCAGAGCCTCAGGAAATGGCCCAAGCTCCGTCTGGAACCTATCAGGATCCATCAGGCGCCTGGGGTGGAACCATTTCACCTGTTCTGCCTCCCTGCAGCGAGGTGTGGCAGTTCGAAGGTCTAAGCGAAGGAGGGATTGATCTGACCATTACAAGGGTTCAAGCGCTACATCCCCTATCTCAAGATCACTCAACCACTGTCCAGAGACAAAAACCAGGTCTAGTGTGTTTCCCCCCATGTGAGTAGGGCCATGAATTAACTGGGTCAGGTCCATAGCCAGGTCATAGTCAGGTCATGGCTTCCATAGATCCATGGAAGCCATGAACTCCCGAGCTGTCTCAGACGTCTCGCCGAATGATGGCAGGTTAAAATCCCCCATGACCATAAGCCTGGGGGTGTCAACCGCCACCACGGCAATAACGTCGAGCAGCTCGGGCAGGACCGTTGCCAGGTGGCAGGGAGCCAGGTACATGACTAACAGGCCCAACTGCACCTTATGACCCCACTTCACAAGGAGGGACTCACAGCCAGTCGTCTGAGGAACAGTGGCCTCCCTCGGAACAAGACCCTCGTTTATAAAACTGCCACCCCCCTCCCCTCCCCTGTGACCTTGGCTGATGAAATGCATGAAAACCAGGTGGGCACATATCCACGACGGGGACCTCCCCCTCCTGGCCCAACCAGCAAAGATTCTTCTTTTTAAGTTTCCATGGTAGTATGTAGGATGCAGAATTGCTATATATTTATCTTTAATAGCTCCTGACAGTTAAGCACATCTACAAAGCCAAACATCTGAGTATTGCACTACAAGGAATTCTTAATATTCCTACTGGATTTCTCATAATTCATCTAAAACCAATTTGCTAATATACTTTAACGTCCACAGCCTGCCATTTAGTATCTATGCCAGCAACAATTGTACACAGTACTGATAAATAGTTGGAAGATATGTGATAGGCTAGCTAACCTTATTTGCAAAAATGAAGGACTACAGACCTGAAATCCATTCATGCTCTTACACACCGTGCCCTGTTTTGCCTTTCTGTTCATAGTGTTGTAAATTTGTCAATTTAATGGGACACTTTGTAGATGCTTTCCTTTTTAAGTGCTCTAACAGGAGCAAATATTACATTGATCCAAATTCCAATTTAGCATTTTATTTTTGTGGTGGGCATATTTTTAGTTTTATAAAAATATGGAAGAATGTTATATTATGTATATGTAATTCTCAGTTCTCAGTTCTCAGTTTGGAAAAAATTACCCTATCCAAATGTCAAATTAAAGATTAACCATAAAATTTAAAAGTTGTTATGCATGGCATGGAATATAAATGATATTTCTTAATATATCCATATCAATCCTAGGTACAGCTAAGAGTATCACATTTAGTCTTTCAATGCCAGATTATCAATCAATCAATCAATCAATCAATCAGAATATAGCTGGAAGGGATCTGTGAGGTCTTTTAGTCCAGCCCCTCCTGTTCAAGTAGAACCTATACCATTTCAGATAGGTGGTTTTTCAGCCTTTTCTTAAAAACCACTAGTGATGAAGCATCTATAATTTATGGAGGCAAGTCGTTCTACTGGTTAATTATTCTCATTATTAGGAAATTTCTCCTTAGTTCCAGGTTGCTTATCTCCTTGATTAGTTTCCATCCATTGTTTCTTGTCTTACCTTCTGGTGCTTTGGAAAATAAATTGATCCCCTCTTCTTTTATGGCAGACTAAGATCCTGGAATACTGCTATCATGTCACCCCTAGTCCTTCTTTTCTCTAGACTGGCCATACCCAATTTCTGCACCCTTTCTTTATGTTTTTATCTCTGTCTTAGTTGCTCCTCTTTGCATTCTTTCTAAAGTCTCAACATCTTTTATGTACTGTGGTGCCCAAATTATTCCAGGTGTGTTCTTACTAAAGATTGATAAAGCGGTACTGATATTTCACATGATTTTGATCCTATGCCTATGTTTATACAACTAAGGATTGTATTAGGTTTTTTGAGTACTGCCGCACACTGCTGGCTCATGTTTAAGTGATCCTGCACTAGGTCTCCAAGGTCCGTCTCACAGTTACTGTTTTGAGCCAGTTTTTTTCTGCCTAGGTAGACAGGTGAAAATACAGATGTGACCAGGTCCAAAGTAAAAGGAAGTTAGATTTATGTTAATATTCTATGGAATTCCAAAGTATGCTTCAATTTGTCTCAAAGAGTGCCTTTAAAGTGAAATATTGAAGTGAAACAGCACTATATATCTATAATAAATTGATTGTAATAGCTGCACCACAGTGTTCTGAATAATAAAAATGGCTTTTGCACATGTTCAGATAACTCTTTTTTCCAGCTTGAAGATGCTAATATCAATGCCGAACTGAACCTGGCAGAAACTGCACCTGAATTCAGTAGACGCACTTCAACATTTCTAGTCAAAACAAAGCAACTCAATTCTCTGAATAAATCATTTAAAATCAAATTTCTTTTGCAACTTCAATTGTACCAGTGTTTTGAAATATTCTTACATAATCTACACATTTCTAAAATCTGCCTTTTATAATTTAGTACATTACTTTGAAAATGAGGTGCAGTGTATTAACACCTCTTATATACATTCTGAGTATTACAAAGAGTTTAGAAGTTTCTTTTTATTAATACAATTTAATATTTCCAAAACTAATAAATTAGTATCAGTCTTAATTATGATATATAAGTGGATGTATGCAAAGTTCAGACCATAATTTCTAAAAGTAACATTTTCATTAACTGTAGTTACAGTTAATGTATTAATCTGTGGTTCTCCTAGAATGGAAGCTTCTAAAAAATTGCTTGAGGGGAACAGGAAAAGGGGATGTTCAGAAAAAGATTAGGCCTTTTCTTGTAATGCTAAATCTAAGCAAAATCAATCAGTATAATAGAAACAAAAAGGTCATAGTCAATCCTTGCATGATTATCTCAGTTACAAAATGTAGCTAGAGCTTTTTTTTTACAAAAACAATAATAATTACTGAATTTCTGAAGAATGAATTTATTATGATTCTATGTGAATGTAACCACATGAAGTTACAATTTCTTGTTATTTGATAAGAAATTAAATAGCTTCTTATAACAGAAATCTGTTCATTCCATTTCCCATTCAGCTGGATAACAATTGGTCATAGTGATGCCTTATAGCAGAGGTCCTGAACCCCTGGGGTGCAGATCAGCACTGGTCCACAGCACACCAGGAATTAGGCCACACAAGCAGGCAAAGCCCCATCCATGCACATGAGGGATCCAGTTCTTAAAACTATGCTTCTATGGAACCAGACTCTGGTGCCCACAAGGTTGGGGGGCCACTGCCCTAAAAGGACCTTTAGTTTTGTCTAGCAAGACACATGTTACGGACAAAGCATGAAATTGCATATCGGAAAGAAGACAGTTGTGGTACATATCCTGATCTTTTGAGGAATAACTAATGATTATAGTCATCAATTTACAAAATAGTGATACAGAGAGCAGTAAAGTTGAGGTGAATCGTAAATACTGAAACTGAATTTGAGTAACCACAGATAATATCATCACAGTGGACAACAACCCAAGAACTCTGTATGTTTTATACTTTTTGGATATGTTTCCATCAGCATACTGACTTAGAATAGTAGTTATAGCCTAACACATCCAAAATGGCAATAAGTTAGGAAAAAGCTGAACTCGGCAATACATTCTAATAGAATTCAGCCATGTGGATCCTGAAAAACAAGGAGGCTCCAATGTAATTTGAAGTGCATCAGTTAAGGCTAGATACTTGACCCAGCTTCCCAATGCTGTCTTCTGAAATGTTTTCCTCTCGGTGTTAATAACGGATGATTCTTTCTACCATTGGAAAAAACTCTGAAAGTTCTGAACACCTTGCTTGCTTGCTTTCTTAGTTGTGAACTTTTGATGTAGCAGAATGTCAAGGTCAAGAGATGATTGAAGAACCTCCTTCCTTTCCTGAAGTCAGTGTTCCTCTATGATATTGTTTTCCACTGTAGAAGATTCCCTTAAAAATGAGGTTGAGATCCCTAAAGAAATTGCTTCAATCAGCAACAGTGCTTAATGACTGTTAATGGGAAGTGGAGATAGGATAGTAAGTGTTACTTTGATTAATAAGAGAACTGTGGAGAATTTAAATTGTGCCACTGATGGATTATTTTCTTCAAGCTTGATAAGCGCTTCTCATTTGTTCTTAAATTTGGTCAATACTGTTAAAGACAGCAAAATGAAGTATAATTAATTCTATTACAGCTGCTCAGACCTGCAACTAAGAAGCAGATTATGATGCAGACAACAATGTTAAGTAATGGTTTGGACATATTTTTTGGGGGGGGGAGTAATAGTGGTAGTGCTTGGTGTCTCCAAAGACAGTAGCATAACAAGTAATGCCTTAATTTAGGTTTACTTAGCCACAGCTACTTTTACTTGCTTCAGTTATGGGAAACTCTTCTATTAGCCATACAGTGGAATCTAGAAAGTCTACATATCCCTATTAATATGCCAGGGTTTTGAGATTTAAAAAATTCAAATCAGGATAATTCACTTCAGATTTTTTTCCATCTTTAATATAACATATAAGCTGGAGTGAGTAATTCATTTTCCCAAGAACCTCATGAGAAATTGGGATTGATGTGGAGAACCAAACCAAGAGGGCTGTGAAGGTATGCAGGCATGTACACATGCACATATGTAAATTGGGGGGAAAAAACAATTGTCTTTAAAATAAAGCAACGTATTTCCTCCACTTGTTTATCTGATTTCTAATTTCCAATGGTCCTCACGAGGGCCATTGGACAGGGACAACCAAAGAGCTGGATGTGATTCAGGGGCTATAAAATGCCCAGAACTGATATGGGAGTTTGGCAGTTGAGAAATGAAAAAAGAAAGAAGGAAAGAAAAAAGAGAAAAAGAAAGAAAGAAAGGAAGGAAGGAAGGAAGGAAGGAAGGAAGGAAGGAAGGAAAATAATCTTACAATTCAATTGAAAAACAAACTAAATTTTTAGGGGAAAAATAAAAAAAATGTTGTATAAGTCTGCATATTCTTAAACTAATACTTTGCTGGAGCACTTTTTGATTTTATCTGAGCATTCGGTCCACTAGGATAGGAGCCTATCAGCATGGCACATCTTGTCTTGGAAATCTTTGTCCACTTTTCCTTGCAAAACTGCCTCAGATCTATCATATTGCTAGGGCAATAAGGTCATCATTCCATAACATATTTTCCCACGTGCTTTTGTCAGACTTGATGCAGGCTTTTGCAACTATAACCAGCCCTTGATATTTTTCTTGCAAAAAAAGTCTTCATTTCATCCCACCCTACTCCACAGCCCAGATATATGAAGAATATGGAGATTGTTGTCAGATGTAGTACATAACTGGTACTTGCCAGAATTCCTGCAAATTGTTTAATATTGCTATAGGTCTCTTCACAACCCCTTGAACTAGTTTTTTTGTTTGCGTGTAGAAGTATCTAGTTTTTGGTAATGTCACGGCTGTGCCATATTTCTCCACTTAGTGATAATTGTCTTCATTGTATTACATGGCAGATCCAATGCCTTGGAAATGTTTTTGTATCCTTCTCTTGACTGATGCCTTTCAGCAATGAGATTCCTTTGAAACTTTATAAGCTCTTTGGCTTTTGTTGTAAGCAGAAATTGACTACATGTCAGAAAAATGTTACTAGAATACCTGAACTTTATATGAGCTTGATCAGAGTCACTTTAATTGATTATAAGTATGTAGTGATTACCATTTGATATCAATTTGGATGTGATTGGTTAATTCTGAATACAGAATAACATTCCTACTTATAAGAGGGTGTGCAATCATGTTATTGTAAGTTTTTGTTGTTATTTTTTCCCCTAAAAGGTTTTAGTTTGTTTTAAACTTGTTATATTCAAAGGTAAAATTTTCTGAAGTTATTTATCTTGGTATGATTTGTTTTCTTTTTTAAAAAAATATGTTTTATTTGCAGTTTTCTTTTTACACCATACATATTTTGTGGACAGTATACTGACTGGGTCAAATCTTTTTTAAACAATGTAACTAATGATACAAGTAAGTGTGTATAATCCTAATCATCCAACTTAAACAATACTATTTTCTCTTTATAATTCTTTAGCATTTTCCCGATTAATTCATTTAAACATAGATAACATTTCTTTGTGCCATGTATTTGTTATCCCCTACTAAATTACTAATATTTAATTTTAAAAATTACTCATTATTCCACCGTAACTTCAATTTTCCAAATGTGTAGGATTACTAATAAAGCCAATATTAACAATATTTAATCAATCCCGGCAGTGTATCTCAAAATCCCTACAATTTCTAATCCTTAATATTTTAAATTCACAATATACTTTAACACACTATTAATGTTGATAATACAATTAGGTAATCTAATCTTAAATTTCCATCTACTAATCTTAACTTTGTTATAATAAGTTGTATTATCTGCTAATATATATATACTACTATTTTCCCTACTTGTATTTTTCCATTTTAGTAATATATTTTCTCATGATCCATCATATCTTAATCTTTTTGAAATTCCATCATTTATTGACTTTTTAGTCAGCCTTTTATCTCTCTGTCTCTCTCTTGGAATCTTGTAGCTCTTTTTTATATATTTACACCTATGGAACATTCCCTTCTGGCTGCCCTTTGTCTTTTTATGCTGTATTATTTGAACACCCATCCACAAGACTTCCTTTTTTAAAAAGGAGATTTTTCTTTTGTCTCTCTGTTTTATTATGAACTTTATCTTTTTTATTTTTAGCTTCTTGCATCTCATTTTGATTTTCCAATTTCATACCTATTTCTAATAGGTGTGAAATTTCTAATTTCTTATCTATTTTCTAATTTCTCATCTATTTCCTGAATCTCGTATTGCTCTTTCCCCCCAAATTGTTGAGTGAATTCTACATTCATTTCTGTGTGTTTAAACAATCCCCGTCTCGTTAGTGTTCTTTATAGTTTCACACACACTTTTTAACATCAAGAATATTTCTCCATATGCCTCAATCATCCCCTGTAAATCCATTTTATCTTGATCCATGATCTTTAAAATTATTTAGTAATTTACAGCCTTATAGTTTTCCAATTATGTCAGATGTGTGAGCTCTCAACATATCCCAAACTAGCAATGATGGTTTTTTTCTTTAAGGTTGCTCCTGGTCGTCCGTTCCAAATTTCTTCCAGCTATTTTTTTGTTTCGTCTTCATCCATCCAGCCTTTAATATGTGTGCGCACTGTAATTCGTGGTGGGAATTTGACCTTTTTAGGCAAGGTCTTTCTTTTAAAAATAATGACAGGCCGCATCTTAGTTCCATTAGCCAAACATGACAGAACGACTGTGAATTTTTTTTTTTCATTTCCTGTAGTTCTGAGTAAAATAGTTTTGTCTCCCAAACTTGCCACAGTTCTGTTGCTTGGAAGATCAAAGGTCATAAGTGTTTCATCCATATTCCCAATATCTCCCAGTTATGGATCCTTCTTGTTTTATGATGAATGAATGGCATAGAATGACATCACTTTTTCATTGCCAAGGTCTTTTGGCAACTTCGGTGAAATCTTTGTTCTTTGCCACAAACATAGGGCAAACCTATTCATGAAGTGGGTACACCATTCTGCTGATGCAACAAAATCTTCAATGCCTGGTGCTTTTATTTTGTCATCTTTAGCCATTTGAAGGGCACGTAAGTGAATTCCCGTCTGTGTTACGCAGTAATCATTTTGACAACACTCCATAACCATTTATGCAATTTAGTCTGTAGAGTCCGATATGAAGTCGTTAAACCATATCAAGCTTTTTTTGCCTTTGGAATCTTTTCCAAGTCAGCTTTCATTTCCCACCATCCCCTCACTTTCAGTACTGTTATTGCTTTCTTCTGCTCTTGATGTAGCCTTAAGTTTGAAACCAGCTTCGTATGACTTGCGTTTTTGTTTTGGTCCAGGAATCCATTTCTAACATCATAAAAGAAAAAGACTTTGAAAAAGAATGTCGTACCATAGTGATTGAATTCTCAAAATATGCTGTAATGCAACACATGCAGTAACACAGTGTGTATACAACACAGTATGTATATTATGAGCCCTAACACAGGCTCTATGCAAGCATAGTCAACACTGGGTCCAGATAGGGATTAATAAGAAAATAAAAAATAAAATATAGCAGACTAAGTACTGTAAATAAACATACTATATATCCAAGACCAGAGATATATCGCTACTTGTATTCAGCAATGCTTGGGCGGAAAAAGGGGCGTGACCAAGCACGGGTAAGACTGTAAAGGCTATGTCATTGGTCACAGTCCTGGAGAAGAGCGGGAGAAGAAGAGCAGTCGCATCCATCATTCATCTGACAAAGATGAGGTGCACCCCAGGTACCAGCAAACAGAAGCAAGGAGGTTCTTGCCCAGTACGGCATGGACAACACAGGCTGCCGGCATACAGGAGAAAAGAAGAGTGGTGATATTAGCAGTGATTAGACCACCCACAGAGCTGCAGGCATCTGCAGATGAGCGGGAGAGGTCGGAGAATACACTCACTGCACTGGAGAACAGGTAAGTGGGACCCTCACTCAAGTATAAGCCGAGGGGGGCTTTTACATCATAAAAAATGTGCTGAAAAACTCTGCTTATACATGAGTATATACGGTATACTGTAGCTGTAGTACTTCTTCCAGAAGCTGAGTCTCTTGTTCCCAAATCCAATGTTAAACACTCTGTCAAAAACAGCTAATTATCCGATAAATCCAGGGGGTTTAGAAATGCAAATAAGACAATTGCTCCCGAAAATCACCTTTCAAATTGTTTAAGCCTTTTTTCAGGCTTTCTGTGTTTTAAAGCTTTCCTTGAGCTTCTTTCACCTCTTGATTTTCAGTTGTTGTTTTTCTCCGTATATTTAATCACCGCTTTCTTAGGCTTGGAAGTTCTCTTTTAAAATTCTTATACTTAAATTTGGTCTTCATTGTAAAAGTTGGTAGTATCTCACCCAGTTTCAATGCTTTGTCCACAATCTCCTCCAGCACAAATCTTAGAGTCCTGGTTGTCCCACCTTTGTGATTGCCAAAAATGGCCGTCATCCCTGCTGCCTTTCGGGAGAGCTTGCTTTGGACCTAACAAGGAAATTGAGAGTTCCTCATGGTCAGCGAAATGTTTCTCCTTCGTTCATCGCCCCTACCAGGTGGCTATGACCTGACAGCAGTTACCGGCTGGATTTTGCAAGGCTTGGCAGAGCCTGCTATTTTCCAGCTGTTCTTGCCATGACATCAGCCGGAAGTCTGATATGATTTCTTTTAACATCTCAAAAAACTGGCATTTTAACAGAATTTTCTATATCCACTGTACATGTGAAATAAACTCCCACTTCTAGAGGAAGTATACTAAGTACAAAATGTTTAAAAAAATAAATCTGATTTTATAATATTTTAATTTGTGAGAACTTTAAAGTCATCTGGCTGTGGAATTGCAGAAGTCTGAATTAGGATGATACAGGAGAGAATTGGGATCTGTATTCTTACACTCAAACTGTTCATTTTCCATTTTTTGCTGCTGCAAAGACCATTTTATGCAGGGTAATATTCAAGGGCAGAAAAAGAGGGAGAGGACAATGGCCCCAAATTTTTTTAAAAATTCAGTCAGTAGGGTTTATGCCATTATCATCATCATTATCTGCCTTTATACAGTGAATGATAAAAGTTCAGGTAGTCTGATACTAATACACTAACTAAGAATAGATTTTTCAGAAGTGGTTTTCAAAATTGAATCATTATAGCTTGGAAAACCAGATTCTAAAAAAGAATAAGTGAGAGCTCTCTGTTAAACCGGATGAAACTTGATTTCATCAGGAAAAATCTTCAGTGTTTTTATGGATTACCAAAAGCTAATATTCTATTTTCTTTTCTATCCATTATTGTTTTGTCTATCATATCTTCAGGAATTACACACGTCATACTCAGTTCTTCAATCTAAAAGAAAGAGATTTGACCAAAAGGTTCCATTGGTTTTTTTCATTATTATTATTTTATGTTTCTCCTTTTTTTCAACTCTTTAGACACACATAGAGAGAAGTTACAAATAGCAGTTTAAATAATCACCAATCCCATTCAAAATACTTGGCTGAAGAGAAATGTCTCAATTTGTTTCCTGAATGAGAACAATCACAAATTCTTAGGGAAACATTTGACCTGTACTCCAAAACTGATGGCCTCCAAAATTAAACCTTAAAGATGATCTAGTATCTGATAGGTTCATATGCTGATTTGGTATTTTAAAAAGTAAAATAAGTCCTGATTTCTCCCAAAAGCAAATGGTAACCAGTGTAAATATTTTGAGATATTTTTGAGGTGTTGTCCACTCCTCTATGCTGTGAACCAATCAGCAACCTAAATGCTAGACTGTGTGCCAGTTGAATGTTCTTGATACTCTTCAAAAACAACCCTTGTATCATAGTAATATTATATATATAGTAATACTATATATCACATCTTAGTAGTATAAAAATAATTGCCAGAACCAACTGATTTTAAAAACTACATACAAACAACTTTCTTAACTTTTGTTTTTCTTCCAATTTAAGGCTGAAGGTGAGATTTATCAAATTCCCAGAAGGAAACTGGAGGCTGACCTGAAGAAGACCTGCATTGGAGAATTTTCCCAGGTACCATCCATCTTTGTTAGGTTGATACACTGAGACCTAGTTTCTGGTCCAGGTCACATTTTCTCACCATTGTATCATAATAATTGTTCTGAAAGAGAAAAGTGTAGATTGTTCAACAGTACTTGTTCTGTTCCTTTTTAGGAGACTATTTCACTTTCAAAATTTGGAACTTCTCCCCCCTAAGTGAATTTTATAATGGGTTTATTTGGAAAGGAAATTTATACAAGTACTATCTGATTTGATAAAGAACAGACTTTTCTTAATGAAAGACTCAAGTTTGTCACATAATTTAGAAGGGATTATTTGGCTGTGATATCTTTTTAAAGTTGATTGAATGATATACAATTTCAATTTTCACTGTAATATTCTTCAAAGAATACAAGCAGAAAACTAGTAAGTATGATAGGATATATTTTATTTGTAAGTTTTACTGTTGATTTTGGCAAAAGTTGTCACATGCTGCAGTTAGATTATTTATGACAGCAGAGTAATTTTTATCTTCCAATTTAATTCTGTGAAAATTAAATTACAGATAAGAATACAATAGATGTGGTTAAAACAGCTAGTAAATGCTAGGGCATGACAAAATTTTATTGCAAAAAAAGAAATTACATCTAAGCCATTGTTATTGTTACAAACCAGGAGAGCATGACTTGTACCTCCAAAGACTCAGATGCAACACTTTCAGCAGTGGTCCAGAACTCTTCATGTGATGGAAGGGGAAACTGTTAAGTACATGATGAATTACAATGTTGTGTATTTAATTTTATAATTTTATAATTGTAAATTAAATCAAATATGTGTTTTATCCTGGAAAATTTTATGTCTCCCAACATTTTGATCATAATTAGGCTTGCTGTTCTGGAATTCTTATGGTGTTCTTATTGGTATTTGAAAGTTTAGATTGTGTTTTCCTGGCATAAAAATTCATGAATTCTCACGTAGCTTGTTGGCTAGATACCAAACACCTTAAAATGAATGAATAATACTTGATTGTTTTCCAAAAAATGCACTCAACTATGTAAAATCCATCAGCAATATATAGCAGAACCTGTCCTCAATTTTAGCAACATCTTTGCTTATGGAGCATATGGCAGGCAAGTAGGCCAGTCTATCCTTTAGTTTTACCACAAAGTTTGAAGGAGGTTACCAGAAGAATATGAGTATTCAAAGTTCTGATTCTCAGGAAAATTTTAATTTAAGACATTTGTGAGAAATTATCTCATAAATCTGCCATGAACAAAGTTTAATTATACCGATACTATTTTCTGGAAAGCCATATTTTATCTCTCCCTGTGCTAGAAATGTATAAGATAGGATTACCAAATAGATGCACAAATGGGAAGACCTGTAGATGAAGTTTTCAGTATGTCTTTTCTCCTATTTAGATTTTGTTTTGCAACCCAGAAAGTGAAAGGCTTTCTAAATGTAGTCCTACTACTTCAGTCAAATTCGGAATTCAACCAGCAAATGAAGAAATAAGGGTGCCCATATCAGGTGTGCCAGCATTTTAGAAAATGAACTCTGATTTCTCTGTTTCAAGACTAACCCTCCCTTCAGCACTTTTGGCACTTTTCACCTTATCTGATACTGTGACAACTTTATTTGACATTTATTTAATAAAATTATCTTGTTTCACTAACTACACCTTTTATTCACAGTCTTTATATTAGAAAAATACTTTATATCATTATCAGGAAACACACTTCTTTTTTTTTTATCTTAGGCTTTTAAATGAAGATACAAGATTCCAAATTTATTCTTTAGGTTATATGGAACAAATTACAGATAAGTGAATCAGTAATGAAATTTATAATGAAAATTTCTCAAGTATGAAACATTGGCACAAATTAATTACAGGATTTTACAGCTACTGTAGTTTATATCATAAAAACAAAAATGACTGAGGCTTTTTAATTACAGCAGGAATATACTAAATTTTTATAGACTGCCATTTTGTAAAAGATACTTGGAAATAAAGCACAAATTCCATCTTTAGGTGGCTAATGCATCAAAGTAAATATGCTAAAAGCAATGAATTGGTTCCTTGGATATTACACTTGGCACAATGACTAATGGAATGAGCTTTTGTTCTATTTACATTTCATCAAAAGTTTTCAAAATCACTTAAGGTCACAAAAGAGACATGAACATGTGTATTTTGAATATGTTATTCTTGCCACCTGTGTCTTGAGACATACTAGGACATGATGTCTTTCATGGAATTTCTCCTTTCCATGTGAAAGAATTAGGAATGGTGTCATCTTATTTTCTACTTATTCTGCAGAATAATTGATGCATTAGAAGTATGTCAAAGAATATCCACTAATCTTAACCCCTCTGCTAAAAGTGTATTTACATCTCCGTTCTCTCCCTCTCCCTCTCTCTCTCTCTCTCTCTCTATATATATATATGTATGTACATATGTATGTATGTATGTAGTCAAAAGGTTCATTATTTTCTTTTTTTAAACATTTTTTATTTTTTTATAAATATATCAATGCGAGAACAGTGTGGCCCCTGAGTGTCATACTCAAGGAGCCTTGGTGGAGCAGCGGACTAAAATGCTGTTAAAGTAGCACTTAACTGCCAGCTGCCTGCAATTACTGCGAGTTCAAATCTCACCAGGCTCAAGGTTGACTCAGCCTTCCATCCTTCCAAGGTAGGTAAAATGAGGACACAGATTTTTGGGGCAATAAGCTGACTTTGTATAAAAAAGAAAAACCGCTTGGGGGAGAACCAAAAGCCCTACTAAGCAGGTATATACAAAAAGTATGAAGGCTATTGCTTAACGCATTGTAAGGCACCCTGAGTCTTCGGAGAAGAGCGGCATATATATCAAAACAATAAATAAATAAATAATAAATACATTTTAGTACAAATAAATAATCATCATATTTACTACATTTGACAAACATAGTTCTGGTAATAGTACACACACTTATATTAAGTTGTAATCTTTAATTATTTAATTATTCAATATTTCAATATGTTATTTTTATGCCAATCACCATATTCTGAGTGTCATTCCTTTTGATACAAATAAAATATTATTAATCATATTTGTTACATTTAGCAAGCATTTATAATGCCAAATGAAACAGAATTAATAGAAAAAATTCTAGAATGCGCTGAAATGGATAGGTTAATCAAAGAAATACAAGAAAGAGAAGAATCAGACTATTACAAAATATGGAACAATTGGTATAATTGGTTAAAAACTAGAAATAAACAAAAAATATGGGGGAAATATTACCGGTATAAAAAAATGTTATTAGATTAAGGAGAGATGAAGAAACGTATCATAAGCAGAATGTCACTTTGAAATAATGCTTAAGAAGGAAACATGATGTCAGCGCCTCAAATTGCATTTCCTTTTCTTTTTGTTTATATGTTGTATAAATGTTTGTTGTGTATTATGTTACGTTATGTTTTTTTAATATTTATACTCTAATAAAAATTTATTTTAAAACATTTAGCAAGCTTGTATAGTTCTAATAATAATACACATATCTATATTTGATACACACTATTATATTTAAAAATATTTATTTATTTATTTTATTTATTTATTCAATTTCTATACCGCCCTTCTCCCGAAGGACTCAGGGTGCCTTACAATGCATTAAGCAATAGCCTTCATACTTTTTGTATATACTTGCTTAGTAGGGCTTTTGTCTCTCTCTAAAATATTCCCTTTCTATCCATCGTCTCTTGCCTGCTTTAAAGCTTTAATTATTTGTTACTTAGCTTGCCTCCCATGTTCGTTCCTTGGATCTTTATCTCTATCTGCTTCCATATCTTGACCAATCATTTAAAACATTTCTCTGCCCTTCCCCATTGTCAAAATTTCAAAATATCTACTCTTGCCCCTATCTGTTGTGACCCAGGCACAAGTAGTTGGTATTAAATACAAACAGTTTGAAAACAAACAGACATTATTAGAATAGCTGAGAATTAACTCATTCTCAGCGTAGTCCAAAGTAAATTAAAGCAAATTCTTCAAACACAATTTCACAGTTTATCACCTGACCTTGGGATAATAAGGCAAACTGCCAAAGGCTTTTCTTGGCAAAAGTTCTGAAGCATAAGACGCCGACAAGAAATGAATACAGTGAAACAAGAACCAATTCTCTCAATGTTATTTTCCAACAAAGAGGTCAAGTTTCTGGTCTTTTAAGCCTTATGGGAGGGGCCAATAATCTCTTGGCCCTACTCCCGAGTTATCCTCTCTGCTTTATCTGCTCCTGCCTTCTGGCAGCTCTTTTCATACATGCACTAGGAACAAGCTCCTCCTGCTCCTCTGCCTCTCTATTGTCAGCCTCTGGAGCATCCAAAGTACACACATCACTCCCCGATGGCCCTGGCCCCATTTCTGCCTCTGACACAGAGCCCTCATCCAGGCCTTCCCAGCCTCCAGGACTGGCCCATGTTCTTCCTCAGCATCATCGCTGTCTGACTCCACTGCCAGCTCCACAGGCTGTGGGTGGACCACAACACTTTTTCTCCTTCAAACAAGTCTTCCTGCAACCCCAGTTCCTTTTTTAATTCCCTTAAAATACTCTCCCATCGGCTTATTTCATCAGTTGTTGTTGTTGTTGTTGTTGCTGCTGCTGCTGCTGCTATTATTATTATTGTTATTGTTATTGTTATTATTTCCTTCTTGCCATCTTGTTTTATTTGTTGATTTATCTGTTCTGTTTTTTAATCTACTCTTTCAATTGGCTCCTCCTCTGCCTGGGTGTCTTGGTCACTCCTTGTCCTTTGTGTCATGTTTTCCATGCATTTTATTCATAATCTTCTTGTAGCTTCTTGTCAAAGTATCCTTAATACCTTGAATTACCGATGCCATTTCTTCCCAAATTCCATTCATTTCTTTCTGGTGGAGCATCTCACTTAGTTTTATTTTGTCTCTCTTTTGTCCAATAATCCAAAAACCATATATTCAAGTCACTTCTCAAAAAGTTCAATATTCACAAATCTTTATATGCTAAAGCTAATCAACCTGTTCCTCTGGATAGTCCCAAAATTTTTTCCGGAACCTTCATAGATCCCTCTATAAATTCAGTCTTATGTTGTAGCCTTCATGGGTCACTTTAATAATAATGTCCTTCTTATTTTCATGTTTAAATCTTCAATATCCAAGCATTTCCAGAATTTGGGGAATGGGTTATGCCTTTCTTTTGTCAGCACTCTTAAGTCAAGTTTCAATGTTAACCAGTTTTATCCAAATTTAATGGTAACAATCCAAAATATAAATATGATGTTAGTTTTTTAAGTAAATAGTCCCAGCATTTTGAAATGCCTATCCAAAGCAACGTCTGCCCAATTTAAAAATCCAATTTTCTGTATTTTTTAAAAGGTTTTTGCCTTTCTCCCTTTGATTCTTTTTCCTTCAATTTTGAAATTCTTCTCAAAATGTTAAATCACTGCTTTTAAAAATAGCAGTGAAACTCTCTTTTCCTGGATATTCTTTTGAAGTTGAGTTTTAAATAAAAAGGATTCTTCTCAACCAGTTCCAGACATGTTCACCAACTCTGCTCCAGTACAGTTCTTAGGTGTTTCTTGGCTGTCCCAGCTTTGTGGCAGCTTTCTTTAGGCTGCCTCTTCTCCTCACCGTGTCATGGAGGAAAAAAAGCCCAGAGTTCAGCAGGAGAGTTGCGATCTCTTCCATGACCTCTTAGGGCATCCTTCCTTAGCTTCACCTACAAGATGGTGTTGGTTCCTCTTAGAGCCAACAAACAGCACAGGAAATGCGGAAATCCATTCCCTGTGTCCGATATCGCTGCTACATCAACCGGAAGAAAAGATTCATTAATTTCAATGGAATGTCAATGTTAGTATGCTTGGAAGGAGTAGATAACCTGTGACCCACCATCCTTCATTATTGCCCATGATGTCTGGATCTGCTGGAAATTGATGTTTAGCAATATTTAGTGCCATAAATTCTCTATTGCTGCATTTTCAGAATTCAAAAGTATTTGATCCTAGGTCTTTAAAGAAGGCCTAACTCTGAAGATCTTTCAGAATCAATTTTTAAATGATTTACCTCCTTCATAACTGTGGGAGCACTGTATGGATTAAAGTTGTAAGGAGTAGAAAACATGTATTTATGGTGGCTATCTGCCATCATATTGAACATAATCCATATTGAATATAATCCAGCCATTGAGTTATTTATATTTGGTAGAATAGACATGAAATTCAGAAGTCATCAAACATAGGAGCAAAAAGTAAATAGAAGTTACCACAAGGCTGCAGAGTAGGTTAGAACCATAGATATGAATAAAATATAAGTTAGTCATAGCTACCTTCTATTGATTTTAAAGGATCTATAAATCTTAAAT
Organism: Coluber constrictor foxii; assembly: GCA_038048745.1. Lineage (NCBI taxonomy): Eukaryota > Metazoa > Chordata > Lepidosauria > Squamata > Colubridae > Coluber > Coluber constrictor. Next base: position 131,558,101 of record CM075961.1, read on the forward strand.
ATAATTAAAATGATATTTAAACCAATTTGTTGTCTACCACTATTTAAATATTATAAATCATCCTTAAAGAATAATCTAATTCCAATTAAATTTCTTGTGTAATATGTAGCAAGGTTATTAAGAAAGCACTTTCTTCCCTAAAAAAAAAATTGATTGTAAGCACAATCACAAAAATGCATTCCTAACGCACATAGATAAATCCTATGTCACATAGATAAATGAAAAATGAAGCACAATTACATAATATAAAGTACATAAATGTAAGAGAATTTGTAAATAGTGTAAAGATAAAATGCTTAAAATGTTATAGGGACTGAAATTAGTTTTTTGGAGAGTCTTTTGCTGGTTCAAATAAAATTAATTCAGAAAAGCTGTAAAAAAAGAATGAATATTGAGGAACCGGAAGCGTCGTGGCGATACTGGCTGGGAAATAGCAAAGCTCCGAAGGGCTTTGCGAAAACCCAGCCAGACAAACCGCTGTCGGGGGGGGGGGGGGGTTGTCTTCAGACTGCAACCGTCTTGGAGGGACGGAGGAGAGAGAGGTGTCTAAAAAGACCAAAGAGGAGCAGGAAAGTTCCTTGGAAGGTTGGAGACAGCTCTTTGATCCGACGGTGGGAGAGGCGGCAATTATGTCCGCTACAACTTGGAGCAACCAGTTTAAGATGTCAGCAGGAGTGGAGATTGAACAGAATATTGTTACCGGGTGAGTAATTGGCCAACTCACAGGTAAGAAGAAAAAACTTTTAAAAGCTTGAAAGAAGTCCCAACAACTAATTAGCAGCTAATTGGCATTCGGGAATTTAAGCAAAGGAACAAAAGGAAATTTAAAACTAAAACTAAAGCCTTAGGGACCTAGGGCACCTTTCACTGGGACTTAAAACTGGATTTGGATGAAATTAAAACAAGATAAGAAAAAAGGAGATAGAAAAGTATTCTTTAAACAACAAAAGGAGAAGAGGAAATAATCATTTTTGTGGATTTAAAAAGGGATATTTTGTGGCTGGAGGATTTGTGAATTGGAGAGAAACATCTGCTGGTGGAAAGAAAGTATCATACTAAGCTTATTTATATCATTGTGAGAAAATTCTGGAAGTATTGTAAGAATGTTTTGTTTATATAACTAGAACGTGATTGCAAGAGGAATAGGGAGAAGAAAGACTGAAATTGGAATGGCTCAAAGGAACGTTTAAATTGGACACTATCTGGAAAGAAAAAAAAGAAAAAGGAGACATTACATGAACTTAGAATATGAATTATATGTAAAGGAATAATAAATTTAAAAATCCTTGCCTTTTACTTATTTATTATTTATTTATTAGTTCAATTTATATGCCGCCTTTCTCCGGAGACTCAGGGAGGCTTACAATACATTAAGCAATAGCCTTCATACTTTTGTATATACCTGCTTGGTAGGGCTTTCGCTCCCCCCCCCCCAAAGTGGTGTTCTTTTTTATTCAAAGTCATCTTATTGCCCCCACAATCCGGGTCCTCATTTTACCTACCTCAAAAGGATGGAAGGCTGAGTCAACCTTCAACCTGGTGAGATTCAAACTTGCAGTAATTGCAGGCAACTGGTGCTAGTTAATAGCACTTTAGTCTGCTGCGCCACCAAGGCTCTTCTCTTGATAACATGGAGAATTGGGAAGGACATAAGTGAAAATTAAGATAGAGATGATTACACTGGGATTAACAGTGACAGAATAAAAATGTTGATTACACTGGGATTAACAGTGATAGAATAAAAAAAGATGATTACCCTGGGATTAACAGTGACAGAATAAAAAAGATGATTAATATAGATAGAATAAAAATGGATAAGAGGGAATACATCTCAAAAAGGAAGAAAAAAGAAAGAAATGGGGAAGAAAAAGGAGGAGAAGAAGGCAAGGGAATGGAAGAAAGGGAGGAAAGTGTAAAGAAATGGAATTGCGTAGAAATTAAAAGAAAATAGGAGATAGTAAAAAGGAATTTAAAAGGTGAATGTGTTAATTGAAGAGAAGGATGTTAACTTTAGAAATCATACGTAAAAAGCAATTTAGAAGGAAGGTACAGATTATTGTAAAAGGGATATAAGAAAAGATAAAATGAAATATGAGAAAGTAAAAAAGAAGAAATACACTATTTAATGTAAAATAGATCAGTAGATGCAATGTGAAAGACAGAATGGACTACATATTTTGTTGTTTGAAGATGTACAAATCTTCCAACAAGAAAGAAAAATAATAGTAATGAAAGAATTAATTGAAATTAAGGGGAAAATTGAAATGGAAAATTGAATAAAATGGATATGTTAATAAATGATGCAAGTAAGAATAAAACAATACATGTAAGAAATAAAATAGAAGAAAGATATTGTTAAGGGTTGAAAAGTTATACTAGTAAAGGATTTAAGATAAAAATGGAATAAGTTGAAATACATTGTTAATAATTAAAAGATAAGGGAAATTTTGAGAAAATAAATGAAAGAAAAATCGAGGTTGCCTGGACACCATAGTGGAAAATAGAAAACTGAAAATAGATACAGCAATGGAAAGAGATGAAAGAAGAGAAGAGGGATGGAAGGGAGGAAGGAGAGAGAGGAATGGGAAGAAAGGAAAGAGGGGAGGAAGGAAGGGAGGGAAAATAAGAGTAGGAGAAAGGGTTAGAAAAGGAGAAAGAGAGGAGGAGAGGGAGAAAGGAAAGGGAAGTAGAGAAGGAATAGGAGAAGTGGGAAGAAGAGAGTAGAAAGGAAAAAAGGGAGGTAGGTGGAAGAGATTGAAAAGAAAGATTGCTGTAAAATAAAAAAGATAAAATGGAAAAAAGGCAACCCCAAACATGAATAAATGCAGTAGGATAAAGAATGAGTTATTAAAAAATAAAAGAGAATAAATATGAGTTAAAAAAGAAAAATTAGAATTTGAGGGCAAATAAAGATGTTGTTTATAAGCATAGAAATAAGAGGGCGAATAAAGATGTTGTTTATAAGCATAGGAATAAGAGGGCGAATAAAGATGTTGTTTATAAGCATAGAAATTTTAAGACATGATTAAAAAATGGAAAAAAGAAATTTTGGCAAAAATTGTAACTGAGTAAAGTGTATTTGAATATGTTAAATTGTATAAGTTATGATATGGCCAATGTTCTGTTTATAAAATATCTGGGTAAAAGGGGTTGGGAGGGAAATCAATAAAACTTGATTCAAAAAAAAAGAAAAGAAAAGAATGTATACTGTGATGTTTTACGTGAAATAAAATTTAGGATTAAACAAAGATGTTTTATATGTGAACAGGTATTCTTTTTTAAAAAAAGAATGCAGACTTTTTCTAAATTGTAATAATTATATTGGATGTGCACTATGTTAATAACATCTAGTATGATGAAATAGCAAAACTTTCATGCACATGATATAGATACATTACATAGGAATTTAAAAAATAATTTTATAGTTTATAAAATCCTATCAAAGTTGTGATTCACATTTGTACCTTCTGCTTTGAAAACATCAATCACCCTTTTTGTTACATATGACGAACAAATAAAGGAATACCTGACAGGAGAAACCAGATATTTCAATTGATGGGAGAAGCTTGGGGTACTTTTGGATTGAGAATAATCCATTCTATAACTGGTTAGTTTATCATTTATGTATAGTTTTTAAAAATTGTTTATTTTAGCAACAGCTGTCTCATGGAATTTCCTTTTTATAAATATTTAATGTATTCCCGATGCATATCTCTATGTGTGTATACCTCTATCTATCTATCTATCTATCTATCTATCTATCTATCTATCTATCTATCTATCTATCTATCTATCTATCTATCTATCTATCTATCTATCTATCTGTCATCTATCTATCTATCTATCTATCTATCTATCTCTATCTATCTATCTATCTATCTATCTATCATCTATCTATCTATCTATCTATCTATCTATCTATCTATCTATCTATCTATCTATCTCTAGTATTTGGCTATATATGAAATGCGCTGAAAGATATTTTTTTAAAAAAAATTAAACCTAGTTAAAAAGCACTTCAAGATTTTCAATAATTTCGTTGTCCAGGTGTTGCTGTGACATTAATTCAGATAAATGCATCATAGAAGATCAAGGGTTGGTCATTATTTTTGATCGCCACAATTCATGCTCAGAAAAGCTGGACACAAATAATGGAAGGAAAGTCAACCCCCCATGGCACTGCTAGCTAAGGAGCAGGGTTATGCTTGCAGCCGCTTAATGGGAGGCTAATATTCTCCTAGCAAAAGGAAGAATGTTGTACCAGTAACCAACAGCTGGTACGTGGTGATGGCTTATATCGGGGGAAAATTTCACTGGCTCCCAACGTGATGAATAGCCTTTAATTGTCCATATTCCAATACCTATGGAATTGTTACAAGCACTGCTGATATAAAGGGAAATACTATGGTATTAAAACAATGCTCTGTAACTCAAGCCTCTGCAGAAATAGTTAAATGGCTGCTTTGCCAAGACCACATAGTGAAATGTTACTGCTCTACAGGGTGGATTAAAATATGCATTTTATCCTAATTAAGCACAGCAGCCTCAGCTGGAGATCCTGTCACAAGAAGAGGAATCATTTTTACGGCTAGAAATGTACAGCTCAAGAAAGGATCCATTTGACAGTACTGCAAAAAAAAGTAACATATAGTTTTTTTAAAAATGATAAAGCAAGAATTGTGTATGAAGTCTTGAGTTTCACACAGCTTTTGTGGCGATCTCTATATAACTAAATGTGCAGAAATTGGATTTGCTCTGCTGCATTGGAAGTTGTTCAAGACATCATTGACTAGCAGTTCTAACATTTGCATAGGCAAATAATCACCCACTATAGATTAGAAGCAGGGCTGGATTCTAATTTTTTTTCCTACTGATTCTGTAGGTGTGGCTTATTTTGTGGGCATGGCTTGGTGGTCATGTGACAATTATTTAGGATATAGCAGAGATATTGGTCTACCAGGCTTTTAACTGCTTGCAGAGCTGTACCGATCTACTCATGTATCTTTGCAGGCATTGGTCTACCCATTTATTTTTGCAGACACCGGTCTACTCATTTGTTTTCTTTTAACACAGATCAGCAGTAGGGCGGCTCTTTGAAGCCCCGCGGCAAGAGTTTAAACAAATTTTTTCCCTCTAGCCATCAGCTGGGACTCGGAGGCAGCAATAGAGTGGGGGGGGGGGAGCCAAATAAAAGATAAGAATAACGCAGGGGGTGGGGGGGAGCAGAACAGGTTCAATAACATTATATCATCACCGCTACCGGCTCGATGGAACTGGGCTGAACCGGGAGGAATCCACCACTGATTAGAAGGAAGCAAAAACAAAATACTGGAAGTAGAAAACCACTGAAATAGGGATAGCTTCCTGACTTCTCTTGTCCTTCTTTTATAATAACAGTTTGAGTTGTAACCAAGGTTGATATTATTGCCTCTGGTTGATAATGTAGCCCCTTCTAATACCAAATCATTTATACCCCTCCCCAAAAATGTCATTTGTAAATCATCCAATTAAATTAAAATTACTTTTTAAGATATTTAAAAAAGAAGGATTATTAGGGGTATTGCATGAATATCCAAAGATGTTTTGTATTATTTTATTTTATTATTTTATGTATTTGTTTTCCATCTTGTATCAAACTCTGGGCAGAAATGTTTTGATGACATTTTGAAATCTGTCAACGTTTAACTCTAACTTTGCAAGAGTTTGTAATTTATTTCTGTCACAGATTCTTGTGAGTTCTCAAGATCTGAAGAACAACTTATTCAGAATGTTTTTCTCATCATCTCTTTTTGCTTTCAGGAGCATTCTTTATAACAGCTAATCAAGTTATTTACAGCTATGAATCCTATTTTCTCATGCTCATTATTAAATAGAATGGAAAGAAATTAACCATGGTTTAAGCATGCTGTGTAAAAACTTTACTTTAGTAACTTTCCCCTTTACCCCATGCACCTCGGCATATATTCATGCTGGCATCATGACCACATGAGGAAAGGGAAATGAACACCACCCCTAGAATCAGACACAACTGGACAGGGGATCATTAAGTAATTTAAGTTTTCTTTAGTAGTACATATTCCAGAAGGTTGATTTCACATGTTTAACTTTCTAAATATCTTTATTTCAAATTTAAAGAAGGTAATTATACTAGTCAGTATTTTTTCTATCTTGGGTTAGCAGTAGTAAACTTTGGCTTGTGATGGTTATCCAATCAGTTGAGTCCTATTTTTGGTGATTCTATGGGCCCAGTTTCTCTACAGCTTCTGATCTTGCTATCAAGTGTCAAGCAGCCCTCGACACCTGCAGATCAACAACAATAACAGATCACCTGGGGGAATGGTGAACACGGGCACGGGTGAAGGTAACAGGAATTAGGGACCACGAATAGGACTATACATCACTCGTGCTGGGCGCAGAGGGATCGTGTGGGGAGTGAACAAATGGAGGCTAGAGTAACCAGAGAATGACGATGTGGAGGAACGGCGACATCACAATCAGGCGACTTCGTTAATCCCAGTGGCAGCAGGTACGAACTCTCCTCCAGCTGAAACCCATTTAGTTGTGTTAGGCAATCCGGCATCGAGTAAGAGCTGTTGTGTATTAGCAATAAACCAGAATTGATTCACTAAACCCAGGCTGTGTGTATTCCCTGTGTGTTTGCACCAGTAGCCTAGCGGTACCGAGACTTGCACTATTTCTTCGAATTTTTCTATGCTGTGGCTGGTGTCAGTTTTGATGGTGTCCAGCCACGATGTTCTTTGACCGCCTGGTTGCGTTTTCTGTGTTAATGTAGAACATAGTACATAGAACATAATATTCTCTTTCTATTGGCTCTAGAGAGTGCTACCCTGGTAAATTTTCTCCCATGCTATTTCACACTTTTCTTCAGTACATTTGTCTGGGTCATGCCCTGTTCTACTTCAGAAGTCTTCTTAAGATCCATCTCTATTTGGATCCATCTTAGGTTGCTAGCACCACAATTCATCCATCAAAGTTCTCCTCACAATTACCCTAGTTTTTTTTTCTAAAGGCCCCATATTCCTTTGACAGAATAGCAGACTTATCTTTGTCCGTCCTATGGGAAAAAATGACTAAGATTTCCTACTCAGTCTTGTCACTTGTCAGCTCACTAGAATAAAGTATTAGTTGAAATGTCTGGGCTGCCTTCATACCTTTGTGATAGATTCACACGAAAAACATGGCTTCTTACAGTCTGTCACACTAAGTCTTCAATTTTGGGGGCTGCTCAAGCCATTTCAGAAACAAATTGTAACATTTTAATAAGCTAGATAGTTGAGGATGAATTTACATTTCGCTTAGTTTTTAATTTAGTTAAAATGAGATACAAGCTAGTATTTTTTTTTCCTTCAGTTAAAAATTTCAAAAAGAAATTAGATTGGGTACTTCTACAGTGGGAATTTCTGCTATGTTTTCTCAGAAGACAGTAGTCTAGCATTTTGTAAAGTTTTTTTCTGGTATTAATATATAGAATATATTGGAAGTTATCCCTATCACTACGTCTTTTCCTTTCTATTATTATAAAATAAAGGTAAAGGTTTTCCTCGCACATATGTGCTAGTCGTTCCCGACTCTAGAGGGCGGTGCTCATCTCCGTTTCAAAGCCAAAGAGCCAGTGCCAGTAGTCATGTGGCTGGCACGACTAAACGCCAAAGGTGCATGGAATGCTGTTACCTTCTCACCAAAGGTGGTCCCTATTTTTCTACTTGCATTTTTTACTTGCTTTTGAACTGCTAGGTTGGCGGAAGCTGCCACAAGTAATGGGAGCTCACCCTGTTACACACTGCTAGGGATTCAACCACTGAACTGTCGATCTTTTGATAGACAAGCTCAGCATCTTAGCCACTGAGCCACCAGATCCCTCTTCCATTAGTATACATTTTATCAAATACTGTTTTGCAATTTTTTCAGTATACCAATATTATTTTACATCAGTAATATTCTATGTAATTACAGCAGTAATATTCCATTCAGTCTTTTCCATGACTGAAAAAGAACGAAATCAGAAATTAAGGAGAAAGAGAGAAATATATATAATGTATGATGTGTTTTGAAACTATGGAGTTCTGCATCCCCCGCTCCATTTGGCTTTCCCTGTCAAGTTCTATAAAATCAGCTGTGCTTCTGGGATGGGAAATTCATCTTTACCATTGGCTATTTAGCCATGAGATTGAAGGGAGCAGAAGATCAGAAAAATGCCAGTGCAAGTTCTGTATTCAAAGAAAGAAAAAAGAATTTAAAAATGCACATAATGCTGGAATGGCAATCACAAGAGATTCCACGAAAAGAACTGATGAAAAAAAAAAAGCCTGCTGTTAGAATTTTAAGGATAAACTCACAGAGATCTCCTAAAATGTTAACTTAAATTTGCTTACTACAAAAAAGAATAAATGAAATCTGCTTTTTGGCCTTTGTTTCTTTTGTACATATATACTGTGTGCTAATGCTTACATGGTTCTCTCATTCATTTAGCAGCTTGGAATAATCTGCTCTGTTGTGTAATTTAAAATATTTGTTTTATCTCGAAGGCTATTATTTTATTAAGGTAGTTTTAAGCTACAATTTAGAGCTTGTAATTCAGTAAAGTTTTTGGAACTTTATCATCTTGCTGCATTCTGTCTGATTAAATTTGCTGTCTTTGCTAATATGCACAAAGATTCTATGATGACTAAATAATTGCAATAAAATTTACAATTGCAATAAAAAATATTGATGATAACAAAATAATTTTAAAATGATAGTTCAATGGACTGAATATTCTCTGTGCTAGCCTTATGGTTCATCATGATAATTAAGCAGTTGAGAACTGCTTACTTTTGAAAGACAACTGCAGTTTTGCTGGTACCTTACAAAAGAAGAGTTATGATTTATGGTGGGTTGAGAACTGCTTACTAAAAACGCCAGGGAAAGTTTTCTTGGTTCTGAAACATTAACATTTGCATTAAATAGTGTACACTCTTGTCAAATACTGCTTTTGCCATAGAAAGAAATGACACCTGTACTGTTTTCTAAAATGTTGGATTGGGAATAGGTAACCTAATAATCAAAGGGTAAATTTAACATTTGGGGCAGACAGTGTAAAATACATGGTTCTATATCAAATATTGGAGAGCTATATCATAAATATGATGAATCAGTTTGGTATGGTGGTGAAGGATCAGGCTAAAGGCCATGAGTTCTAATCCCACTTTAGGCATGAAGTCATCTGGCTGACTTTGGGCCAAGTCACTCTCTTTGAGCCCTGAGAAGAAGGCAATGGCCAAGAAAACTCCAGGGACTTGTTCAGGCAGTTTCCCAGGGTCAAAAACTGATATGAATGCATCTCTATCACACACACACACTCTCCTTCTCCCTCCCTCCACCTCCTCATGAGAGAACTAGCAAAAGATGCAGAAGAACACAGGAAATGCTATTAATTCTCCATAGTCATGGCCAAAGAGCTTCTAAGGTTTTCAAAAAGGAGCCCTAAGGCCTATGCCATGACAAATCTTGTTGATATGTATCATATTTGCAACACCTTGAGCATTACCACACCTTAACACACTTCCTCATGCATTATAAATTGAATCTTTTTTCCCCCTTTGCTTTATCTTTTCCCCTGTAGATCATATGTGCTTTCTAGCTCTTGCCTATTAAAGCAGTGGCCATGCTGAACCATAGCCGGTCCATAGTTACTGATATCTTGTGGCTTTATTTTAATAAAGGAGCATCCTGAAAAACTTGGAAGAATCATGTAGATTTCGTATAAAAATAGTAAGAATAAGATATATTCTTAGAAATGATTTATTGAATGTATGCAAAAAAATTCTGATCTGTAATTCCAGTGTTACAGAGCTATAGAGATACAGAACTATCTGTGTCACCAAGAAGCTGTGATATATGAATATTATTTTTTTTCTAAAATGTGCTTTATTATGCTTTATGCTGGGAATAATTAGGAAAAGAACTAAAAATAAATTTCTCAGAATTCTTACCGGTATATGGATCTATGGTACAATCACATTTGAAACATTTTGTATAGATATGGGTATAAAATTTCAAAAAGATATTGAAAAATGTGCAGAAAGAGGATTAAAATTATTAGAGGGACAAAACAATATTGCTAAGAGAAGAAATTACAACATTTGGGGCCACATATCAGAAAGCAGATAATGGGAAAAAGTAAGAAACATTTAAAAGTGTGCACAGCATAGAAAATGTAGACAGTTTTAATCCAAGGTCCACAATCAGAAAATTTGGGTTAATCTACTTACTACCATTTAGGATTGATAAAAAGAGGTGGTTCTTTATACAATGCATAGAAGTTAAATTGCAATGATTATAATCCTTTGATATAGTGAGGGTCACGAATCTGAATGGTTTGAAAAAGAGATAACATCCCTCACAAAGGATAAAGCTGTCTTTGGCTTCTAGTTTGATGTTATATACTACTACTAGAATTAATGCAATCTATCCTATATAGTTCCCAGATTTATCTGGGTTGAAACAAAACACTTTGAAACAAAAACGGTGTGCTGAAGAAAGCTTTGGCATCTTCTTCCTAAATTAGACCCAGCCAAGCCTGAAGCTGACATACTTCTGTGAAACATCACAGCACATACCTGTCAGCCGACTGACCATCCATAACTCTCTTTCTGTTCTAGTTTCTGTATTTTAGTTCTAGCAATGCATAAGCATAAATTGTCTTTAAGGGAATACTTGCCCTCTTCTTCACTGGGTTTATTTAATCATTCACTCCTAAAAAATATATCACCTCCCCAAAAAAGCATTTAATAAAACTACTTGAAGAGCATTTAAGAAGAGATATTATATCATAGATACTGTCCAGGTACTGTCCAGATACTGATGGCTTTGATGGTGTTTCCATAAAATATTATACTATCAAAGATTATTCCATCAATGATCATCATTGTCACCATCACTACCATCATCCACTTGCTCGATAAGAAGGAGAAAGAACAGCAGCTACTGTAGCCATATTCAGACATATTCAGCCATACAATAATGGCTGAATAACTTAGGAAGGATACCAGAGTAGCAGAAACTTTGAGTAGTTCAGAGAACTGGTAGTAAAAATTCTGACTGGCCCCACCCTCATCTATTCTCTGCCTCCCGGGTCCCAGCTGATCGGAAGGAAATGGGGATTTTTCAGTAGCCTTCCCCTGGATTGGGGAGGGAATGGTGATTTTACAGTATCCTTCTCCTGGAGTGGGGTAGGAATGGAGATTTTACAGTATCTTTCCCTTGCCACGCCACCAAGCCAAGCCACTCCCACAGAACCATAAGTAAAAATTTTGAAACCCACCACTGAAGGATACATATTGAATATGTACGGCTATTGATACATACATACATACATACATGCATACATACATTCTTACATATATATTCTGTAGGAAACTCCAAAGTCTGGGGACAGTAGAGTTCAAACTAGTAAAGTTGGCCATATGCAGCTCCTTTGAAATCAACAGGAAAATTCTATTGATTTGATTAGAGCTGGAACCCTCCAGAATCAAATATAATTTTTATGAACATGAAGGAGTTGCATAGCCAAGTTGTTCTCACTCTTTTCATTCTGGCCTCTCTCTCATTCTCTCTCTCTGTGTTAAGCATTTTGGTTGTTTAAGACCTTATCTTGTCTTTTGTTTGCCTGTTTTAAATGGATAACTCCTAACTCTTTGTGCCTCATTTAAATGAAACAAAGGAAGGAAGTTGCGCTCCTTAAAATAACTTACTGTAAAAGGATTTTGTAATAAAAATATTTGAGAAGGAAATGTCAAATTAAGCAAGGCCATTGTTAAGCTTTTTTATCTTGTCTAGATTCACTCCCTTTGGTTTGAATTTAAATTTAGTACGTGTGCAGTGAATATTTACTTTACACATGATATCAACTCATTCACCAATTTTAAAATTTCTTCTGGGAAAAGTATTTACAGTACATTATTCAGAATTTATGTAGGATTTTAACTCAGTTTTTAGGGAACAGACGTACTTTAAACCCATTTAATCCTCAAATGAAGATTAGATGAATTTTGTATTTTCTGCATTTGGCATTTGATGATCAGAGAATGTAGAGGCAACATTTCTTTTCTGACTTTTTTTGCACGTTAACATCCTTAGTTTAGACTAGAAAGTGTTCTTAATCCCAGCAAAGAATGGAATATAAAACTCTTTGTTCTTCCCTGACTCTCCCCAGCTCCACACCCTTCCCCCCCCCCAATTAGGGCACTATCTGCCTTCTCAATATTAAGAAGAAATATTCAAAGGACATTGAGAGCAGGAGGTGTCAGGCTAGTAATTTATCAAAAGATTTGATTGCCTTTCTCAGAATGAACTTGAGATCTTGGGTCCTCCTTAGGACAAAGAATAAGCTGTCTTCCATTTGGCTGAGTGTTCCATTCATGACACACTTAATGCTCCTGTAATCAGGATGGTTCTTCTATCTTATTTCTTTCCTTGCTAACTTGGCTTTCAAGCCATGCATGTAAGTAGTTGCCATATTCTTAAATCCACTTCATGCATAAGAGAAAAAGACCGGTGGTCTACATTAAGCTAAAACGTTGTCTTCAAAGTTGTACAGGCTAGCCAATGAAGCACATACTGGTAAAATCATCCCAGCAACCGTAATTAGAAACAATTAGAAACTCTCTGCCTGTACACATTTGATTTGTACCTCTTTAAGTTAATATCTATTGAAGTAATTTACTTTTCATGTTTTTGCCTTGCTTACTAAATATAGGACTATATTTCCCACAGTCTGATTCTGAAACATCTGAAGATATCAAGCAATGGAAGACTGGTTCTAGGTCTGATAATTAAGCATGCCCTGTCTTTTGTCTATCCTGAACAGATGGCCTGTCAGCTTTGTTGGAGGAGTTTGAGAGCCATGAAGTAAAATAGGCTAGCTTGATTATCTGACCACTTTCGCTCTGAAGATGACAGCCACAATTGTTGGCAAAATGTCTTAATATCAATAATCAAGGCTAATTAGATCATTGCCTATTAATCCAGAAACTCATCACCATGGGTTTGATGCTGGCTTTGAAAAGCTGCTTTGGCTTATACTGTCTTGATCTTAACTTTTTCTAACTTCTTGATTGTTATAATATTATATCCTTGTCAAATGCTTTCATTTTGGTTTTCAAATGAAAGGTGCTATTATGTATGAATATTTCCTTTCAGGTTCTGTTCAGTACGTTGCTCAGCTATAAAATACCTTTGAGACAGCCTCAAGAATTGGCTATTGAGGGTGAGTCTCTGACCCCCACAGAGGGGGCTCACAACTGGGGTGTCGAGCCAAGCAACAGGCTCGACAACATTACCTGACTCCCTTTGTAGTCGAGTCCTCCACTCGTTTGTGTCGTGGCCGTGGGAGCTGTTTTGTTGCAAACGGATGCCCAGGGCCACCTCAGGCCATGTGCTTACACGTCAAAAAAGTTCAACCCCACAGAGAGGGGTTGGGCCATTTGGGAGAAGGAGGCCTTTGCTGTTCGCTGGGCCCTGCTCACGTGGCGACATTTACTAGAGGGGGCACAGATCCCGTTTGAGGTATGGACCGACCATCGGAATCTAATACTGTTGCAGACACCCCGCCCCCTGTCCCCCAAACAGGTGCGGTGGGCTCAGTATTTTCAGCGGTTCCGCTTTACTCTGCAGCATGTACCAGGGGGAAGGAACTTCCTAGCGGATGCTTTGTCACGCATGCCACAATTCCAAAGTCAGAGAGACGAGGTGGTTCAAGCTATGGTGCCAGGAAGGGGGAGCGAATATACGTCCCTTTGGGGGCTCGGACGAGCGTATTACATTGATGCCATGACTGCAGGGCTGCGGGACACTTTGGTTTCCTGAAGACGTACCATCTGGTCCGACGGCAGTTCTGGTGGCCGCATATGCGACAGGACGTGGAAGAGTATACCCGAGGCTGTTCCGTCTGTGCGAAAACGAAAGCGCGACCTGGTAAACCGCTCGGCCTCTTACACCCAGTCGCTACACCTACCCAGTCATGGGAAGACATAGGAATGGACTTTATCGTAGACTTGCCAGAAAGCAATGGGAATACCGTGGTCTGGACTATCGTTGATTTGTTCTCGAAGCAAGCCCATTTCATTCCCTGTCATGGCCTACCATCAGCTCGACGCCTGACAAAACTATTCATCCAACATATCTATAGGTTACACGGTGTACCCCGTCGTATTATTTCTGATAGGGGGGTGCAATTCACGGCCCGATTCTGGCGCAACTTTATACGGGCTATAGGGTCATCTCAAGGACTTAGCTCTGCTTACCATCCCAGCACGAACAGAGCAGCAGAGCGGGCAAATGCGATGATAGAGCGTTATCTCCGCTGTTACGTGTCCTATCAACAACACGATTGGGCAACGTTATTACCCTTCGCTGAAGTGGCCTATAATAACACGGTTCGCAGTAGCACTGGGTTCACCCCCTTTCGTATAACAACAGGGCGGGAGTTTGTAGCCATCCCAGAGCTAGACCAGGCACCAGGGACGGCGGTGATGCCAGCAGAATGGGCAGAAAAGCTCACAGCCGTATGGCCACAAGTGAGAGACGCACTAGAGAGGACAGCAAAGGACTACAAAACACAAGCCGACAAAAAGAGGATGGCCCCTTGCCGTCCATTACAGATAGGGGATATGGTATATCTATCAACCAAGTACCTTAAATTGAAAGTACCCTGTCGTAAATTAGGGCCTAAATACCTAGGGCCCTTCCTGATTACTAAGCTCATAAATCCTGTAACAGTAGCGCTCAAGCTGCCACCATTACTGGGAAAAATCCACCCCGTGTTTCATATAAGTCTCCTGAAGCTCGTTCCCCCTGGCCCAGACCCGCATATCCGTCCTGGCCCAACCACAGGGGACCATTATGAAGTGGAGGAAATCTTAGACTCCAAAATGAAAGGGGGTAAAGTGTGGTACTTGATTCGGTGGAAGGGATATCCCCATGAGGAGGCATCCTGGGTTTCCGCCCCAAACGTAAACGCTAAATGATTAGTCAAACAGTTTCATAAGACGCATCCCCAGAAGCTGCGATAGGCTACTAATCTTGTGATTTTCCCTTACAGAAGGACTCGTGGTGAAGGAGGAGCCGCCTGTCGAGCCAAGCAACAGGCTCGACAACATTACCTGCACGGGGGGGTGTGTGCACTGGTGATGGGAGCACTCAGGAATAGGCGGACGTGTGCGGGGTGGGGAAGGCGGGGCGACGGTATTAGGGCTTCAACACACCAACTGCTGTATTCACTGACACCCTCACTGCAGAGATGCCGGCACGAGGAGAGGCTGGGAAAACGCTGAGACACCAAGACCAGCATCCGGAAAGAGGAGGGAGGGTGTGGCTTTAAATACAGGGCGGGGCGGCACAGTAACAAGCTCTTTGCTATAAAACAGCTGCATGCCTATGGAATGTAGCGCTAATTTCAAATCGTTTAATGAGTGCAGTACGTTCCTGGAGCCAGCCGGATAATAAACCAGCATAGCACCGACCTGTGCGCGTGTGTTTCTTGGTGTTGCCATGCTTAGCCTAGGACGGCTGAGATGGGGCATCTTCCTGGACACACGGCTGTCTTTGGAAGAGCATATGATGGCTGTGGCCAGGGGGACCTTCTATCAGATTCACCTGATACTCCAGTTGCACCTCTTTCTGGATCGGGACTCCTTATGCACAGTCACTCATGCCCTTGTCACGTCTCGCCTGGACTACTGTAACACTCTCTAATGGGGCTCCTCTTGAGGTGCACCTGGAGGCTCCAACTGGTCCAGAATGCAGCCGCGTGGGTGATTATGGGAGCAACATGGCTCTCCCACGTAACACCTCTCCTGCGCGACCTGTAATGGCTCCTGGTGGTCTTCCTGGTACATTTCAAGGTGTTGGTTCTCACCTTTAAAGCACTTTATGGCATAGGGCCAGGGTATTTGTGAGACTTCCTGCTGCTACTGATAACTTCCCACCGGCCAATATGCTCACAAAGAGAGGGTGTCTTCAGGGTGCCGTCGGCTATGTCAGCTGGTGGCTCTCAGGAGGAGAACCTTGTCTGTGGGGGCACCTGCCCTGTGGAATGAGCTACTTCCTGGAATACGATTGATCCTGGACCTCTGTACTTTCCGTAAGGCTCTGAAGACTTATTTATTCCAACAAGCTGGCCTGGCCTAAATGGTTTTTAATGGGAATTTTTTAAATTTTATAGTTTTGGGGTTTTTAAATTGGGATTTTTAAAATTTTTATAGACTTGGGGTTTTAAATTGGGAAGCCGTTGATTTAATTCATTTTTAGTTTTCTTAACTTTTGTATTATATATATTTCAATTCTGGCTGTCCACCACCCTGAATCCCTTTTGGGAGAAGGGCGGTATATAAATTCGAATAAATAAATGAATAAATAAATAAATAAGAATATATATTGTGACGTATAAAAGCGCTACCCAAACCTGAAACATAGGATTATGAAATTTGCTGGTTTATATTATTTCCTTTCATAATAGTCCTCAATTTCTCTTGAGCAAACTTAATTATTTCACAGTCTTGTTTATGAATTAATTTTGATCTCTTGATACAACACAGCTGACATGTGAAACTTTTAGTATTGTTTCTGTGTTATGACAAGTCCACATGTTGAGCTGTTTCATGCACTTAATCTAAAATCCTGCACTCAACCCCACCTTCCCCCAAGAAAGCAAAACAGCTCTGTTTAGATTGGTTAAAATCTTAATTCTAATAGAATAAAAGCTGTTGCCCTGTTCAAATTCTATGCAATTTTTTATGATGGCCTTGAGTACCTCCTAAAGGTAAAGATAAAGGTTCCCTTCGCACATATGTGCTAATTATCTGTTTCAAAGCCGAGGAGCGAGTGCTGTCCAAAGATGTCTTTGAATGTCTCCATGGTCATGTGGCTGGCATGACTAAACACCAAAGGTACATGGAACGCTATTACCTTCCCACCAGTGGTGGGTTCCTCCCGGTTTGGCCTGGTTCTGCCGAGCCGGTAGCGATGATGATATGATGTCACCGAACCGGTTCGGCCCCCATGCCCCACCCCCCCATCCCCTCGCGTTATTCTTACCTTTTATTTGGCCTCATCCCCAATTTATTGCTGCCTCCTGAGTCCCAGCTGATGGCTAGAGGGGAAAAAAACTGTTTAAACTTGCCAAGGGGCTTCAAAGGGCCACCCTTTGTCACATGACCATCAAGCCACACCCACAAAATAAGCCACACCCACAGAACCAGTAGTAAAAAAAATTAGAACCCACCCCTGCTTCCCACCAAAGGTCCCTATTTTTCTACTTGCATTTATATCTGCTTTGAACTGCTAGGTTGGCAGAAGCTGGGACAAGTAATGGGAGCTCACCCCATTTCGTAGCACTAGGGATTCAAACTGCTGAACTGCCAACCTTTCGATCAACAAGCTCAGCATCTTAGCCACTGAGCCACACGTGCCTACCCCCTTACTAAAAATCCCCTATCCCCTTACTAAAAATCTCTCAAGATTTGCCAGTGCTGAGGTTGGAGTAATATTATCCATAGCCGGTTCAGTCAGAAGCTTGATTTTAGAGCATTTAAATAATTTATGTAATTTTTGGTGCTGGTACTTAGAGACACATTTAGAAACAGAGGGCCTGAATAGCTATATTCAAAGACAAGGATGTAAGGTAAAAGAAAACATTTTCTAGCTCAAATTCTGAGTAAGAGATTTCTTACCCCTGTCAGAAACAATTTGGAAGATGAATAGATAAATGTTTCAATGCATTTTCCCCATCTCATATTCCATCTATCCTTTCATATTAACTTCAAAATTTCTCCATGCAGATGACAGTGGAAGATCCTTTCCCTTGCTTTGTTTAGACTGTAGAACATGCATTAGAAGTCAGTAGTTTACTTAAATATAACTTCTTAAGATATATTGATCTGCAGATTCTGTTTTGAATCCTTAATATGTAATATAATATGCATGAGATGGTACAGCTATCTCCTTACCATGTCAAGTCTAATAAATTAAGTTTTCCACCATCATCACAATCTTGAAGCTGCTTTTTTTACTTTTCTGTGTAAAATGCAATAAAAACAGATGATGTCTCTAATAGTCTAGTCATAGTAGGACAAATAGATGATTTTGCAATCTATTCGTTCTGCAGCTCAAGGCTATAATTGTTTCACTGACAAGATAGAATTATACATGCCTTTCTGGCATATTTAAAGTACCTCAAAAGTTCTTATTTAAGCCTTAAATATCTCTTTGGTTTTAAATGTATCAAGACACCAAAAGAAATGCATTATTATCTTTATGATATCTTTGAGTCATTCTTATAATAGGTGTACAGTCAATATTTGTCAATTGTAGGAGTGAAGCTTCTTTGTGCATGGTTTTTTTTTATATAAATAGGATTGAACAGAGTTTCTATATGCATTAGAAACTTCATTTGAAGAGGGAGGAGTCTAACCCTCCAAGCATTGGATTCCAATTTCAGCATCCCTCATTATTAATTATGATAACTGAGGTTATTGAGAGTTGTAGTTCAGCAACATCTGGAAGTCCTCAGATTCCTGATGCCTGCTCTTTGTATATGCATTTAGTCTTTAGACCAAGGCTGTCAAAGTGGCGGCAGGATGTGTCATGGGCAGGCCACGCCCAGTTCATCTCCATGAAAGGAAAAAACATCACAAAATGTCATGTAATGGCAATGGGATGCTGCAAGTTTGAGACCTGTGCCTTATGCTAATGCCACTTGTACACTTAGCAAGATATGATTGACATTTTTGGTATGGGGCAAAAAAGATTAGGAAATATTGGAAGATTGCTAGCATCTCTTTCTCCTGGAATAGACTAACACTTCCAGGTCCTTTAACTGTACTTCACACGATTTATCCTCCAAGCCCTTCATTATTTTTGCTCTGCTCTGCACTTTCCAATTACTCACGGTCCTTTTGGTACACACACTCTCACACATATTCAAAGCCTCTTCAAATGTTATAATGTGTATCTCTTAATAACAAGGATCCTTTCTAAAGAAAATTATACACATTTTATTATTGAAAATGTTTCTTTAGATCTTACTTGATTGATTGTTTTAGTAAATTTATATGGCTGCCCATCTCACACAAAGTGTCCCTGAGTGATATACAACATTAAATAAAGCAATAACTATATAAAAACAATCAGTATTAAAAATATTAAAACTATCAGGTACAGGACAGAGTAAATTATACATGATAGTATCATCTTAGGATATCTTATCCCTTGAGACCTCCAAGACTGATGACAAAGCCAAGTCTTCAGGGACTTAAAGAATATTAATGGGAATGAGCGAATCTCATTCCAAAGAGGAGAATGTTCCATCAGGTGGTCACCGTGTCAAAGAAGGCCTGCCTCCTGTAATACATCAGGTGTAAGTCATTAGAAGACAGTGTGCCCATTCTGCCAGAGCTAATGAGATGGGCAGATGTAATTGGGGAGAGGCAGTTCCTCAGATATCTAATAACATTATATGATAATGTTATAGATTAAGTAGGTAACTTAAATAACCAGATAACATAAACTTAAAAGATTGGGTTTCATTTGTAACATAATTCCAGCATCACTAAGCCAAATCTGACTCTAGCTTAGTTTATGACTGCTTGTGTTGTTTCCTCATCGCCAAAGCACACCAGGGCTTGACAAGGAGCCAAACAAATGAAAGACTGCCTTGAAACAAGTATAGTAGTAGAACAATTGCTCTTAATCTACATATCATTAGAGCTCAATTGCAGTCAGGGTGCATAATGGCATTTTATCAACTCAAACTTCTTTGTTTAATCATTGATTTAATTATATGCTGCTTAATTGAAAAAATCTTGACAAGTTATGAAGGTTAAAAAAAACAAAGGTTAAGAAAAACCTGAAGCAAAGCAATAGTTGTACTTGTCTTGATATACCTTTTGCTTTATGCTCAAGGTGACTAGCAATGTTTAAAAGATTTAAATAAAATCTTAATGTTACTTTTTTATTTAAATATTTAAATGTCCAGCAAAAGAAATGCATCTTCAGAAATTTTTCTGAGAACAAGCTGTCAGAGGCAACTCCCAAAGCAATGCAGGCCATGCTTGGGAGCACAGCAGGAAGAGATCCTTTCTTTCATGCCAGAATAGCTGACTGCTGACAGCAGTGGCATCTGGGAATAGTTTCCTTGCAAATCTTATTGGCAAGACAAGTCCTTATAGGACAAATACTTGCTTAGATCAGCCATAAGCCATTTATAGCTTTAAAAGTCAAGGGCAATGCCAAATGTATGCATGCCATTTGCATTGGATTGGATTGATCTTCTAATACTGACATCATGGGCTCATGAAGCTTGTACTAATTAGTAGTAGAATATAACACACTTTTCAGTTGTCAGAGATTAATATTCTACCTATTTACCAGCACCACCTCTATCTTTTATGCACTTAATTCCAGTTTATTCTCCTAAATCTAGGTTTTATCAATTTCAAACATGATTTAAGAGTACCAACCATTTTCTGGGAGATGTTAAGGAAATGGATGACATATAGAAGAAACCTTATTCTAAAGGACCAGCGTGCCATCTACTAGCAATTTCAATTTCAGTTGAGCAATACTGATTGGTAAGCAAACAAGGCAGGACAGGATATGTCAGTGGGATTGATGTCAAACTGTCATCTCTAGCAGGACTCTCTTTTGAACAAGATTTGACAAAAAGGATCAAATCTACTGCAGAAAAGTACCTCAAGGCCTGTTCAACAATCAACAGTCAGAAGGATACCATAGTCAATAGCACTGAAAGTTTCCATGAGAAACAAGATAATTAATTGGGATACAATTCTACCCAGGCACACCATGTCCATTAGCAACAAAGATTGCTCACCAAGGTAATTAGAACAGTCTCAGTACTATACTTTAAATCACGGGAGTCAAACCCAATTGCATCACATGATGTATCGATGTATCGTAATGTTTATTGCCTTTGTGGAGCTGGGGTGGGTGTGGCCTGCATGTGATACATCCGGGCCATGGGCTGCCAATTTGATACTCTTTCTTTACATGAAATCTTGATTGAACTAAATGCAGATAATCAGTATCATTTAGATATGTCTTGACCCACAAAGTAGTCAGCTGTGTAATGCACAACTATAGTCATTTTAGGTATGTGAATTTTTAGATGTAATGGGATGTATGTAATGGAAAGTCAAAGTATGTTGACTTTGGATATATAGAAATCTTACTTGTGAATGCAGTTACAGCAATATATGCGCAAAGTAAAGGATACATGAGAATAAACAGAATGCTTGTATTATTCAATACTAATCCATTGTTCCCTTGATTGTGGACAATGTATAATTGTGGTTACATCAAAATAATTATAGTTGTTTTATTTTTCTGTATTTTCTATAATAATTAAATTAAATCATGCTGGTGAAGGATGTAATGTACTTTTGCATGCAAATGATACAATATGATTCTCTGAAAATTTGTATGATTTTCTGTGTTTGCTAATGTAATTAACATGCAATAACATATGTACATGTGAAAATTAAGGTATCAAAGACTAAAATAATTTTGTTTGCGTGTAAAAATGGAGTAAACATTGTGGTGAACATTTAATCATATAAGGATACTAAACGAAGGAAGAATGAATATGTCAAGAGAAAGAAGCCCAAGAAAGTTGGAATTGGTTAAAGAAGATAATATACTTCACAGTAGAAAAAGGAAGTTTAAAGAACTTTGTGAAGATGTATATATCAGTAGTGGATTCCAGTTACCTTCGCTACCGGTTCAGAATTGTGAGTGTGCGCTTGCACTTGTTTCATTCATGTGTAGCGCTTCTGTGCATGTACAGAGCATCCATGATGATGTCGGCTGGGTGGGCAGAGCCTTTCACCACCACCACTACTGGTTTGCCTGAACTGGGGCGAACCGGTAGAAACTCACCACTGATATATACTGTATGTGTGTTGGTAGCAAGGAGGATTTTAGACAGAAAAATATATAGAAGTATAATGAATAAGGATTTAGGTATATATCCTTTCCTTATTTTATGTCTTTAATTTTTTGGCTGACAATTTCTGTGCTTCATGTAACATTGCTTACTCAAAAAGCAAATAATTTTCCTTCCATCGTACTTCTGTTACATTTTTGTTCACTGAACCCTTTCTAGCATGCATTTTGATTATATCAGATTCATTCTTAGAGGATGAGCTCACAGTAAGCATATAGGATAATTTAATCCAGGAATCAAAATGTAAATATAGAAGAGTTCAAATTTAGATTAGTTTCATATCAGCATATGAATCTTAACATTTTAGTGTCCCTTTTTAGAACCTCTCCACATTTGCAGCTCTGGGACTAATTACATGTGAGATTCTTCACTCTGTGGAGGAGATATTACAGTATCTTAATAAGAGGTCAATTGTGATATATTGTTTCCTTTAAAAATGATTTTGAAAGGCAGTGCATTGAAGAAAAAAATGACCAAGAGTTCAGAATGGTAATAAACTAAATATGCCTCTAACTATACACTGAATTTACAAGTAATAGCATGAAGCAATATTAGAAATTAGTTCTGAGTGAAATTAGGTGCCTTCAGGCACAGAAAACATCCTTCCAATCTGAAGAAATAGTACAAGTATTGCATCATTATATTTAGTTTTCAATAGATGCTATTCTGGATCTCAGATGAACTCTAAGAGTCTAATGCAGGGATGTCAAACTTGCAGCCTGTGGGTTGGATGCATTACACATTGGCCGCTCCCACCCCTGATTTAGCGAAGGGGAAGAAGTCGCTATATGTCATGTGACAACAATGTGGCATTGCGAGTTTGACATCCTTGGTCTAATGGTTCCTAAATGAAGGAGATACCTGGAACTTGATCAGCACTTTATAAACCTTGCTGTTTCTTCCTACCCAATAACCATATTTAACATTAAGCCTATCCCTATAGAATATTGATTGAATAGTGACACTATACCACAAATGCATATCCCTCCATATCCTACCAGATGGAATATTAGCATTGTAATCCTTAGATGCTTTGGCCTTTATGGGCTTAGAAGGTTTCATGAGCATTCCCTTCAATCAACTAATGAAAATAAATTATCTAAATCTAGACAAAGCAAATTCCCTAGATGAGTGGTAGTCAACCTGGTCCCTACCACCCACTAGTGAGCGTTCCAGCTTTCACAGTGGGCGGTAGGGATTTTGTCCCTACTTTATAAATCAACATTACTGTGGAACTGGTGGGCGGTTAGAAAATTTTACTACTAACAGAGGTGGACAGAAGGTATAAAAAGGTTGACTACTCCGGCCCTAAATGCTGACTGGGAAATTCTGGGACTTGAAACCCATACATTTTCAAGTTATCAAGATTGAGAAACAATGCTCCAGGCAGGAAAAAAAATTCCTGGAAAAATTAAAGAATAGGAAAAGCAAGGGAAGGCAACAATTATAATCCAACTAATGTGGATTATATCCAACTAATATCAATTAGCTAAACTGTACATATTACTTAAATAATAGAATTCTATTCATGCTCTACAATAGTTGAATTTTGTATAGAAAACATTTCAAAAAGAATGATTGGAGTGAATTCATCTGGATCTTCTGCTTGATATATGGGAAAAAGTAAGCAATTTGAATTATATACTAGTGTGTAAAAATAAAAAGTTGGGGTTGTAATGTTATCTTGCACTGTGCTAAAATGAGTCTTATCTCAATGTCTTTTTCTTTCTTCGTTTGTACCTCATATTTCCCCCTTTCTTTTTTCTTCCCTTAATGTGCCCAAAGCTAGAAAATTGTCCCAAAATCTTCATTCTGGTTTATATACAGATTGCATGTTAGATTCTTTGAATGGTCTTTTGTTGTAAGTAAGTAGCTTTTAATTGGATGGAAATATTCAGGAACTCAGGAATTTGGATAAGCAGAACAGTAGCTATTAGAAATTTATTGGAAATAAATAAAGTAAGGCTATCAGATTTGGAATGTAATGATGTTGACCGCCATCATATAGCAGCAAAGAAATGCAGAAAACTAATTTTTCGATACTATTGACTGGTCATCTTGATTTGTGTTTAGTAGTCATTATGTTAATTAGACAATTATCTATGAGATGCATCTTGCATATTTCATGAGATATTTGCTAGCAACATTTAGAATAAACATTCTCCATCTTTCTACCTTCCTAGCAATGAATGTTCTTGCCTTGCTATTCTCTCATGACCTTGGCTTATTTTTCAATAAGTGGTTTCATTTCACTTCATATCTTTTTGATTCAATCATATTTATTAAATAAACATTACTTTATTATAGTTTGCAGTACACTTTCTGGACTCAGTCTAATAAAATTCTAGATTGTTTTTCTTTATTTCTTTCTCCGTCTTTCCTTGTATCTATTTGAACATTAACTTTCCCAAAGCATATTGCAAACCTTTTTTAAATGTCTCAGGGAGTCCTCGACTTACAAGCACAACAGGGATCAGAATTTCTGTCACAAGTCTTTGAAGTTGTAAATTGAAGCACCCTATGACCTGGCCTTGATTTTATTGCCATTCTTATTACAGCAAATCACATGATGATTAAATGAATTCAGTTTCTGCAATGAATGTTCTTGCCAAAAACTACAAAAATAGTTGCAAATTGCAATCATTTGATATAGATACTGCTACTGATTGTAAATGGAAGCTGTTTGCCAAGTGACTAAATTGAGATCATGTGAGAATGAATTAGAATCAGAATAGAGCTGCAAGGGACCTTCAAGTCCAACCCCTGCTCAAGGTCTTCTAGTCCAACCCCTGCTCAAACAGGAGACCCTACACCATTTCAGATAAGTGACTATCCAGTCTCTTCTTAAAAACCTCCAGTGATGAAGCACCCACAATGTCTGATGGCAAGCTGGTCAATTGTTCCCACAGTTAGGAAGTTTCTCCTTAATTTCAGGTTGCTTTTCTCCTTGATTAGTTTCTATCCATTGTTTCTTGTCCTGCCCTCTGGTGGTTTGGAAAATAAGTTGACATACTCCTCATTTTGGCAGCCTCTCAAATATGGAATACGGCCAGCATCTTAGTTGCTTTTCTTTGCTCTTTTTGCAAATTCTCAACATCTGTTTTGTAATGTGACCAAAATTGGATTCCAGGTGTGGCCTTACTAAGGCTTTATAAAGTGGTACTAATACTTAACATAATTTTGATTTGATGCCTCTGTTTAAGCAATCAAGGATTGTATTCACTTTTTTGGCTGCTCCCATATACTCCTGGCTCACATTTAAATGATTGTTCACTAAAACTTCAAGGTTCCTCTCACAGTTAGTGTTTTTGACCAAGGTCTCTCCCAATCTGTACTTGTACCTTTGATTTTTCCTGCCCAAATGTAAAAGTTGATTTTGTCCACATTAAATTTCATTTTTTGGATAGGGGCCATTGTTCAATACTGTTAAGGTTTTTCTGGATCCTAAGCTTTTGACTTCAGTGGTGTTATCTATTCCTGCCATCTTAGGATCATATACAGATTTGATGAGTTCCCCTTCTATTTCCTCAACTAAGTCATTTATGAAGATATTAAAGAGTACTGGGCCTAGGAAGGAATATGATGGTACACCATTGTTTGCTTCCCTCCATGTAGATGTAATACTATTAAGGGCAACTTGTTTAGTATGTTTTGTCAGCCAGTTATAAATCCATCTGGTGGTGATGTCTGTCCCACATTTTTCTTGTTTACCAAAAAGTAGTTTGTGGGCTATTTTGTCAAATGCCTTCCTGAAGCCTAAGTATACTATGTCCACAGCATTCACTGGTCTATTAATTTAGTCACTTTATCAAAGAATGTAATAAGATTGGTTTGGCATGATCTGTTTTTAACAAATCCATACTGGCTACTAATACAATAATATAACTAATACAAATACAAATAACTGTATTTGTTCCTAGGTGTTTGCAGATCTGTTTTTTAATTATCTTTTCCAGTATCTTCCCAGGTATTGATGTTAAGATGATTGGTCTGTAGTTTTCTGGGTCTGTCCCCCCCCCCCTTTTTTTTTTTAAAGATAGGAACCACATCAGTTCTTTCCCAATCCTCAGGTAAATTCCCTGGTGCAATGTTTTGCAATGGTGGAAATTGCTTTACATGCCATAAAGCAACCTTTACAACAGTGGCTGTCGTAACTTCAAACCATTTGTAAGTTGAAGACTAGTTTTACTTCTGTCGTTATATGTAAAGTAGGGAAAGAGAATGTCTAGCAAGCCTGTTTTCAGTCTGTCAGTTTTATATATTACTGTAAAACAACAACAGAAACAGTTTGATTGTAAACTGTTGACAGAGTTGCAAGTGTCTGTCATGTGAGCAGGAGCTGGTTATAACTTCAGAATTTAAAGAGAAAAAAGCTGTGCTCATCACAAATATTTCAGATTTCTAAAATCCAGCACTATATTTTATAACACCATTGGGAGTCTACAGAGTTGATGCACACACTTCGTCATTGTCAACAACTTAATCTTTGTTTGGCACATAAGACGTATAAGTGTTTTAGAAGTATTTCATTGTAAGATGGGAAGCTTAAGGTTGAGCCTACCAGTCGAAATGAAAATGAGTTACAAAGATAAAGAGAGGAAGTCGCATCCTGCAAAGTACACGCCAGTGATAAAGTTCTCAGGATTGTTTCAGTGACTACCCTCAGAGTGTGTTTAAACTCTCAAACCAGGAATTGAAGCTCCGTTTGTTTTTGGTTTGTTTGTTTGTTTGTTTGTTTTTTAGTTTCTGGCTTGCTTGTAGTGATAGACAGTCCCAGTTCAGTTTCTCCTTTCTGCTTTGTTTCTGATTATTTTACCTCTAAATGAGAATTAGCAGAAGGTTTGCATGACCACAGAGCAAGAACAACAAGCTAGGAACATTGAAATTCTGACCTATCACTTGCATAAATTCTGCTTTCAATGGAATTAAAATTTCTCCTGAATTCTGAATTAAGAGACATCCCTGGCTAGAAGGGCATACTGCATTTGAAATTTAAATGTCCAGTTATTTAAGATATTTTAAAAGAAAACATTTTCTAATAGATATTTGCCTGGTAGTAATCAATCCCACCTACTTTTCCTACTAGTGTCTTTATCCTGAGCCTGTAAACTGTTCTTATTTTCCATCTGCTAAATAGAACTGTATTTTGTCCTTAAAATGATATAAAGAGGAAAAAGGTGAACTCTTGATATATTAGAAATCTTTCACAGTATGAAATAACTATTGCCTATTATTCTAACCATGACATTTTTATTTTTAAGGGAATTTCATTTGATTTGTGTTGGTGACACCCCTGATATGTTGTTTCCAATGACCTTACATTGAAAGGCAGTAGCGTGTGACATTTGATAGCCCAGATTAAAAAAAATTAATAGCATCAGAGGGTTTATTTTTCTGGCAATAAATTAAGTTTAAATAACTCTGAATTTGTTTTAAACTCCTCAGTACTGTCCAACCAAGAAAAGTGTGTGTGTGTGTTTTGCTGGCAGTGTAACCTGGGTGTCTTTAGCAAAGGCTTTCACTCACAAGGTTTATATGCATTGACTCAGCATTATAACTGCAGAATAAAGGAGATGAATCATGACTGGTTAACTGTAAATAACCTTATCTGACAAAATAACTCCTAAGTTAATTAACCAAAAGCATGGCAGTCATTCAAATTATGAGGGTTCATGTTCTTGGAGTAGAAGACAATGTTGAAAACTGGTAAGGTTTGCTGGATGATGGGAAAGGGCACACTTTTAATACACAGTGAGGCCACTAATCATTGAGCAGGTCTGATAATAGTTGCCTATATCTGAAGTCTCAATCAGATCAAGGATTTGCAAATACATGATTTCATAGCAAGATGCAAGAAAAGATTAGCTATGGCTTTAACTTTAGGGACAATATTCAGGTATCTTCACATTTTTACCTGTCTCGTCATGTTCCATCACTTTGGATTCTGAAAAAGCTTAAAGACTAAAACACAGTTGGAATGGTTGCTTGGAAACAACTAGTTAAATTGTGAGTGCTTGGAGAATTTGAAGAAGGTCTGGCAGTCTTTAAAAGCCAGTCTATGTAATGGTTATAGTCTGGACTGGAAAATGGGAAACCATCAGGAATGAAATGCTACTGGTTCAGACTGGTTCAGGCGAATTGGTAGTGGAGATTGGTGCAGTTCGCCGAACTGGTTGCAACTGCTGGCTGGCCACACCCCCAACTGGTCTGCAGCCTGCAGTACTTCCATGCTTGCTTGCCTTCCATGCGGCCTTCCTGGCATCCCCGTGGCCAGCTTGTGAAGGCAGGCAAGTGGAAGGCCATGTGGAAGGCAGGCAAGCAGGGCAGGGCTGCGGGGAAAGGAGCTAGAAACCTACTCCTTTTCTTGCAGCTGTGCCACGCTTGCCTGTCTTCCATGCTGCTTTCCTGGTGGTCCCTCATGCCTGCTTGCCTTCTGAGGTCAGTGTCCATCTAACCCTAACCTCCATGCCCTTGGGAGAAATGCAGCGGCTGCTACCTTTGTCCAAAATGCCTCTCATGTCTTTCAGAAGCGATGGGGGAAGGAGCTGGAGGGCGAAGAGCACCCAGCAAAGGCCAGGAAGACCCAGCCTCTTCCTCCATCCCTCCTCCCCCCTTTCTCCTTTCTGGCTGGCAAGAATCAGGGCGTGGACAGCCGCTGTTGCGCGATTCTATATCCTCTGCAAAACTGCTCCCTGGCTCCGCTTGCCTCCAGTGTCCCAATGCAACGCCCACAGTTAAAAACTGGTACAATAAAAGTCGAAAACATGACTTCTGTTCTTATGGGAATCTTCCAATATAGATAGCCAGATATTCTTTGATATTCCTCTACTTGGAATTGAATTGAATTCACAGGCCTTCATACCAAGTACAAGGTTTTGCAAGGATTTCTGATAGCATTTCTTGAATTTTCTGTTTCGCAATACTGAGCACTAGGTCCTAGATAGTTCCTAAAGCTAAAATATAGTATGTAGCTATATAGATAAAAGATCCATATGTTCAATATGTGTTGGAAGAGAACTTGAAAATCCAGGTGACCTTAGCTTTGATGACAATTTGTAAAGTTTTAAACATATGACTTCTTTCCAAATACATGGAGATTGGGAAGAGAAAAGATCCATGAGGTGGGTGTCATTGTAGGGATTGTTGCTGTTTTCAGCTGCCATTATGTGTATATTTATTGTTATTGGTTGTTTTTATTACATTTTAACTTTATCTTAGGTGCCTAGAGTTATTGTTGGGAGGTGGGCGGCCATATAAATTGATCACAATCAATCAATCAATTCATGGACTCAAGATTCATGGAGTCTTTGAATTTCTATTTTAAAACTTGCAGCAGTATTCAGGGTCAAACTATCACATAACTATATTTTATCTTTTTTTCTGCCGATTTTCTATGAAAGATTAAAGGAAACTGAGAAATCAAGTCTTCTATACCTGTAACACAATTATATTTCAAAATCTTTAGCTATTGAATGGAGTTTAAGATTTTATTATTGATAACTGCCCAAGGCTGGTATCAAAGTCACTGAAATAATCCTTTTTTGGGGGGGTATGATTTAACCCATTTAGGTTGTCAAAGAAGGCCATTTTCACGCCATTTCTGACAGAGATATATTTGTTGAAGATTCAACAACTAGCTTTTTTTTTTCATGGTGGTGCTTGTATTTGCCATGGTTCTTCATGTCAGTATTTTTTCAGCTAATAAAACTTGTATCTTTCAAAATGGAAATTTCTAGCCATTCATCTGCACTACCAGCCACTGAAAGCTGGGTACTGTATTTTGTAATTCACTCATGTTAAAAAGGCTCTATTATTATTTATGATGAGAGGCAAATATAATTGTTTAAAGTCTTTTGAAGCTGTCCAAATAGATGGCTGATATTACATCTTCTGACAGTGAATTTCATAGTTTAATTATCTGCTGTGTGAAGAAACACTTCATTTTCTCTGTCTCGAATCTCCCTCATTCAGCTTCGTAGGATTGTCCCTGGGTTTCTCTTCATCATACATCAATTTATACACCTGGGTTAAATCCCATTACTTGCTTCCTCTCCTTGATCAGTTTTGCTGCCCTTTCCTATACCTCTTCCAGTTCTAAAATATGAACTGTAGTGACAAGAACTTTACATAATATTTCATATGTGGTTGTCTCCTAGGTTCATATAAAGGCCGGCAAAGCTACTATTTTAGTTACAAGTCATTCCCAATGTAATCTTTGCCTTTTTCATAACAGATATACATTGAATTCAACTCTACATTAAGTTATGGCCCCTAAATCTTATTCCTAGGCAATTACCATCTACCATATACTATCATCAAATATGCCAGGGGGAAAAATACAGATTTACACTGCATCTTTTGGCAGCCAGAAACTCTTGGTAATTGTAATTATATAATCCAGTTGTGCAAATGGATAGACTAGTTTAAACTGATTTTTGGGTGATGTTCTGCTTTAAGGAGCATTAAGACTTTCAAACAACTTCAAATTCAGCTTTGAATAACTGAACTTAAATTACCATGTCCCTTTGTTCTTTATTTTATACTTTCATCTCTAGCATGGCATTATAGGCTTTGTACTATTCTTAGTATAAACACAAATAAAAACACTATACTAAAAATACAACTACTATTAATTATATAATATTGTCTACCAGGTAGCCTTGTACCCTTGCTGGGTACTATCACTGATGAAGTTGGCAATGTGGAAATCCATCTATTCAACCCACCTATCAGAAATAAGGCCATAAGTAACACAGGTGGTAAAAAGTAAAAAACATTTGGATTTCAAATGATGGTCTTTTTGACTTTTGGATCACACTCTGTGGACACCTCTGGACTTAAGGCTAAACTAAAAGTATGAAGAGCTCTTTGAGTATGCCTTGAACTCTCTTTTTTCCTTTTGTTTTTCATATATTTTTCCATACAACACATGCAAATAAAAAGAAGGCTGTTATTTGAGGTATCCACAATGAACCACAATCTTGGAAAAATGGGGATGCATATATAATAATATCATAGAATTCTTTATTGGCCAAGTATTATTGGACACACAAGGAATTTGTCTTTGGTACATATGCTCTCGTGTACATAAAAGAAAAGATATGTTCATCAAGAATCATAAGGTACAACACTTAATGATAGTCATAGGGTACAAATAAGCAATCAAATCATATTAGGAAACAGTCAGTATAAATCTTAAGGATACAACAAGGTTATAGTTGTACATTCATAAGTGGAAGGAGATGGGTGATGGGAACAATGAGAAGATTAATAGTAGTGCAGATTTAGTAAATAGTTTGACAGTGTTGAGAGAATTATTTGTTTAGCAGAGTGATGGCCTTCGGGAAAAATACTGTTCTTGGGTCTAGTTGTTCTGATGTGCAGTGCTCTGTAATGTCATTTGAGGGTAGGAACAGTTTATGTCCAGGATGTGAGGGGTCTCTAAATATTTTCACAGCCCTCTTTTTGACTCATGCAGTATACAGGTCTTCAATGGAATCATGGTGTTCATGTTGTCACTTACCTTCTTTGCCAAGATCAATAGGTACTTATATTTTTGCCAAGAAATATTATATTTTTCTTCTTATTACTTGAGTATAAATCTTCTCTAAGGTGTCATTGTCAACGTGCTCAGTATTGTTACATAATGTGCTCTTGCCAAGAACTCATGAAGCTGCACCTGATTCAAGTTCCTTGGTAATAACATCATTTATTAATGGCACAAAGCTGGTTTCAGGGACATTGTGCTGTTGGAAAAATAAGATTGATACCCATCCCCAGACTGTAGCATCACCAGATTCATAGTGGGAATGGATTCTAAAAATCACTAACGTATTGCTGTGCCAAGGAACCTAATCAAAAGGATGCTAGCAGTCCACAGTATAGCCTATGTGACAAGCTGTACAAAGAAATAACCAAGGGAGACATGTTGTAAACATTGAGAAAAGAAAAAAGTACATAAGTTTTGTTTTGTTTTGTTTTGTTTTGTTTTGTTTTGTTTTGTTTTGTTTTGTTTTGTTTTGTTTCGTTTCGTTTCGTTTCGTTTCGTTTCGTTTCGTTTCGTTTCGTTTTTAAATTCAGAATCCTTCATTGAGGTTGTTAATGAGAAAGTAATAGTTTGTTTCATTTGGATTGTATTTAAAAATGAAAACATGCCACATTTTTCAAAGACTCAACCCCCCTTTTTTACGATACTTTGGGATAGACTCAGGGCAATTGAATGGAGCTGAGCATTTACTGGCTGGATGCCTTTCCTAATGCCAATATGGAATTCACAGCAGATATTTCTGTTTGTGCCCTGAGGGAGGAAAGTCTGTCAATGTCTAGGATTGAACTCTCAGCCTTCTGAGTGGGAGGCGAGCATCTTCACCACTAGACCACCATGTTGCTTTTGAGCCAGACAGAAACTCTATTACTTGTAATAGCAGGCTGATTTTGAAGGACTGATGGATATTTAAGAATCTTGCAATTGTTTCACTACCTACCTGCCAGAAAGAATCTCTAAAACAGCCAACCTCAACTTAGAATCATCCAGATGTATTGGAACTAAAATTCCCAGACTCTCCACCCCACAATATCAGCTTTTGCCATTATACATTTTACACTATTGCTTACAACTGAAAAATCTATTTTATTAGTTCAATTTTTTTAATAGTTTATTGTTTATATTTTATTGATAAGATTTATTGGTGACCCTACTTCTAAGAGTCTATAGTTAGTATATAAATATAAAACAGAATTAAAATCATTAATATACTGTATATTGTTACATTAATATATAATGGTAATACAAAATAGTAAAGCCATTCTAGAGGGTCCATGCAATAGCTCTCCACTTTTTACTAGCAAGCAATTCCAAAAGGGAGGGAATCTCCATAAAAATAGCTAAAGGTAGCCCTCATCTCATGACTGCAATTGTGACTGGAATCTTAGTTGTAAGCCTTGATAGTTGTAAATTGAAGCACCCACATGATTTTACGCAGTGGTTGAACAAATCATACAGTCATAAGTCTGAATCTACTCTGTTGAATGGGCATTTTCACAACCAATTGTAAATAAGAGCAATTGCCCAGCATCTGAGATATGTTCATTTGAATGCAGGGGTAAAGGGGAACACCACAATTTTTTTACAATGATCGAAAGTGCCATTAAGCATCCTTTTCAACCTAACTCCAGTTGCTGTCATTAAACAACTATTCATAAGTCAAGGATTACTTCTACTATCAAACCTTCTCCCATCAGATCTCAGGATAGACAAGGAACTTTAAAGGATATTTCATTGTTTTCTAAAATCTAAGAATAAATGGGCAGAATTTCCACAATAGAAATATTCTGAAATAGTAAAATCTATTTGGGAAATGCATAGGCTTTAGAGGTAGCAACCAGTATGGAAACATATTGATAAATGCAATGGCAGTATAACACGGCAGTACCATAACTATTTAGTAGAGCCATTTTGCATCATAAAGATTTCATGGTCTTTAAGAGCATTCATTAAAGCAAATTTAAACACTAGTCACAGTGTGGCAAAGGTATGAGTGATTTTCTCAGTATCTCTTGCTCTGCAAGATCACAACTGACATATCAGTCTTAGCTTGCCAGCCACTGCTATTGAAGGGTTGGATTCTTATAATAATTCTGTATGGAAGCTCTTTTGGGAGATTGAGGGCCACATTTGCCTTTGAATAGCATTCCAAAGCTTACTTTAGAAAATACATGGGAATTATTGTTAATTATTATTGCTCAGAAAAGCCCATTTTATTTGACTTGATTTACAGATAGTATGAATATGGTTATTCTCTACTTATTCATAATTTCCTCTTTTGCACACATTAAAAATAGCATTTAGGGACACTTTATATAAGTGTCTTTAGAAATTGTAACTTCAAGTCTGCTCCTTGTGTAGCTATATTGTAATTCCAATTGTATTTACTGTTTTCCTTTTCCACTATTCATCTTACTCCAATTTATTGTTTATAAAAAAAAATTAAGAGGGTTGTCTTGATAATTTGATCATGCATTTAATGGAGAAGTTGAATTACTCATATCTTAGTAAAGAAGCTGCACTACATACTAATGGGATTGGTGATACAGTCATGATAACAGCTTAACACAAAATAATAGATTAACCAAGAGTCTTGAAGGGTAAGAGTAGGATAATATGAGTAGGATAATTTATAGGAGTGTGTCTCATGTCATCCATTGTCTTTGGATATACTGAGAGAAATGGTTTCCAATTCTATTTAACTGCCAGCATGAGAAATGGTACAAAAGTATGATTGCTTACAAGGAACTGCTTGATTTTTTTAAATCCATCTAGTCAAAGATCCAACGTTTCCTGATCCTATCCAGGTATCTTTGTACTGAATGCACCAAACTTTTCTAACATTGGTTTATGAAAATATTTGGGATTGTTCACCACTCTGCTCTCTGTAGCATAAACATTTATTTAAATAGGGCTGTCTTTTGCCATAATGAAGAATGAAGGAAAAACAATGGTCTGATTTTGACAAATTAACTTGTGATTTGGAGAGTCAGTGAAGCAGGGAAGAGACATTCCTAACTATACTAATTAAATGAGCTTGCAACATTTATTTTAATGCAATGGAACCAGCCATATGAAGATGAACATTTTAATTTATTTTGCCATGACATTATGAAAAATTTCTCTGCTACAGATTATCTACAAAAACAAATCTCATCAGCATCTAGGTTTTGTGCATGAAATTTACATCCCTTGCGTATGTCTGACCTTCCCCAGTGAAAACAAATGGAATGAGCTAAGTTAAAAAGCTTCTGCAAAGGTTGTCTTTTCATTGATGTGATGGTTTATGTTCAAATTACCTCTGTGAAAAACACATCCATTTTTCATGGCACAGCATAGATGAAAAATTCCAAATCCATTCTAAAGGGAATGCAAATATACCTCATTAGTTCAAAAACATTTTTCATGAAAGACTGCTGAGCATTTTCAGGCAGAAAAGGATATAGAATGTGCCAAGAATGAACACCACGTGTACTAATTGTTTTTAAACTTGTTCCACTCTGTTCCTTTCATTGCAAGAAGAATATATATGGGAGAGAGTTAAGAGTTGCTTTCAATCTCCACTCTTTCCATGCGGACTTTCATGGACGTCTCTCTTAGAAAAATATAATCTCTTTGTTCACTTAAGAAATGACCTTGCCCAAACAATGAAAACAAAAACAAAAAAATCTCGTCCAAGTTGCTCACTGAACTACTATTATATTTGGCTGACCTGAAAGACAATGTTTCCATTGCTATTAGACAAAAAAGGAGAACTATGTATTTGGAGGACATATTTTTTTAATTTAAAATCAGAATGTTAAGTTTTCCATTTTAATTCACTTTTCCAAGTTCTCAGACATAAACAAGTTGAATCACAGAAGAGAAAACATAATGCAAACTGAAACCAATATTTTCATTCAATTTTTCAGCAGATTCCTTAAAGCATCAATGTCTTTTTTTAGGGTTACTTTGGTGCTAAAAAAAGTGAGGCTGCTTTGATGATCATACAAAGAGGTGCACATCCCAAATAATGTGTTCTTTTCTAACATGAACAGTTCAGTAAAACATGATTAATTAATCACACTTAATTAATCTAATTTTAATTAAACTGAATAAATGTTAGCCCAGCTTCATCCATGCTTTAGTTATAAAATTGCTGAGAATGGCTTTGGTTTGAAAAATAAGTATAATCCTGCTTGGTAAGAATTGAGATGCTACAGCCTGGTGGGAGGATTTGCTATAGGAGAAAGGTCAGTTGTTCTATTTGCTCTTGGTCTCTCATCTGCCTTAATAAGGGAATTCTATTAAGTGCTTCTAGGAAGTTACTTCTACATTCTTGTGGCATTTTAGGGTATAGTCTTTTAAATGTACGGAAAGATGTTGTTCAATATTTTATTGAGACCCTTTGCTTTAGCATGATAGGTCATTTTTTATGGTATTGTTTGAATTTTATATTTGCATTAACCTTTGTGAGCTAAAAGTTGAAACAGATAAATTTATAATGCACTGTCACAAGATTCAAACATGTCTGTCAAAGGAACCTAGTAAAATGACAGCATGTGGTTGCATATATTCTGGGTTTAGCATAGCCTGATTTCCCCATAAAATATTTTGACCGATGGATCAGTCTTACTTAAATGTTCCTGTCACAAGTTTTGCTTGGTTTTGCAATAGGAGGCATATCATTTTGTATGGTGTTTTCAGTAGATAGATTGAAATGTAACATTAGAGAAAAAGCTGGTACAAGATAAATGTACACACATGTGCGTATGCACGCACACTCCAGGCACCAAGATCATTAAAAATACACTCATTACAAAAATCAAAGTAAAGTAATCATTATCCTTCAAATGGGGTGCGATGGCTCAGCAGTTAAAGATGCTGAGTTTGTGAACTGGTGGACTGACAGTCCAGCATTGAGATCCAAGTTCTATGAAATGAAGTGAGCTTCTGTTACTTTCCCTAGCTCCTGCCACTCTAGCATATAAAGGCAAGTATATAGCACTAGCAATAGCACTTAGACTTATATACTGCTTCACAGTGCTTTACAGCCCTCTCTAAGCGGTTTACAGAGTCAGCCTATTGCGCACAACAATCTGGTCCTCATTTTACTGACCTCGGAAGGATAGAAGGCTGAGTCAACCTTGAGCCTTAGGAGATTCGATCTGCCAAAGTGCTGGCAGCTGGTGATCAGCAGAAGAAGCTTGCAGCTCAAAGATAAATAGGTACCTTCTGTAGGAAGGTATCAAAGTTTCATGCGCCTCAGCATATAATCATGCTGGTCACCTAAACACGGAAAATATCTTCGGACAATTCTGACTTCCTCAGCCAAGAAGCGGAGTTGAGCATATATATTTAGACATGCTTGGACAGGGGAACCTTTACTTTTCCCTTCAAATTGTTATTCTTGGTAGAATATTTTCTAGTACACTTAAATAACCATAAAAAAATTTAAACCTACTGTATAATGCACAAATCAGATGTGAAAATATGGAAAGATAATAATTTTTTAGCTTTAGTAGGGACATGACAAATCCATTTAACATTCTTCAGTTGACAAATTCCATGTACTAGGTATTTAATTCAAAAGAATATTATCTTTTAAAATGTAGCTTTTGACACACAATCAGGTTATGTTTATATAGTCAACTATTTTCTGGCAGAACTTAGTAAGCATAGAACATTGCAAAACCATGTATTTTTTAAAAAGCATTGTTTTTATTACATTTTCAACAAAACGTGTACTGCCCTAGAAAATCCTGTTGTATGCAGATGTAATTGAGTCTAATAAAAGCATAATATTATGTTTATTGTATAAGTTGTCATTTAAGGAGCATTCTTACTGTAGAAGTTAATACTGTCTCCCATCCCAAACAATATAGGAACTTGTAGTTCTTTATTTCATGCATATCTTAACATCTGCATATGATTTATTAATAACAAATATCTATAATCTAATAGTAGGAGTTTTTGTTTTAAAAGATTTAACTATTTATTGTAGTATCTCAGGTCTCTCAGAAGCTGAAAATGCTGCTATCCCAACAATGTTGAAATATTGCAACTGAGTTGCATCTGACAAATATTTGTCTTATGGGTAGAATATATTAAAAATCATCCTCATCATCAATCATTTGGTTCAGTCAATGTCTCTGCTTTTTTCCAATTTTTCATATAACCATCTTTTCTCTAATTTTTAATATTGTATTTCCTCATGTCAGTTTAACATGAGAAATAAGCCTTTTCTTAGACACTCCATTTCATAGTTTTCTAATTGATACGATTGTTTCCAGAGATTGTTAGAACTCTATTATATCTAAATACTGTTGTTATCCATCCAACTAAAAATGCTATATACTGCATGCATAATCCAGAATGCCAGATTAGAAAATTAACAGCAATTGATGAATTTTATTATTTAACACTTGACAATAGGTAATCTTGATGATATAACTCCAGATTTGAAAAACTGAATAAACTTTCACTAATTTGTAATTGCAATTGGGTAAAGATATTCTTGGAATTGAAGAAGCTGCATAGAAATTTTCTAAAAAGATTTTTCAGAAATTTAACAAGAATTCATCTCAGAATGTAAATTAATCTGAGAATAATATTCACTTTAAGAACATTCACCTTTCCCCAAATGTTTAATAACTCCCATCTATACATATTTGAAAAAAACTCTATATACAGGTAACCGTCAAGTCACAATCACAACTGAGCTCAAAATTTCCGTTGTTAAGTAAGTTGTTAAATGAGTTCTGCCCCATTTTACAACCTTTCTTGCCATATATGTTAAGTGAATCACTATAGTTGTTAAGTTAGAAACAGAATTATTAAATCAATCTGGCTTCCCCATTGACTTTGCTTGTCAGAAGGTCACAAAAGGTGGTCACATGACTCCAAGTATGAATCAGTTGCCAAGCATCTGTATTTTGATTATTTGACTATGGGAATTCTGCAACAGTCATAAGTGTGAAAAATGATCATAAGTCACTTCTTTCAGTGCCGTTGTAACTTCGGTCACTGAATGAACTATTGAAAGTTGAGGGCAACCTATATTTTATTCTCTCTCTGTTCCACATTTATTTTAATGTGACTTAGCATTTTGTGTTACATGTTACTTTAATTGAATTCAAAATCATAATTCTTTGCTTTCTCTGTCTCTGCACTCAGTTACCCTTTGAGAGGAGGAGAAGGAGGGGGAGGAATAGCATTATTTAAGTTAAGTTAAGATGGGTGCTGCAGCCATGAGCAGCAATGGCAGCCAAGGACTGAAAATGTAAATTAAGGGTCTTAAATTATATTTTTTCCTCTTCCAACTCCAGAAATTGACTGAGCAGATGGGGAGCTGAAGAGTGTTCAAGGACTAGCCACCATCTGAGCAGGACCACCATAACAAACAAGCAGTTTTGGGCAAATGAAAATTTCTATCTGCATTTGAAAGGCCAGAAGGAGACTGGATTTTCCCATTTGGATGGAATGTTCTTCTCAACAAAGCCTTCCTTCCATACAAGATCACCATGTGCTACTTTCTTCAAAGTTTTTCATAGAGCGGGTTTATTTAGGGCTTAAAGAAAAAAGAGAGTCCAAAGGACTATTTATCAGTAGAGATTAAAAGGGTCTCAGTTTGAACAGAGAAGCTTGAGCATTTAGGCAAATAGTAGTAATCTAGCTACCTTTCTCTGGAAAACATCCTAAGAAAGGAAGTTTTTGGATATCCACTTGTCTGCTTCAAGTGAAGTTGAAGGTCTTCTGCTACTATCATCACAACAGATCATGTAATGCCAGGCATATCATATTAAAATAGAATACTGTGCTGGAGCGTATATCATATTGATACTTTTTTGCACATAAAAATCAGCTTCAGATAGTCTATCAGGCAAATAACATCGTTGTGGGAAATTAAATATTCACATCTCCTGTCTTTAAAACATCAGATAACATTTCCCTTCCAGATCAGAATATATATACTGAATTTACAACATCATGAATTGATTACATGACAAAAAGCTTTTTCACATCTGTCCTTTTATATTACTCTTTTATGCAGTTGCATGGGGATATCCAAATATAAATGACTCATTCTTTATCTTTCTCTCTCGCTTTTGAGGATTGCATTAGACAAATTGAAAATAGCTTTAGGGCCTGTATCATGGATATTACTATAACTCTGAATTTTTTATCCAGTAATTTTTCATGGGGTACAGCTAAATATTTATTCAGTATTTTCCTACTTTATATAATTTAGTTAGACAATCCAACTATTCTTTTGATCTGAATTTTAATCAGAAATTTGTTGTTGTTAGTTGTGAAGTTGTGTTGTTTTTTTCTTTTGCTTTCAAGAGGTGATGGACTGTTTTGCCTTTTTATACAGAGGTTCATATTTTACAAATTTACTGTGTTTGGAATGTTCACATTTTTAAATAGCCTTTCCCCTCCCCCAAACTTCACTTTTGAAAGTTGCTTTGGATTTGTTTTAAACTCAGAAGAACACTTAACAAACTGTTCTAAGGAAAGGAAGGGAAAAGGTTGAGATGTGTGTGGTCCAATTTAAGAGCAAAGCTAGATAGGTTAATTCTTCAGGGACTCTAACTTCGCATCCTTCAAATATTTTTGGTTTATAGATCTCTTTACATCAGAACACTAACTATTTGTGTATGGATGTTTGGTCTGTTGTGTGAATGTTTGGGTGGTTTACGGATGGGGAATTGTGGTGGGTGGAAGTGTGTTTGGGATTGTTATATTTGTTGAACCTGGTCTTTGGGTGTTAAATGAATTTCGTTGTATGGGTGTACTGTGTATACACGTACAATGACAATAAAGTTGTTGTTGTTGTTATTATTATTATTATTATCTGGAGTTGTACTCCTAAAGATCTGAACAGCTTGTGCTTCTGATAAAAGATGGACTAGAAGCATAAAGTAGTCTTTACCTTTGCCTTCATGACAGCATATAATTTGGGGTAGGGGTAGGTCATAGTTTCACTTGCTCTTGTTTAAGTAGTATGCTATTGGCAACATTTCCAAAAACTAGTAGGTAAGAACAATCTAAAAAAATCAAATGTATTTAGTTCATTGGACATTTACATTTAATTATCATAAAATAATTGGATTCGCAATGCTTCCAAGGGGAATTTGTTTTGATGATATTTCAGGCAAACCTCGCCTTCTAAAAATCATAGTAAAGCAGGTATTCACAAGACTCCATTCTATTGCATTTCCAGTAAACAAGAAAGGCCTTTGAGCAGTGCAATGCAACAGAGAAAGTCATCAGGCTAACACTAAGTCCTTTCCCGTGGTAAATCATGTTGGCCCCAGAATGTGAATCATTTCATCAAAGCAGAATTAAAAACCTCACAGAGGCCTATAAAAACTCAATTAACAGGATTGTTCACCAGTCAAGTATTTAATAATTTTCCCTACGTTTTGAAGGAATTTTAGATGTTTTAGGCTGCTTGTTTCCCAGGGAACACAGGTTGTAGAGCTCTGTTTAGAATAACCCTTGGAATGTAGAAAATGAGGCTGCTGGCCTATTCCAACCTCAGATCAGCTCTTGCTGTGCTTTTAGGTACAGATTCCAAAGTTCTCTCTCCAATCCCTGTGATTGACCTTGGAGATGAACGCATTGCTTCCTGATCCAATATTTCTCTTACATTCATCACCAAAGCATCTGGCAGTTTCAATGTTTGAGGTTACCATAATTTAGCAATATGAAACAATGAAAGCACTGAGAGGAATATGAAAATATGCCTTCTCTTGTTGAGATGCAACTCCAGTTTTCTAGAGATTAATTTTATGTAAAGTTTTACATCTCAGAGTCTGATCAGCATTTTCCCTACTTGGTTGACTCTAAGTAAATGCATTTTTGAGTTTGAGAATTCATCATGTCTGATTAATGATGTGTACATAGAACATCCTGTACCATTCTCCTTCTTTTGGTCTGTCTCATTCAAGTTGTTTGCTGTACTCTAACCCTGCAGATAGATGCTTCCACAGTGATAGATGTAAAGTTTGTACAAGATGTGTAACAGCAGGACAGCCTATTATCACTGCACATTTTCCATGGCTGTGCAAACCTCTGTAGGCTATTTTATTGCTAATAGATCTGTAGAGAAATAGTGGTGATTTTACGACTCTTTTTAAAATGGAAATTCATGTTTGAGAAATACAACTGGGGAAGAAACAGATGTAAACCACTTAAGCATTTGCAGAAAATTGAGATGCATGCTCTTATTTACAGAGCCACGATGCTGCCATCTCTTCATTTTCAAAACTAAAATAAGCAATCTGTTTGCCAGGGGAGATGAGAAGCAGTAAACTTGCACATTTTACCACAGCTCCTCTACAAAGCAGTGGGCAGTGCGGATGCTTCTGTGCTTAATGATTCAGATGAAATGTGACAACAAATTTTCCCGCCCAGATTTTATTGTCTATAACACATTCCCCTTCTGTAATTTATACAAGTGATATGCACATGGGGAATTTTTAGCATAACTACGAATCCAGATTCATAAAAGCTGCAATGATTACATAACAGATTAATATTTATTTAAAATTATCTGGGTATTGATTTTAAAAATCAATTAGCAACTGGATATTTACAAACAACCATTAATGATGATTTATAGCATAGGCCAACAGGCATTTTGCCAAGAAGTACAAGCTTATAGTGGTCAATGTAAAATATGATATCAAAGATAATATTATTAGTTATAAGGGTAGAAGCATTCCAGATAAACTATGAGTATTTTTATTTTTAAGGTCAGGTCCAAAAGATGTGTAATAATAAGGAGATGCTTCTAAATGAGGGATGATGTGACTGGGACCAAGTTCAGAGGTACTCTGAAAATGCTAAGTTCAGATTGTCTCTTTCCTATAATCCGATAGACTGGAGAATAAGAGATAATGAAGAGAGCAAAGGGAATATTCAGAAAATGAGAGGAAAACAGTTGTGGTAAAAAGAGGCAAAGTGAAAAGGGATGATTTCACCCATCATTGGGTTCATGTTTGCTCTCATGCTGAATTCACAAAGCAGATTGATGGTGGTATTGTCCTAGCCAATATATCAGAATTAGCCATTTCCAAGAATTTTATTGTCCCTCCCCCTAAACTAGCAACATAATGACCATATGACTGACTGTTCCTCATCATCTCATAGTATGTAACAAAAAATAGTATTAGATTTCTAATTAGACTTCCAAACTTCTAAATGTGACAGGCAAGATCTACAATACATAGTTTAGTGGAAAGCATAGAATGCTTAATAGCATGCAACATAGAGATTATGCCAAACCATTCTTTACCATTA
Organism: Coluber constrictor foxii; assembly: GCA_038048745.1. NCBI lineage: Eukaryota > Metazoa > Chordata > Lepidosauria > Squamata > Colubridae > Coluber > Coluber constrictor. The sequence continues at coordinate 131,600,952 of CM075961.1, forward strand.
TCTCGATACCTACTCTCATTTTTTCTTTTCCCCGCCCCTCCTCGGAATCCATCATTCAGAGGCCACTCATTATGTTCAATTTTATTTTTTTTTCCAAAAAAAGAGTTTCCTAACAATATATACAGGGTGATTATATACAGGGTTATGGGATCTATAGAATCTTATTATAAATATCTGTCATAACACAACTCAGCATCTACATAACCCGAAGATTGCTTGCTTGTATTGGTTTGATCAATTTCTTTTTCATTCCTTTCTTAAAGATAGAAAAAAATGGACTACTTAATATTCTCTGCCTGTTTTTGTATAATGATTCCAAATTCCATGATCTTTAATCATGTCAGTTAAAAATTTAATCATTTCTACACGATGGTTGGAGAATTCTAGGCAAAGGGAATGTGATGCTTGATTGGTGTTATAATCAGTAGACCACAATGACCAAGAGTACTTACATTTTTAATCTAATACTAAAATAGGGAAGTTTATATTCAGACTTTGGTAGGAAAAACCTTCATTTATTCAGTGTATTTTACTGTAAAAATAAATTAAGGCCTAATTTAGATCATATCTTACCTTCGATTTAAAAAGATCCAATGGCCCTTTGCAGTAAAATTAAAAAAACCAGCACAGCATAAATATGGGACAGGGTTTTTAAACAGTTGTCTAGTATTTCTGTCAATGTACATGTTAAACAGGTCTAAAAACCTTGGAAAACCATCAAACATTTTAGTACCCAGTAATGACAATTTCTCAATCCAGTTGCAAAATTGGAGTTTTCAAACAGATATCTAGCAACATTCTTAATTTTTCCAAAAGAAAGAAGAAAAGGAAAACCTCATAACAAATTCAAATCCTATCTCGTTATGTAATCAGTTTAATATAATATTACAATACACGTTTTGTTTAAAAGTAAATTTAAAATATTTGCTTTTTTCATCTTTATGTTTTAAGAAAATGTGTTGTGATACCATGAAATATATTGGCATTATTTCAGCAAAATGCATTCTGGACCATTTTTGGAACTGCTTCAAAAATCAGATAGCTCTGATTTTTCTTCTTCTATATACATCAGACCTTGCAATGCAAAAGTCTCTTTCCAAAAAATCAATAACTTTTCACAGCCTGGGTTTATACATTGCAATAAGCCAAAATGGACTTTGTTTGATTAGTGTTTTTATGTAATTAAATATTGATTTTAAAAATACACTGTCATTAACCAAACCACGGCTTGGTATATATGAACCAGCATGGCTTTTGCTATTTTGATACAGTCTGTTATGTGAACCAAATCAATTGATAGTGAGTGAATCAGAATTAAACAAACAATGTTTATCACCATATGTGATTAGAGCAAGACCCTTTATAATCTTTTATTTCTGGTAGATTTCATTTTTTAAATTCATAAAATTTCATATCATAAAATTAATACCATATTAATTAGCCAAATGTTCCAGGGGAAAAAATCTACTCTGACCGTACTGGGGACATAAGATATGGTAACACTAATACTTGGTTAATATAATAATGCAATAATAGAATTGTTCAATAGAATTTTACTAGGAAATTTCCTATGTTCCTCTTCTTCATATTCAGAACTGAAGACGGAGACCATACCCTCACATCATTAAAAAAATGCTACATTTTCTTTCATTTTATAATATGATGCCCACAGTAACCTGACTCAAAATGATGCTAAAAATGAAATGAAAGATGTATCTCTTAAAACAGAATTGGAATTAAGAGGCCGAATATATTTGCATGTTTTATATGCATTCCTATATCTATGACTAAAATAGTTTAACTTATTCTGCTAGATTCTACAATCTGGATGGCTTTTAGAAGACAGGAATGCATTTTCTATATGTTTCTGCTATCATTTGGATTTCTGCTGACCAGATCTGATAGTTCTGGAATGAACAACATCTTGGTAATATTTTTCAAGTTTGCAGTCACTGTGAGGACTGCAGTCAAGTGGTAGAACTTGTCAAGAGATGGCAGTCTGATTAACTTATCCCTTTGCATTTGTTAAAATTGTGCTTACACTCTGATTTTCTTCCAGTGCTCCTATTGCAGGAAAGCAGCTCTGAAGCATAACAGTCATAGCAGTGGCAAGATAAAGGTAATTTCGGTTGATTTTAAGAAAAATTAAACAGGGTCAGACTCAGAGAGTGTTCGATTGGGAGACTGCTGGGAAAGCCCAATACTGAATACTGAAAAAAAAAAAACCATGTGGACTGGCAGTAAGGCAAATATTCTAACAAGTTGACAATACTTCTGTCTGAAATCTATCTTGTTATTCAGACATTATTAATTCACAACTTTCCAGTATTTTCTTATAATTCGAAATAAATGATTTTTTTTTCCAGGTGGTTCAGTCTGAAAGCTTTCAATAATCAAATATATTGGAGTTGTACAGCAGGTGAAGGTGCTATCACTTGTAGTAGAGATGAACTGAAATGAGACAATGAAATGAAGGGTAGGTTGCAAAAACAATATACAGAATGTTGCAGTGAAGAAGAGTTTTTAGGTTAGATGATGCAGGCAGCTGTCAATCTCTTCAAAAATGGACAGTGCAAAAACACTGTGCAATGATTTCCTTATAGCCATAGAAGAGGTAAACCATGCAAGATAGGACAGAAGAGCAGTTCTGGTGTAATCTGAAAAACAATGGGGCAGAACATCACTCTTCCCTGTGGCTGCCAAGAAAATAACATGGACAATTGGTGTTGAGCTCCACTTAAGAGAGAGCTTTTCCTTTATTTACAACCTCCAGAATCTAACTCCCAATCTTCAAGCTAAGAGTGAGGGGGACAAACAAGACCATTTTTTGTTCACACAAAAACTCAGCACATGATAGCTTAGAGTTATGTGGAAATTGCATTTACAATGGTGCCTGATTAGTTAATCCTCCCCCCCTTTAACTCCCTCCTGCGAAGGAAGGGAGGGAGGAAGAAGGGAAAGCAGGTGGGACGGTTTCTGATACTCCCTGACACAAAGGAGACTCAGTGGGGGAGCTTTTTGGAAGTTGGTCATTCTCCCACTGTTTTTTTGTCCACCCATGGTCATTCTATTTTTTTCTTTAGGAAATATCTCTGAAACAACCCAACAGGGTATAGGTTGTCCAGTAGTAACAAGAATAATAGATTTGTACAAGCTCTTGTCAATTTTATCTGTTTAAAAATAGAACAAAGACAGGACCATATTTTGCTATTCCATCATGAATATCTAAAAAAATAGACAGCAATGGAAGGGATTGATTAGTTAATGAAGAATGACAAATATGTGTGGATATAGAGACATAAATTACATGGAATTTGCTATAATGTCATTCTGGATGAGCAAGTGAAAAAATACTTGATGCTCAAGAATAATAGAATAAGAGTTGGAAGAGACATTGGAGGTCTTCAGTCCAACCCCTGCTCAAGCAGGAAACTCTGTATTTTTTCATAACTATCCAATGTTTTCTTTAAAATCTTCAATGGTAAATCACCCACAATTTCTGGAGGAAAATTGATCCATTAACTATTATAACAGTTCCATTAATTGTTAGAGCTGTTAATTGTTCTGTCAGGAAATTTCTCCTTATTTCTGATTGGTTCTTTCCTTGATTAGTTTCCATCCATTGCTTCTTGTCCTGCCTTCAGTTGCTTTGGAGAATAGGTTGACCCCATATTCTCATATCTCAAATATTGGAATACTGCTGTCATGTCATCCAGGCATTCTTTTCTTTAGGCTAGACATACTCAGTTCCTGCAACTGTTCTTCATTTGTTTTGAGTCTCCAACCCCCTAATAATCTTTGTTGCTCTTCTGTAAACTCTTTCTAGAGTCTCAATATCTTTTTCATAAAATGGTGACCAAACCTGGATACAATATTCCAAGTGTAGTCTTATCAAGTTATTATAAAGCAGTATTAACATTTCATAAGTCTTGATTCTATCACTCTATTAATGATTCTATTAATGCAACATAGGACTGTGTTGGTTTCTTGGGCAGCTACAGCACGTTGCCGGCTCATATTTAAGTGGTTGTCCACTAGCATTCCTAGATCCTCTTCGCAGTTACTGCTCATCTGCCAGGTGCCACCTATAAGATATCTGCATTTCATTTTTCTTGCCTAAGTTTAAAACCATACTTTTCTCCCATTGAATTGCATATTGTTAGAATATAAATACTTCTAAATAGATCTTTAGCAGAATACAGTGAAAAGTAGAGGCAAACTCCTGTTGTCCATGAATTTTGCTTTATGCCAAAACTGAACGAAAAACCTGCTGTATATTGGTAGATACACATTCTAGAGTTTATTCAAACATAAGGAGGAAGATAGGCCTATATAAGCCTATCTTTCATTTTTTGAAGAGATGGGGAAAAGAGATAGAAGCTAAATTCTGCCATTTAGCAGCAAAATAGATAGCTAATATTTGTTGAAATGCTTCATTAAGATCTTGTATAAACATGCATATTTCATTCATCATTAAATAATCTTGTAGTTTATTGCATGTATTTATTATTTCAATTTGGACTCCACCTTTTCACTCATAGGGCACTTAAGGATGTAATTTTGTTATACTGCCTTTATGCATTGAAATATTGGTGGCAGTTCATATATAGTTTTTGCTTCTACCACATGTCTATGCATTTCCATAAAAAAATTAATTTGCAAATTGTGCAGTCTAACAGCAATCCCAATGTTCTAAGCATCTGGAAATGTGCCACTGCAATCATTCAAATGATTTTTGCCTACAATCTGGTTGATATGTTGGTCGAAAAACTTTGCGTTGAAGATAATTTGACAACAGCATACATATTAAGCAATCTACCAAGCTTTAGGGTGAGAGTATCTTCTTCCTATATATGTCTATGCAACAGTTTTTGTTTTGAAGTTGCTAATATATTAAATCAGAATTGAGCAGAGCTTCTCAGACAATTATACCACAGACACAGCAACCTTGGATTTGCACATCTATCCTGTACATAGTTATTTGTATACAAGTCAGAAAGCAGGTGATCAAAAGAAAGTGAATTACAACTATCATATGTACTATATGCATCTCCCATCTCTAGCCCACACATATACAAAAAAATTAAATATATACACATTTGAAAATAATATATATATATCAGAATCCATTCAACATTTATATTTTTCAAAGCAGTGAACAACTTGGAATTTTGAGCACAAATTAAAATTGCTTTTGTAAATTGTTACTACCATAGGCAAAGCCACACAGAAAATGTAAGGGAAACTTTTGATAATGTTTTCTGATTCCTTCTTGGCTTTTTCCAAATTATTTCTTACTACTACCAGATTTATTTGGAAGGTTTCCTAGGCAGATGGTCAACTTCCAAAAAAAAGCACTGAACTACAGCTAGCCATATTTTTAATTTTCTAAGAATGTGATGAGGCATGTGTTGCATCCGGAGGAGTGTTTGCAAATAATATAAATAAAATAATCTATTTAAGAAAAAGACAGCAGGGAGCCAGGCAAGTAGGCAAGTAGTATTAGGGATAGTCCTGTTCTTTTTCCTAAAGGACTATATATATATGTATATGTATGTATATACATATATTATATCATTTTTTGCATATGTTTGCTTTTCTTTTATCATTAGGATGTAACTTCCAAATACACTGGTTCTATAATGTAATAGATGATGATTTGCATCTATTTTAAAATAATCCTAAAGATGAGTGCAAGGTAGGGGTATCTTAAAAGTAGACTTCAGCATTTCTTAAACTTGATTTAGGCTTCTCATAACTGTGTATAGACTTTGATGCTTACCTATGCTGCAAAGGAGTGGCTAAGCATAGGTTGAAGATAATTCCAGATGGGTCAATGAACGTACCTCCCATATCTCAGTTACAGGTGTGGAGATGCGTGTCCTGCATGCTGTTTGATTGATCCAACTTTCTGCTGACAAGTGCGCGGAAGGCAAAACACATTGTTGTTTCAGCACCCCCTAGCTAACACTAACATTTGCAAAAAGTAGAAATGTAACAGCCATGCAATTCTCTCAGAACGACAGACACATATGTTCCTTGATGTGACTGAGACAGAAGTCTAAATCACATCTTACTAACCACATAGAGGTATCCATAGAGGGGATTCAACAATATCAAAATGGTAATCAGGATGCTGTGATCAAAATCCCAGTTGCGTAACCAAGCAAGTAGTACACATTTACATGTAAAAAGGATTGGATTTTGATTATATAGTCATGGCCACCATCTTGCAGATGCTTCTTCAATTACAACAATTTCCAGGAGTCAACCCAGTGTCAACAAGATGTCTAGAAAGAGCATGTATGTCTCTTGTGGGAAGATTTTTCAGAAAAGATTGCTGGATCCAAACTCTACTGAGTTTGTAAGAGACAAATGAATAGCCTCCTGATGGTTTCTATTTCTAAATGAAGCTGCTCATTTCAGTATAGGAACTTAGCACTCTTGTTACACTGCCAGACTAGAAAGTCAGGTTGTCAATGTGAGCAATTTTGTTAATGTCCTTTATGTTCCTCTTGAGAAGCAGGATGCCAGTAGGAGTTTCAGAGCAGGATTAATTTAACCCTTTCTATTTCCATCATTTTTTAATTCGGCATGGTACTCCAGATTTTTTTCTACTTTGGGGACTAAAATACAGGGGCCCTATTACATAGGTACGGTGGAAAAGTTGACATTTGTATTGAAAAATGGCAGCATGGGAAGAACTTACAGTGTTTCAATTTCACTTCATTATAACTGGTATGGCTGCTTTCCAAATGACAACTATGGGAAATTGCTCATGTGTCACCTATGCTTTTTCCAATTTGGTAATGAAACTTATATAAGAAGGTGGTCCCAGCAGTTTCCCATCTGAAGATTAATGAAGCTTGCACCTTCTCATTTTAAACAAAGGTATTCTGCTGGGTATTTGCTGAATGATCACTGACTGATCTGACCACCAAATCCTGAGCATCATCTACTTTGAAAAATAGATTTATTCCTTGTTTCAGTATGGTTCATAACATCAGAACATGAAAGTATTGGTGTTGAAATCATTCTTGTTAGCCGCAGTTCAAGAATGCTTGTCTATGCATTCAACTGCATTTGTAGTATAAGCTGAAGGAATACATCTAACAGCCCAATTGCACGTCACAAATCACTTTGGGACTGTTTAAAATATTTTTTTCTTGTTATAAATATTAGTTCATTTGCTTGTTCCAAAATGTATATTCCAGTCCAGTTTACATCTTACACTCATTCGGCATGGGTGGAAAAAACAAACAAACCAGAAGACATAAACTGGATTTTCATTTAGCAACTGTCTGACAGGCAATGAAAAAACTAACAGCTGTTGTTTTTTGAGTTCTGTTTGAAAGTCCCATTCAAATGATTCAAGGGATGCAAATTTGTTAGAGGTGTGAGGGAAATTTGTTTTACTTAAAGATTCATTTCATTTAAGATGATCTTCTATCTTTGGCTCTTTAGCAGGCTGTGATGAAGAGAGAGCCTGAATGGATGCCATGCCATGTCGTTTCTTTTATTCATTTCCCCAAAAGGTTCGAATCCACTAAGAATCACTTACTTGCATCTTTTGCCTCCACATTTTATCTTGCCTGAAAAAGTTATAATTAAATTTATAAACTGTCTAAAAAATCTAGTAACTTATAAACAGTCTAAAAAATCTAGTAAAAATCTAATCCTTATACTGTACTTCAGTATACTTATTTTTACTGAAAATTAATTAAAAGGAAACAAAAATAGTTAAACTACACTATTAAAAAACAAACAAAATTAAAATGGCAGGGAAAAATGTGTTGCTGGACTGATGCCTTAACTCCAGTTAAGTGAACTTTGCCAGATTTGCTAATGAATCATAAGAAACATGGAAACCTCCCAGCCCTGCAAATAGTCTGTGATATTAAAGAATAGCTCCATTATTTAAGCAAAAATTCTCTTATGATAGGGAGATACTTCTAGTATTGATTTGAATTGAACCCTACTGATCCTCTGACCCTGACCAGGTATCTACCATCTTATTAAAGCCAAATATTGCAGCCCAATTAAAAGATGGGAGGGCGGAAACAGGATGGGGGGGCAGGTGGGATCTGTTGTCAATCATGTCCAGTGGGATGCTCCCCCATTAGAGTTCAAGCTAACTGGCAAAACTAGTTTTTAGGCTCTTATGGATTTATTTTTATGGATCTTATTTTTAAAATATTATATCCTTTCACAGCAAAGTTTTCTTAGGGTAACTTAAAAGATTTTAATTCATTATTTTAAAAAAACTGCTATTGAAATACAGTTCATGTATTTCAATAGCAGTTTTTTTGTATGCATTATTGTATAGCATAGAATAATGACCGAGTTCACACATCAGATTAAGCAGAAACAAACCAAACACATTATAGTTTAAAATCTATAAAGATTTGGTCACACAGTCTTTAGTCTTACTATGCTGGGCTTTTTTTTCTTTGTACCTAGATATTATCTACCTTGCTTTCATATTGCCTTTGAGTTATATCACAAATTCCTTCCCTAATTCTGAGGCTGGTGATATCACTTGCAACATGATATCACTGCACACATGATGCAAATCATATAATTTGCATAATGACATCATGAAACATATGGCATCATTATAGTTTGTGATGGATGCCTATATAATAATTCATTTTAATATTCACAGAAATTGTCATTCTGGCATTAGGACTTTCAACATCAGGTGGATAATTTAATATATACATAGCAGTCACATATTTGGTTTCAAAATCTGATTCTGCAAAAGCTATTTATGTTTCACCAAGTTATGAACAGAAATTCAGAATTTAAGAAAGCAGATAATTCTACTTACTGGCAGAATTTCCATAGTATTATTACAGTAAATGGATCGATGCAAAAGTAATATACTTGGCAGAGACTCATTCATAACTCTACTTAAGAGCTGCATTAAAAACAAGAAAGTGTGCAATCTCTCCATATCAGAAACAAAAACTACAAAGTCACAGAACTGCCGATTTCTTGTTGCAATAAATTATTTATTTTATTTAATACATTTATAACTGGCTACATCTAAACATAGGTCAGACTGAAAGGTCTGAAATTTAAAATTTTCAAACTTCCAGATATGCACCAATGTATATTTAAATAATGACTGTATCTCTGAATGGAATGCAAGGATAGAACTCTCAAATTCCATCTGTAGAATACTATGCTGTATGCATATTTCTATTGATAAGAAGGAAATAAATTTGTCTCACTAAAAAACTCTATAATATTTGAACTAAATATGCACCACAGTTAATATGATTACCCTGAAGCCTCCACCATCCTATAAACACAACAAATCTTGGGAATCCTAAGGAACTCCCACACTGAAAGACAGTACAAAAAACCCTGTATGAAGACTTCGTTAAATGCACAGATTTAACCCTGCTGTTTTGCTCCTAATCATTATTAATTGCCTCCAGTGGTGGACATTAATTTCCCTATTGCAGCAACATGCATCTTGAGTTTGGGCATATCCTAATATATCAAGTGGGACAGGTGATATAATTCAGCAGGTCACAGCTGGAAAGAAGACAGCCACCCACATGCAGGCAGTCTGTCAGCCTTGGTTACATGGCCAATACCACTGCAGCTTCCATAGCAACGTGGTACACTCCTCTCTAGGGATAAATCTAAGAAGAAGTGTAACTATTTGGCTCATCTGTGTTAATCTGTTATTGTCTTAGTGATAATAAGAACTCTTTTCATCCAGGCTTTCTTGGAAAGAAAGGAATTAAAGTCATGTATTCTTGGAAAGCACTGTTAAGTAGTACTGATTTCTTAGGGTATGGGGAAAATACATCCTTGAGAAAACTGAAAGGTTTCAGTAGATTGACAGACTGAGGGACCATACTAGTGTTGTGCTAAACATTTGTTTTCCAACCATTGCTATTCAGATTCATGGCAAAATAAGTTATTCCCATGTGTCTTTCAAAAGCTACACATCTCACTGTTATTATTTGTAACCTAAAAATGTTTTTACCAGCAGAATGTGCATTTGAATAATGGGGATAGGTAGGTAGGTAGGTAGGTAGATAGGTAGGTAGGTAGGTAGGTAGGTAGGTAGGTAGATAGGTAGGTAGATGGATGGATGATGGATGGATGATAGATAGACAGACAGACAGACAGAGATAGATGGACTATAGATAGACAATATGATGTATAGATGTTTATTGCTTTTTAGTATTCTGATTTTTTTAAAAAATAATTCATCAATCTATAACTAATATCTTTCTCTTTCCATCTTATTGCCTCATTCCTCTGCCCATTTTTTATATGGGGACAAGAAGGATTTATATTTTTGAATTTTTAAAAAGGTCAAAATCAGTTGCTTTATTTTATTCCCATCCAAATTATTTCTTACCAGGCTCCATGAATTCTAATTAGATCCTTAAAGTTATCGTCAGCTCTTATAGAAAGACTTTTTCTCCCACTGAGAAAACATACTGTCAAAGCAAATTATCTAGCAATGTATAGTGGAGCTTACATTAGCGCCACCTCATTCTGGATTTTTTTTCATTCTTTTCCATAGAATCATCAACTTTTCAAGGTCCTCAGGGGTAATTTAATCCAAACCCTACAGCAACATGTTTTACTAAACTCAAATCATCCTGAAAATTTTTATCTGTTAATTTGCAAATATTCACAAGATAATGTATTCCACTGTAATTAAAAATAAAATAGGTAGGTGTACACACACACACACACAGAGAGAGAGAGAGAGAGAGAGAGAGAGAGAGAGAGAGAGAGAGAGAGAGAGAGAGAGAGAGAGAGAGAGAGAGAGAAAGAGATTCACATGGAGACACTCTACCCCAACACTTTACTTCATTGCAACAATACCCCTTCGGAAGATAAAATTTTTCAAAGGGAAACAGATTCAATTGAATTTTGTCGAAATTTTGCATTTTCATTTTGCATCAAACTAAAGCTACCGTGAGTACAGTCAAATCAGCTTAACCAGACAAACCTATCCCAACATTTCATGACCATCATTTATTCTGGAGAAGTTTCTGTGGGATCTCAATTATGCAAAGAATGGCTAAAGATTATAGACATTTTATCTTTGAACATGCGTAGGCAAAGAGGTTAAGAACCGACTGCATGGCTCACTTCATTGGCCACTTTCAACTTCTCAAAGCTTCAGGAAATGGCTGAAGAAGATTAGCTTTTTGCTATGGAGTACTTGAGTTAGGTTTTCTTCGCAATGAACCAGACATTGGCCTCAAGCAGTAAAACATGCAGAACTGATTCAGGGAAAAGAGCAAGTTTTACTTCCCAAAATAAGGCTATAATGCAGGGGTGTCAGGGCGGCCCATGAGTTGGATGCATCATGCTCAGACCACGCCCACCCCAGCTTTGCAAAGGGGAAAAACATTATGGAATGTCATGTGATGGCAACTTGACACCACGAGTTTGACACTCATGCTGTTATGCTTAAAGTGCAAAAATTTGAGTGATCACATGAATGCAATAATGATATGAGTTTGGACTAAGCAGAATTTTTTTACATATAAAATATAAGCACTGCTACTGCATCATGACCCTCTTTAGGTTTTCCTTTGATACTTTTCACTGTTTTTCTGCTTTTCATTACCTACCAATTAACATGAAGAAGAAATTATCTAATGTGTCACATATGCAAGGGAGGGAGGGAGGGAGGAAGGGAGGGAGGGAGGGAGGGAGAGAGAGAGGAAGGAAGGAAGGAAGGAAAGAAGGAAGGAAGGAAGGAAGGAAGGAAGGAAAAGTGTCCCAATGCTCACGTCTGTGATGTGCTAGTTTGGTGAAGAGGTGCTTTTCCTGTAGTGCTTGAGTTACATATGTACTTATCAAAAGCCTTGGGAGCAACTGATTTCTATCACCTTATGTTACGAGGAAAAAATACATTAATTTTAGCATATTAAATGGAGTTAAGTTACTCTTACCATTTAGCATAGTTATATCTTTTTTCAGACCTTCTGTTAAGTGCCTTTTCAGGAGTAGCTCTAAGAACAAGTAAATGACAAAGGCCAGCTGTAGTCTTTGGTGCCTCCAAAGTTGTATTCCTCTGGTTTATGTTTCATTTAAGGTATTAGGTCTTATCTAAGGGCTTCATAGCAGATATACTTTCTCCAAGAAATCCTATTGTCCAATATTGGGTCTTCCGTTGCAGATCGATAGATATCATTGATTTGCAGAGAGAAATTTATTTTTCTCTCTGATTTTAAACATGACTGAAATCTTAGAATTTCTTACACTGCCTATAATGTCCTTGTACATATTTTCCTTCTATTTCCTGTATGCAGCAGGGAATAAGGCTGGCTTTTAGGTAACATCCTATGAAATTAACTCCTTTCGCCACTGAATGAAATGCTGTCTAGAAAGGGTCTCCTTTTTTTGGTTTAGCACAGAAAGTAATTTCCATTCTCCTAATTTCTGCAAGCTCTCATGATTCACCATTAAAAAAGTAGTATTAATACTGGAGTGGATTTTCTAAAAGTGCCTATACTTAACAAACAATGTTAAATGTTCTCAGGTCTCTGCTATGAAATCACACCAAACCACTTTTTTCTTCTCTTCTTCTTCTCTTTTTATTTATTTTTGAGGGTCGAAGGTGGGGAGGAGGGATGGTAGAAGAAAGGAAGAAAAAATTGGTTTGGCTCCATCTGCGTTCCAACCACAGATCTTTATAGCAACTTTTACATCACTTATACCGTAGATAATGAATATTGCTTGGTTATGGCTCTTTGTTGATGGCCTTTGATGCTTATGCCTAACAACTTTATTTCAATCTGACCTGCTATTTACAACCTATCATGAACAGAATCCATGTTACGATCATCACTATTAGCACTGAGTAAAAGGTTTTGTTCTAAAAAGGAAATGCTTCAGTGCATCAATACTGCTGTTAGCTTTTGCTTCAACTGGCTGAGGTCCTCTTCCTATTAATTAAACCAGTTCAGCTTAAAACATGACATTGATGCAATATGTTGTTTCCATTCCTGGAAATACAGTCCCTAAGAGTTAATAAATAATCTACGAGGACTAATCTTTTAAAGTCAAGGAGATGAAGTCATCTGCTTCCATTATGAGCACAAGAAATTTGGCCTCCTTCTGCATGAAAGCTAAAGTCACAGAAATGAACAGGGCTTTCTCTTATCTCATATGTTAGCATGTCGCTGGCATGTTAAAAATTATTCTAAATAAAGCATAAAGGAGATAAACGGTCAGATTTTAAGATTTGGTTCAACAAAAAATAGAGCTTTTCCAAACTTCAGTACTAGCCAAGGAACAGATCATTTTAATTCTCCATAATAAAATGCCATAATTGGTCATTGTAAAAATGAACAGAAAAGGTGGGAGGTCCAGCAGAAGGGAGACAGTAAAATAAAAGGAAAAGAAAGGGAAATGTTTAATGTTCATACCACAGCAATGGAAATAGTCTTCTAACATAACATTTTAACTCTGATGACAATAGCAGAGGATAGGCAATCTATTCAAGCTCAGAGCACTCTCTGTTTCTAGCCTGGTACCTTAACCATTAAACAAAACTACAGAAAAAACTCTGAAAGTTGACCACCCAAGAGATTGAACAAAAAAATAGAATTTTTCCTTAATTCAAGGTTGCTTCTCTCCTTGATTAGTTTTCGTCCATTGCTTCTGGCCTTGCCTTTCAGTGCTTTGGCCTATCCTTGTTTCTTTCTTGTTTCAGGGCATGGAGGATGACTCCATGCCCTGAGTCATCCTAGTGATGACTCAGGGCATGGCACAGAGATAACACAGCTGGCAATTCAAACCACCTCTTTATTGCTCCAAATTTCCCCAAATGCTCCCACATTTTTGGCGCACCCCAGAACAAAGTGATGACACACACACACCTCAAGCAGCCTCTGGCTGCAAATAGCCCATCCCAATGCTGTGAGCACCAGGGCTGCAAAGCAGGAAGTCCAGAAAGAATGCAAGGAATCCAGGAAAGTTCAATAGTTGGCACTCAGCACTCCAGGAATTCAACGTTAGTTCCCAACAAATGCCCCTCCCCACAGCAACTCCTTAAGTCTCAGTGCCCAGGTGTGCCTTGTGAAGAAGGGCAGGGTGTTCTCCTTCCAAGTAGACGGCTCAGTCTGAGCTGTTCTCGCCTTCTCTCCACTCTCTGTGCTTAGGAATCAAGAGGGGGGTGGTCCTTGCCCATTGCCTGAGCTCTATCTCTCATGTTCACTGCTTCCCAACCCTGGCCTGACTGGGCCTGGCCACATTTTCCTCTGAAGCCAACAAAGCCGCCCTCTCCATCTCCGATCTCTGTCGGCTCCAATTCCAGCTCATTTTCCTCTGCAGATTCAGGCTCTGATGGGGGCATAACATTCTTTTTCTTGTGGTTGAGAGAGAAGGATTGACTGGAAACTACTAAGGCAGGATTTGAACTCACAGACTCTGGTTTCTAGCCTGATGCCTTAATTATTACACCAAAGTAAAAATGTGCTCATCCTTTCAAATTAATCAAAAAGAATAGAATAGAATAGAATAGAATAGAATAGAATAGAATAGAATAGAATAGAATAGAATAGAATAGAATAGAATAGAATAGAATAGAATTCTTTATTGGCCAAGTATGATTGGACACACAAGGAATTTGTCTTGGTTTATATGGTCTCAGTGTACATAAAAGAAAAGATACATTCATCATGAATCATAAGGTACAACACTTAATGATAGTCATAGGGTACAAATAAGCAATCAAATCATATTAGGAAACAGTTAATATAAATCTTAAAAATACCAGCAACAAGGTTACAGTCATACAGTCATAAGTAGAGGAGTGATAGGAATGATGAGAATATTAATAGTTATGCAGATTTAGTAATTAGTTTGATAGTGTTGAGGGAATTATTTGTTTAGTGGAGTGATGACGTTTGGGAAAAAACTATTCTTGTGTCTAGTTGTTCTGGTGTGCAGTGCTCTATAGCATCATTTTGAGGCGAGGAGTTGAAACAGTTTAAGTCCAGGATGCGAGGGGTCTGTCAATATTTTCACAGCCCTCTTTTTGACTTGTGCAGTATACAGATCCTCAATGGAAGGCAGATTGGTATTAATTGTTTTTCTGCAGTTCTAAATAAGTCTGTGTCTCTCTTGTTGGTTGCAGAACCAAACCAAACAGTTATAGAGGTGCAAATGACAGACTCCTACAGAGGAGAATAATTCCTCTGTAGAACTGTATCAGCAGCTCCTTGGGCAGTTTGAGATTTCTGAGTTGGCGCAGAAAGAACATTCTTTGTTATGCTTTTTTGATGACTTTTTTTAAAAATTTGATTTATATGCCGCCCTTCTGCAGAGACTCAGGGCGGCTAACAATGCATTAAGCAATAGCCTTTATACTTTTGTATATATTTATACAAAGTCGACTTATTGCCCCCACAAACTGGGTCCTCAATTTACCCACCTTAGAAAGGATGGAAGGCTGAGTCGACCTTGAGCCTGGCTAGGATTGAACTCACAGAATTACAGGCAGCTGGATGTTAATTGCTGCCTTTAGTAGGAGGCATTAGTCCCCTAGGCTATTCAGGCTCATTCCTTTTGATGTTAGGTATACATTTTAGATCTTGAGATATGGTAGAACCTAGAAATTTGAAAGTCTCTACTGTTGATACTGTGTTGTCTAGTATTGTGAGAGGTGGTAGTATGGGAGGGTTTCTCCTAAAGTCTACCACCATTGCTGTGGTTCTGGTCATCCCATGAGGCTAGTTGTTCAACCTCCCATCTGTATGTGGATTCATCATTGTCTTGAATGAGACTGATCACTGTTGTGACATCTGCAAACTTCAGTAGTTTAACAGATGAATGATTTGAGATGCAGTCATTGGTATTTATAGAGAAGTAGAAAGAGCACACAGCCTTGGGAGTGGGGAGCTCTTCTAATTGTATAGGTATCTGCTGTGATTCTGCTTAGCTTCATTTGCTGCTTCCTGTCAGGAAGCTTATGATCAACTTACAAGTATATTCAGGTACCGCTAGGTTTAGCTTAGTTAGAAGAATGTCTGGAGTGATGATGTTGAATGTTGAACAAAAGTCTACAAAGAGGACCCTTGCATAGGTCTTTGGAGATTCAAGATGTTGTAGGATGTAGTGCAGAGCCATATTAACAGCATCATCTGTTGAACTATTTGCTCGATATGCAAATTGCAGGGGGTCTAACAGCAGATCCGTGATGATTTTCAAGTGGGAGAGCACTAACCATGTTAGAGTAACTGGGCTGCAGTCATTCAGTTCCTTGATGGTGGGCTTCTTTAGCACTGGGATAATAGTAGAGCATTTGAAGCAAGAAGGAACATAGCACATTTCTAGCAACTTATTAAAGATTCGGATGAAACTGGGGGTCAATTGGTCAGCATAGACTTTTAGGCAAGAAGGAGTTATCTTATCTGGGCCTGGAGCTTTTCCTGGCTTTTGCCTGTGAAATAGATCATGCACTTCCTTTTCTGTGATCACTAGGGGTTGTGAACCCAATGGGATGGGGTCAGTTGAAGGCGTGTCTGAGATGTGGTCAAGATATGGAATAACTGTGCTGATATGTACACATGCCTCATTTTATTGTACAGCTTTTATTAGAGAATATCATACAGAAAAACATATAGTGAAAACTCAGGTAAATTATTCATACAATACTGTATCATACAAAATCAAAGTGTGATAAAGTTGTCCACTACAAGGAAGATGGCCCATTTCTTCTTCTTCATTTATCTTATCCACTCCTCACATAGGTACCAATCATCCATACAGATTTGTTAGGTTTCCAGGTGACTGAAAGATCTCTGGGCTACAGATTCTTGAATGAGCATGGCTTTGCTGATTTACCCATCCAAAGGTTTTAGCTTCTCTCAGGTTAAGCTAGTACATAGCAGAAATGTGAAAGATTCTTTAGAAAATTTTCCGCTCTTATATTTGTCACTCATCATAACAAGAGTCCTGTCAAGCACCGTCTTGAAAAAGAGTGCATACTCATCAGCGTTAAAGATGTCATTTTACTGCAGAATCAAAGTCAAAATTCATTGGTACCATTTCTGCATTTCACTTTTCTTGCCCTTGGTGCAGACTGGATTCAACTGGTCAAGTTATAGAGAATAAATTAATACAGTATATTCAAAGTCCAGGTGGTCAAGAAACAACTTACAGAGGTGATCGATAGAGAGAGGTTGGCTTTCTATTGTATACATATAGAGTATATCCTGTCTGTGGAAATTAGGTCAATTTAGGGAGGTGGTCAATGTAGGAAAGTGGTCAACTGTGGAGGTTTTACTGTGATTCTTTGCAGATTCCTCTTAAGATCATAGAGCTTTCTCTGCCATGGTTTCAGTTCTATGAAATGTGCTTCATACTGAGTGGTGGACACTGTCCTCTTTCTTTGTAAAAGTAAACCAAAACTAAACTAGAAAAACATAACTTTGAGCAAGTTTTTAATTTTGATCACTTAGATTCTTGTTTTAACTCTAACTGTCATGACTTTGTCTTGTTATTGATAACTTACCAGACAATTCAGAAGCTGTTGATGCTTTTCTTTGGCCATAAAAACTAAAAAGGGGAGGGATAATCTTAACATTCATCATGTCTGAATAAACATCTGAAACTTTTCAGGAAATGAGGCAAACACTAAAGATGTACTTGAATATTGGATTAACAAAGGACATATGTAAAATTTCCAGATAGAGATGGAAATAAAAAAGCTACAAATTATTCGATTTATCTTCTTCTCACTGATATAATTAATCAGGGCTCCAAGACCAAGGACAGACCAGAAAAGGAACATTGCATTTGCTATATTTATTTCAACACTAAGAGATTTAAAGATTTATGAATTGTCCTCCAGCTTTGAGTCTATCACAAAGTGCTTGATGAGGATAATGATGCTCAAACAGAAATGTAGGATGAAAACATTTAAATAAAACATTACATGGATGAAAAGGATCATGCACTACTTATTTATGTTGGGGGAAAATGTTCCATAACTAAAATCAACTTTGGAATTCTGTAACAATGGCTTTCTCAACTGCAAAATTTTTTGACAACCACCACATAGTGGTAAAGACATGTAGAAAGCTCTAACTTTGTTATCATCATGTGGCCCTTCAGATTTTTGCATTTCAAGTTTAGCACTCCAGTTTAACAATTATTAAAATAACTAAGATTCAAGCAAAGATACAGCAGAATTTACAAAAGAACTCAATCTCAAAGTGCTATTTTTTCAACAGGTTTGCATATGCAGTATATATAAAATACAATCTGATTTGTATTACTATTTTATCTTGTGAACGAAGATACAGACCAAAACAGGTTCTGTGAAAATCAGAGGTCCAAAAAAATCTGAATGGATTGATCCAGCTAAACATTTCTATCAATTCTCTTCCTACAGAATATATCCCTATCCCTGATTCTGTTTGCCAAGGGCACAGTTTGATCTGTAATTAATTACTTCTGTGCCAGGACTCTCGAGAGTGTTTTGGGAACCTCTGATCCCTGCTGCGTTAACCAGCATGGCATAAATACTTTAATTGCAAAGAACACAATGAAGAGAAATGATCCCAGAAGCGACAAATGAAGAATTTTGTCCCTCATTAGGTAATTGTGGGCCCACAGCACTAGTACACGTTTATGATTAAAGACGGCACACAGTTAAGTTATATGATTTGGACTGTTGCACCCCCAGGACTCAGCATGGGAATATAAAGGCAGATCCTGGGAAGAATGAGAAAGGATTTATGGGACATAGTGAGCAACTGCTGGGGGAATAATAGCAGATGAAAGTAAATGACAAATTGTAAAGCAATGATGACATAAATGGACAGAAGGACAAAGTCTTATAAATAAAGGTCACTTCTGATATCATGTTTTACTTGTATATTTTAAAAAATCTTTGACTGTTACTGAAGATTTCTTCTTTTTACTTTTTTGTAATAGAAGGAAAAGTCAGATTGCATACATACAGTATGTGAAATTCCAAAGTGTTCAGCTTTTCATTCCCTACACAAATTTGATCTTTCCAACCTCTCAATTAATTGAATGTTTTAAGTACCAGTAGATGATTCCATTCACATTAATGGAGAATTACAGTGATCCATCTAAAAACAAATCTCAGTTACACATGAGCCTTCCAAAGTGGGAATGAGTAGTCATTTGAAATGGTAGATCATGTCATAATCATTAAGCCATATTTAGAGTCATGGGAAATATCTGGGAAGGTTTTTATTTTATTTATTTTATTTAATTGTCAAAAACATATTAGGTAATATATATAAATATAAGCATGAATTGAATACATAAAATGAATACAATTTTTTTAAAAAATTGATTTATATGCCGCTCTTCTCCGAAAACTCAGGGCGGCTTACAATGCGTTAAGCAATAGCCTTCATACTTTTGTATATTTTATACAAAGTCAGCTTATTGCCCCCACAAACTGGGTCCTCAATTTATCTACCTTAGAAAGGATGGAAGGCTGACTCAACTTTGAGCCTGGTGAGATTCGAATTTACAGTAATTGCAGACAGCTAGTGTTAATCACAATGCTTTAATCTGCTGAGCCACCAGGCCCTTAATTAAAGGGAACATTAGGACAGGCATGGTAGGCATGCTGGTGCTCTTATACATGCCCCTTACAGACCTCTTAAGAATGGTTTGAGGTCAAAAGTAGACAATTATGGGAGTTTTGGAATGAAATCACAAAGTCAGAGTGCATTCCAGGCATTGACCACTCTGTTATAAATATGACTTTATAAAATATGAACTCATATTTTCTGCAATCGAGTTTGGAGTGGTTTACTTTAAGTTTATATCTGTTCTGTACTCGTGTACAATTTTTATGCATGAGTACTATATTGTGTACAATAGTTCAATTTTAAAATTAAAATTAACATTTTAAAATTTTAGGAGAAAAAAATTATGATTTAGGAAGATAGGTAACAAATGACCCATCAGATAGTATACTGGTGGTATGTAATCTTAACCGGGTGCATCACATTTCACATAGAACTGGAAGGAGTAGTTGCAGAGGCATCCTAGGAAGAAGTTAAGAAAAAAGAAAAGAAGGGAATAAAAAAGGATTTTGCTTTTGGAAGCAGAACTCAAAAATAGCTGGATTTTATATTTCAGAAATAAAATAATAAGGGTTTTTGTTTTTGTTGTTCTTGTAATACTAAATTCAATTTCAAAGGATTGGGAAATTCATCTTTATCATTTATCATATACTTCATATATCACATACATTTTTCATGTAAAAGGTTTACATTTTCAACAGATAACCAGGAAGTATGCAGGAAACATCATCCAACACAATATATTGTTGTAGCCAATTTTGTATTTACTGATCTTGTAAGCTGCTGCTGAGCAAAATATTATCTTTCAGTGTCCTTTCAAGAAATGTTATTTAGCTAAGTGAAAAATGACAGTCCTGGCAACAACTGTGTGTTAAAACGTCAACAAGCAAATGATAAGTTTCTGAAGCGGGGCAATAGAAGAGTTAGCAAAAGGTTTCAAATGATATCAGAGCCTTTGCCTGCAATTCAAAAACTTAAAACTTTATGACTTTAATGAATAGTTTTTAGTTCATTACCCTTCAGAGAGTAAATCCAGTTTGTATGAATGAGTTCGATTGAAGACTAATAATCTCAAACTATAGGAAGAAAATGACAAAATTGCATTGCCCATTAGGCATGAAGTGACTAGGTGACTTTGGGTCAATCACCATCTTTAAACCTAACCTGGTTCACAGGAGTGTTCAGGAGAAAATAACAAGCAGAAGAGTTATGTGCACTGCCTTCAGTTGTACAAAATAAATGCAGAATAGAAATAATCTAATATCATCATCATCACATAATCTTTTATTAATACATTTTGTGCTTCTTCATTGTTTATTTACCAAATTTATTATCCACCCATTTCTAACAGGTTTGGGTGATTTATCTTAAATAAAATAACACAATCCATGAAATCACAGCAACTGAAATCAAAATAATTCAGTTAAGATAAACTTGGTCTTACAGAGCAGATGATTCACAGAATTAGGGCTAGATTGCCAGCCATCAAGCTACTTGCAAGATAGGAACCCAATGCTTTTTCAATCAGTTACAACACAGTCCAATCAGCATATTTGATTGGAGGAGACAACATTCTGAATAGTTTACAAAATTTAAAATAATGATCACTGTAAAATAGTACTAAGCTGAAGAAATATGCATTTCTAAATATGCCATTCAGAAAGTAGAGACCACTGGACAATAATATTTGTCCATCCACAATCTGATGCTTGTTTTGAAGTTTGCTTTTCTGCCAGAAAAAGATAATGGTATGATGGAATAGTAAAGGCCATTTGAGGATACAAGGAATCTTAACAGTTTGCTTTCTGCTAAATGATAATTTGGAAATGCATTCTAATGGTGGCCATTTTGGGATAGTTTTTCAAATACTGGATCCATTATTGTCCTGTAAATCAAGAAGCTTGCTTAAAATCCAAAGCTTCTTTAGATTCTGAATTGAGGGAAGAATAGGAGGAAGCTGTAGGGGAATTGAGAAATGAAAAGGAAGAAAATAAAAGAAAAAAGTTATTTTCATGCCCACTGGCAATTAGCTGGCCATCATCATTAGAATGATCAGATGGTTAGAATGGTTCAGCCATAGAATGATTAGATGGTTCAGCCATAGAGTTGCTTGTTCATCAGTTATACATATATGCATACCTCTCTATGTGTTTTCTTGTTTATATTAACTTATGGAGGCAGCGTCAAAATGTTGTGTGCAACATAAAGTCATATACTACTAAGTTGAAAAATAACAGCAATGTTGTGTCATTCTTTGCTTGTCTGTATTTAAAATGTATTAATCCCAACCCACACAGAAACAAAGATCAATTAGAAGTCAGTGTGTTAATGGTCGAGCTTAGCACATGCAAATAAAGATGTCCCTCTAAAGCAAAGCCTGTCCAAGAAGAATGTGGTGTTTCTTCTTTATGACTGTCATAAAGTGACTAGTATCCAGAATTCTGAGATTATTATAACAATGACAAGGCAAATATTGAAATTTCTCAGTGACAAACGCAGGGAAAGCAAACAGAAATAACTATATCTCAGTCAGTTCAAAGGAATAACAGTACTGATGTAGTAAAGCAGTTTGTCTGGCGGGTTTTCTACTCTCAATATTTTTAATGAACAATATGTGTGTGTGTACATATACGTACACACACAAACACACCTTTCTATGCTTAGGGTAGATCTATCCAAAATCATGGTGCACAAAACAGGAACAACAGAGACCATTGATAAATGTAGTAATCAATTTAGTTCCACATGGAACTCCTTACTGCAAGCTCTTGAAATTAAAATAAAATCTTACTGGCTTCAGTGCAATATCTAAAATTACTATGCATTTTTCCTAGAAAAACTACAGTTATCTGTAAATGTCATAATAGTGAAAATGTGGGTGCTAACTTCATATATCTCCATTTGTCACCATGGAATAGAGGTTAAAATGTTGGACTAAGCTTGGGGATAACCAGACTCAAGTCCATCTCCAGCCACATAAGTTCAGCAGGTGACTTTGGGCCAGTCGCTGATTTTCAGATCAGCCTATTTCATAGAATTCTTACAAGAAGAAAAACTGGAGGAGAATTACTTTTGTTCCTGAACAAAAGTAAGATATAAATCTAATGAATAAAAATGTTGTATATGGAGTCAAATGTATATTACTGAGTCATTCAATTTTAATAGTAATAACATTAGTAGTAATACAACTGAAATGAGCTATTCTGAATGTGATATGTAGAGCTCCAATATAATGATTATTTAATAAAAAGTAAATAGTCGTATATTGTTTATCTTTATCTATATATTGAGTAAAATCTAGGCAGCCATAGATTTCCTGTTTAATAGAAACAGGATAAATCTAACAAATAAAAATGTTAGACTACTGTTTCTCAAACTTGGCAACTTTAAGTTATGTAAACTCAACTCCCAGAATTTTCCAACCATATTCATTTTCCTAAAAGATAAGTTTTAAATTTTGGTTCTAGCTGCCTCAGAATGTTTATTTTGGCTAAATCATCATAGCCACAACAAAAAGTTTTTGCTGCATAATGGAGACAAATCTAAAAATGAGAAAGTTCTCCCTTTTCAAAAAGAAACTTATGACTCTCTCTAGAGAGTCCTGTATGACAGCCTGCTTTTAAAATTAGCTGCTTCAATTATCCCTGGATAATTCAATTATCCAGGGATAATTATCCTTGGATAATTAGTTCCAGTTTATCCCTGGATAAACTGGAAGTAATTTCAATTGATAGTTTTGATAGCCATCTATTCATTCATCTTCAAAATTCTGGGATAAAAATGGTCAAATTAGAAATCAATAGGAATCTTCAAGATAATAGAGAAATAAAAGGTTAGTTTTCATCCAGTATGATTCCTTCTATTTGTCTGTCTATCTATTATCTATCTCCATCCATCCATCCATCCATCCACCATCCACCTATCCACATGTTGCCCTATTGATGATTTACAGATGGAGGAACATTATACAGCTGCTGTCTGGAAGTGATGGAAATTGAAGTTCACTACATCTGGTGAGCTACAGATTGGGAAGGCTAAAATGTTCCATATTCTTTATTCATTTTCCCCCTTCTCTAAATGAAATATAAGCCCCAAATCCTGAAGTGTTTTGCAGATGGTCTTTCCAACTTCCCATAATAAAAATGGCTGGTGATTATTTGTGTTGAAGAAATCACAGATGTACACTTCGCCCTGGAGCAATATTCAGGGAAAATTCATAGAAACAGGCTATTTCTTCATTTAGAAATAAATTCAATTTTATGTAGAGTTAGATAACTGTCAAGTGGTCGTCCATCTGCCATCAAGCAATCAAACTGTGAATCCATTCATTTGATGTGTCTGCAACACAATTGACTGGCTGTTCTTTCTTTTCTTTTTTTTAGTCTTGATTCCATGTTTATATTTCTAGCATTTCAAACTTCCATACTAACCCAATAATATCTGGGAGGCAACCTCTTTTTTTTCCCCAGATGGACAAGGCCCCAATGACTTGAAGAACATTGCAACATCACTGCATTTGGTGTAAAATACATAGTTATTCCTCTCCTAAGTCTTAGTAGATTCAAGCTCAGTAAAGTTCAAAGTTTGAATGGCAGATTAGTCTTTATAATTTAATAACTATAAATGTTAGATTTATTGTAGCCAGCCACTCTAAAAAACTTTTGGCGGCCTAACAACAAAACAAATATACAACTAAAAAGTTAAAAATATAAAAACATTCCAGAAAACGAAACAACTGTAGCAGTAAATCATGATGGGCTCCACTAACATATCATATACATCTCTGCAGGAATGCTATTCTTGAATGCAGAGAAGTGTGATGGGAACACACACTTCTTTGATCCTGCAGCCTTTAACTGAGTGAACCTGAAGCAGGCCCATTCTGCCAGAACATATCTTGTGGGCAAAAATAATTGAAGATAACCATGCCCGATGGTTGACTTTACTGATGATGACCAGCATCTTGAATTGCACTGACAACGTATGCAGTTCACACCAGGCATAATAAGTGCCCATTACTGCTTGCATTGTTGCATTTCAAAGCAGCTATGGCTTTCATACGATCTTAGAGGGCAGAATTGCTAGATAATCGGTGCATAACTGAACAGAACAGAATAGCAGAATTGGAAGGGACTTGAGGTCTTCTAATCCAACCCTCTGCCTAGGCAGGAAACCCTACATCACTTCAGATAAATGGTTATCCAATATCTTCTTTAAAACTTCCAATGTTGGAGCATTCACAACTTCTGGAGACATGTTGTTCCACTGATTAATTGTTCTAACTGTCAGAAAATTTATCTTTAGTTTTAGGTTGCTTCTCTCCTTGATCAGTTTCCACCCATTCTTCTTGTCCTGCCCTCAGCTGCTTTGGAGAATAGCTTTATTCCCTCTTCTTTGTGGCAGCCCCTGAGATATTGGAACGCTACTATCATGTCACCCCTGGTCCTTCTTTTCATTAAACTATACCCAACTGCAACTGTTCTTCATGTTTTAGCCTCCTAATCATCTTTGTTGCTCTTCTCTGCATTCTTTCTAGAGTCTCCACATTTTTTTTACATCATGGCAACCAAAACTGGATGCAGTATTCCAAGTGTGGCCTTACCAAGGCATTATAAAGTGATATTAACACTTTATGTGATCTTGATTCTATCCCTCTGTTTATACAGCCTAGAACCGTGTTGGCTTTTTTGGCAGCTGCTACACACTGCTGGCTCATATTTAAATGGTTGTCCACTTGGATTCCAAGAACCTTCTCACAATTACTACTAGACCGAGGTACCACATATACTGTACCTGTGCATTTTGTTTTTCTTGCCTAAATGTAAAACATTACTTTTTTCACCATTGAATTTCATTTTGTTAGATAGCATCCAATGTTCAAGTCTGTCAAGATCTTTCTGTATCTTAAACCTATCTTCCAGAGTACTGGTTATTCCTGCTAGCTTGATATCATCTGAGTTCCCCATCCATCCCCTCATCCAAATCATTTATGAAGATGTTGAAGAGTACTGGGCCTAAAACAGAGCCTTGGGGTACCCCACTGCATACTTCCCTCCATGTAGATGCAATTCCTTTGAGGACTACATGTTGAGTGCAGTTGGTCAGCCAGTTACAAATCCATCTGGTGGTGATGCTGTCTAACCCACATTTTACTATTTTATCTAGTAGTATCTTATGGTCTACTTTATCAAATGCCTTACTGAAGTTCAAATAAATTATATCGACAGCATTTCTCTGGTCCACTAATTTTGTCACTTTGTCAAAGAATGCAATAAGATGATTCTGGCATGATCTGTTTTTGACAAACCCGTGTTGGCTTTTGGTTATTACTTTGTTTGCTTCTAGGTGTTCACTGATTCATTGCTTGATTATGTTTTCCAGAATCTCCCCTGCTATTGAAGTCAGCTGAAAGGTCTGTCGCTTCCTGGATCTATTTTTTTTTCTTTTTTGAAGATGGGAACTACATCAGCTCTTTTCCAGTCCTCTGGCAGTTTCCTGGTGCTCCAGGATCTTTGAAAGCTATAGTTCAGTGGTTCTGAGATCTCATCTGCCAGTTCCTTCAGAACCTTGGTGTGTAGTCCATCTGGTCCTGGTGAATTGAACTCATCTAGGATAGACAGATGCTCACTTACCATTTTCTTCCCTATTTTAACTTGTGCTCCTAATCTGTTTTTTTGTGGTGCTTTTTTTGATAGGTTGGACGCTTTTTTCTCTTCGTGTAAAGACAGATGCAAAAAATGAGTTCAGTTCTGCTTTCTCCCTGTTGTTTGTCACCTTCTTGCCACTTTCTCCCAGCAATAGACCAATTGTTTCCTTGACTTTTTTCTTGTTTTTAACATGTTGGAAGGAGCTTTTTTTTAAATTATTTTTTACTTTTGTCACAAGCCTTTGTTCATTGTGAATCTTAGTTTTCCCCCCTTCATCTTTGCAGGCTTGGTTATTTGCTGATATTCTTTTTTAGTTATGTGTCCCTCTTTCCATTTTTTATACTTGTCCTTTTTGTCTTTCAATTTGTCATAGAGTTCTTTATGCAGCTATGCTGGTTTCTTTTGAGAGCTGTTATTTTTCTTTTTCTTTGGTATTGTGTTAGACTGGGCTTTTATAATCTCACTTTTAAAAATTTCCCAAGCTTCTTGAGTTGTTTTCCTCTTGATAATTCTCATCCATGGAATCCTTCCCAAGCTCTCTCTAAGTTTATTGAAATTAGCTCTCTTAAAATCCAAGACTCTGGTTTGATTTTGTTCTATTGCTTGTGCTTGCATAATGTTGAATTCCAATATTGCATGATCACTCGCCCCCAAGGTTCGTGTAGCTTCAACTTCTATATTTCATCACTGTTACTGAGAATTAAGTCCAACATGGCTGGTCCCCTTGGTCTCTTCTCTACTTTTTTTGGAAATAAAATTGTCAGCTAGATTTGTTAGGAACCTGTTGGATCTTCCAATTGGTGCAGAGTTTGTCTCCCAGTTGATGTCAGTGTAGTTAAAATCCCCCATTACTATTGTGATGTGCTTCTCACATACATTAATAACTGTCTGAAAGCCCTGAAAGTTACACAACCTTTTCAGTCTGAGCACTGCATTTAGATTTTGTACAGCGTACTAGGGTAAGGGCAAAGAGATTGAATGGACTCAAAACAAAAATCAATACAGATTTAATATACAGTAGTAAAAGTTAAATAAAATATAATTAATATACCTTCACCCCGTGGATGTTATTCTCCCTTCTGTCTTATTAAAAATAACCATTTAATGACACCATTCAGCAGATTCTGAGAACCAGAGTGGCCCTGTGGCTTTAAAATGTTCATTTCTACTACCATATATATTTATACATATACTATATATGTAGTAAGATTGGATTGAATGACAAATTGTGTATTGATGACCCATCGCTGTTACTTTATCCATACAGGATTCTATTTATTTAATATAATTTTCACAAAGTTTATATTACTATATGCAAAACCAGAACTGTTGATGGACAGCCTTTCTTCCAGACTAAATTGCCTTTGGTTATATGTCAAAAGACCGTCTTAACATGGATGAGCATGAGCTCCACATTAGAGAAACATGCACAGAAACACAAAAGTGAACTTTTGGACATACTGAATATAAGACTTCATCAGATTTGCACAGTTATATCACTGAAAAGAATTTTGTCAAAGCAGCATTTAGCAATTGAGCACTTTTTCTTTCAGTTTAACTGAGAGCACAAGCTGGCTGATTCATGCCTTGTTCATTTTTCCATTCAATCCATTTTCTCTGAAAAGGAGACATAAGCACTATAGCCAATATAATTTTATTGGATCCAATACACTGCCAGTGAAACAAATATATGTACACCCAAGCCGCAGCACTTTTATTAAAACAAATAGAATTTAATTCAAAGCAGCATTCAATAGCAGTTTTTTAAAGCAATGAAATTAAACTCGTCCAATATTTCTGCTCAATGTGTCTTCACAATCGGGTTCATTTGATTCATGTAATATATATTTATTACAGATAATACATTTTATTAAAAATGAATTTACTGAAATCAAATTTCTCCTCGATCTTCAACTAGGAATTCATAAAATTAAATCCTGAACATTGATAGGATTTTTGTTATTGATAGAAATTAAATATATCTTAAAATTATAATCTGAGTACCAACTTCAAATAAAGTATTCTTTAAAATTTCATACTGGAATTGATGTACTCCATGATATTCATAGATAACTTCTAATATTTCATAAAGATCTTCACATTTTTGTGGAATCATTACAAAATACAATCAAAATAAACAATAGAAATTGTTCTCTAGTTCCTGCCTAATGTTCTTAAACAGCATAAATAAAAAACTATATTTTAAAAAAGGAAAAGTCAGAAATAAAAAGCAGAAGGAACTGGTTTTACTAAATGAAATTTTTTTTGTTTATAAATGATTGATTGCTTAATTATTCCATTCCATCTGAAGATCCATGAGAAGTGTAGAGAAATTTGCTTTTCATAATCTCTTCTGTCATCATTTAAATACATTTATATTTGTCCAAGATGTTTTCTATTAAATGGAAATCCAGCTCTTTTAAAGCATTGGTGCATTGATGGTTTGGAAATTAATAAAGTGATGAAAAATGTGGAGTACACAACATGCTGTTGTTCTGTATGTCCTCACATTATAGAATTTCTTTCCTCCAGAAGCTGGACTTGTCCCAATGCTATTGGGCTTTTCAAAGCAAGTCAAGACAAAACTTTTAAAGATTGAAATAGGTTTCCTATTTAAACTATAACATATGACTAATTGGATCTACAAGTTCAGGTGTTGTGTGACAGAAGAGGTAGATAATTGAGGACCCAGTTTGTTGGGGGCAATAAGCTGACTTTGTATAAATATAAATATACAAAAGTATGAAGGCTATTGCTTAACGCACTGTAAGCCGCCCTGAGCCTCCGGAGAAGGGCGGCATATAAATCAAATAAAAATAAAAATAAAATAAATAAATAATAATTAGCACGTGATAGCTTTAATTAGAATGAATGAGTTTAATTATTTAATTTCCAATAAGTCAAAAAATGGTAGTTAAATCCATAAATAATGGAGAGCTTTGCACTGTTGCACTGTTATTACTTTTAGAGTTAAGAAGTAGGTCACTTGGAGCAGGTATATACAAATAAGATAAACGTCTAAAAGAGGAATGAATTTTCCATAACTTGATTAAAGGATAAGTTTGGCTCCTAGGAAAATGTTGCATTTCTAAATGGTTTTGTTGTTATAGTTTTTAATGGGTCTAATGTTTGCTGCTTTTAAAAAAAAATTTGGAGTTAAAAATTTGTTCCATGGCTTACCAACCAACTAGCTAACTGTGTCGAGCAAGGTGTAGAATTTCACTAACTCGGTGCATTCCAGAAGTTCCTAAGAGAAGAAAAAGCTTCCCCACCAACTATAGTCCCCCAAAATATCCACCCACTTGACTTAATTAATTAATTAAAATTAGTTATTAAATTTCTAAACACTCATCTCCCTAAGTGACTATGTGATTTACAACAGCAGAGTAAAACAATACAAACATCTGAATAAAAGCACAGATAATTGAAAAAGAAAATAAATCAGAAGTAAAAAACCAAAGTTAAAAATTCAGAAGGCAAATAAATAAATAAATAAATAAATAAATAAATAAATAAATAAATAAATAAATAAATAAATAAATAAATAAATAAATAAATACTATTAATATTTCTTGAAATCACCAGTTTGGGAAAGCAACAATTTATATCAAGGATGATACAGATATGAGAATACTGGTTTTATTTTGTTTGTCACCTTTTTGTTTTTTATTTGATTCTTATCTTTCACTTTAAAATTTAAGTATGTGTATGAAAAGGATTACTATTAGCTACTATATATAAAATTGTGGTATTAAAATTATATCTGTGTTTGTGGAGGTTGTGCTATGTCCTCTGTGTTTCTAATCAAGTTTTCTAATCAGGACACAAAATGCCACTTTTCTGGTTAATCTCAGATCTTAACAAATTTGTGGTGTTTCTAACCAAAAAAAAAAAAAAAAATTGAGGGAGGGAGGGGGAAGCAAAGCATTTTTGAAGTTGGTGTTCAGCTCAGCATGGTTTATCTCCAGCCTATAGCTCTTTCTCTGAATTCAATACTGCAGGAGCAATTTAATGCAAACCCAATTTATGACTTAATGCTCCAGGGACCACAGAGGGAGATTGTTACATTATTCTTTTCTAATCCTATTTGTGTTTTAATTTGCTAAGTCTGTAATGAGGTGCATGCCTTGAATAGATTCAAGAGTTTTTCCTCTGAATCCACCTAGAATGTACTAGCAATATTATCCCATAAGCAAAGTATACTTCCTTTTTCTCTCAGCACTCATCAAGGATGACTCGGTTCTTATTCTTAGACACTCTTTTGTCACCCTGATCCCTAAAATTATTTGGATTGTAGTAAATAAGCTTCATTTACAGTGTAGTTGCCCTGAAACAATGAAGTTGCTGGGTCTTGGGGACTGAAATAGCATGTTGTATTAGGCTTTGTTAAACAAAGATAAATAATTTAATTTTTGCTCTAAATCATGTTGTTGTTGTTACGGTAATATTCATTTTTGAACTTGCTATTAATATTTCAAGTAATATCTCTACAACAAACTGAGTTAAAGCATGATGCAATAAGAGATCATAGCCAAATGATAACTATTAGGTAGATGGCTACCCTAAGGAGCAACCCAGAAACAATTTGAAATATAATAAAAAAAACCACGGATCTTGTGAATTGATTTTCATTGATCAGAAGAATTGGGTCTTTGCAATTCAAATAAAAAGATTTATCTGAACTGCAATCCTTTGATTCATTATGCAGACTAAAATGTAGTATTCATGTCCCCCTTTTCCTAATATAGTAGTATATCATATCCAGATGTCTTGGATTAGACACCGAGCTAAAAACTCTGCCATATAAAAAAGTTTCCTTTCTCTGATCATTTTAATTTAAATTAAAACGGGTTTGTTTACATTTTAATTTTTTAAAAATTGGGTAAGAGAAAATATATCTTTCAAAACTGTATAACAGAAGGTAGTAAAATAGAAGCGTCTTGTTTTCTATTTGTTATAAACACATCCAATAGCAAATATATTTCCCATTGAACAATTAAACTTTTATTTTGCTGTGTACAAACTATCTTCCCTTGAAATTCATGGCATAAAGCTAATATGACATCTATTGTATATGGTTATCACAGGTTGTTTTAAAAAGACCAATATTTCAACTATTTATTCCAAGATATGAGTAATTCTTAGCTGACCACTATACAGCATTGGTATATAGCTGCCAAAATATTATCTTAACAGATTTTAGTGTCAAGTTATACATTCTGTTAGAAGGAATAGCAAATGTTTAATCATAAATATTTTAATGGCTTCAGGGATTCATGGTATTCAATGACCGTGTTAAATGATAATAATCACATCTGGTTTATTACCACAGTAATTCAACAGCTTCTCTTCAGTACTTATTTTTTATTATATGCAGAGTGCTACTGTCATGGTCATTTATAGCTGCAATATTTTAAAGTGGCCCATTTGTTTGTTTAAGGACAGTTTCACTATATACACAGAACTATACATTTTGAATGATTTTTTCTGAGCTTCCATTAGAAAATTTATCTGATACATTGCACCATTGCAATCAAAGACTGTTACAAACTGTCAATGTGATAAAGCAATGGTAGGCACAAAAACGATATCCTCTGAAGGCATTGATATTATCAGATTTGACCATTTAAGAAATTTATTATAAAATCCTGAATGATATAGTCTAATATGAGGGGATTCAAACTTTTTGCACGTGGTAAAAGCTCCAGACACTGCTGCAGCCAACATTAGTTCTTCATTGGCATCTGGGTGATTTTCTATACACTCTCTTAGATTAAGAAATGTTTTCTACTTCTCCCTACTCCTTGTTCTGTATTCCAAAGGTTTTCTAGATACTTGATTACAGGACTTCTAGAAGGACAACATTGAGTTAAATTATAAAACATTTTATTCAAGAAGACAGCTTCTTACTATAACTCAGGGGAAGATCACATGTTTTAAACACAGAAGTAGCAGTTTCAATCCATAGCAGATACTTATATATGTAGAAAACTATTTCTACTATCAATAGTAATTTTATATTTAGAGTTTATTATAAACTTTTTGATCCCTCTCTGGAATTTAAATCAGATTTATTTATTGATTTTATGCAATTTGATGTTGCATAAACAATGTCAGCAGGCTACTCTCCGATGCTACAGAACATTTTGTGGTGACATTTTCCATGATTAAGCACTACTGCAAGAGTGAAAAGGAAAATGGCATGCAGCAGAAGTTAAGTCATTCAATTATTATTTATTTCCCAGAGTAACATTGTGGAATTGATGGAAAATTCTCTGGCTTGTTGAATCTGATATGTGGTTTGAGAATTTTACATCTAGATTACTAATTATGTAGACAATGTATAAAATCCAGAAAGGACTTCTGTTCTGATATAGCTTGATTGTTCCAATCAAACTCATCAGCATTTTACCACTTGCTTTGTATATTTGTGAAAAATATAATAATGTCCTAAAATGGAAATGTATTGGTTCTCCTCAAGATCCATTTGCTTAATGAGTAATAGCTCTGCTGCTATTGAATTTATTCAACTATCACAAGAGCATAGGTATATTATACTCCCCCATCCAAAAAACCCTCTCAGTATAAAGTGAAGGATCTGTTTTTAAAATCTAGATAACTTTTCTTCCAGACTGAATAAGGATTACACCCTGTTCAGGGATAACAATGACATAGAGACACATTCTTTTTCAGGTGAAAATTAATATCATCTTTATATATTATAATGCAGAAGCAAGCAAGTTGTTGAACAAGGTATAATGGGGCCTGGATCATCAATTAAGTAGCAATATTCAAAAAAACGTATGCTTTGGTTTTTTTACCCCAGACTAAAATTGTCTCTGGAGTCTACAATTAAACTCAGATGGAAAATGTCTGCAGTTTTAGGACAACTGAAACCATCTCAATAATCACAATTTCTGGACTAAGAGATAAATTATTTAGATAGAAACCAAAAACAGAAGGTTAAAAAAAACAGCAACAACATGTCATACTATTCAGCTAAAAGCAGCTCTGCTGATGCCAGTAGAAATGTAGCTTGGAAATGGCATGCTCCCATGTATTCAGCTTTGGGCAGAACTCTTTGGAGATTTTATATTGAGAATATTTAGCAATATGAGATTGGAAGGAAACGTCTTCAGAATCAGGAATGGCAATTTGCAGCAATAGGAACCCAAGGAGTACTTGAGAAATCCCTAATTTCCTTTCTGTGGCTACTGATACATTTCCAGAGGCTCTCAAATGTTGCCAAAAACCATTTGGGAAACATGTCTTATGTATATACAGTATGTGATGCGGCTCTGTCCACTTTTTAAATCATTGATTTACCTATGACAGGTTCCCATAGATGTTATGCATGAGCATCTTGTCCACTAAAAAATAGCCAATTGCTGCTCAAAATCAATGCATCAAGTGATGATATATAATAATTTCCCCATCAGAAAATGATGAATAAATCAAGTCATGTTCATATCATGCATTCATAAAGCAGATAATCATGATAATTTATAAAAGTTTGCATATTAATTTTTAGTTTATTCATAAGAGGAACACAATTAATTGAACCGAAAAAACAATTTTCCCAATCTAATAGACGCCACACACATGCACACACACACACACACCATAATGCTTCAGCTACTTACGTCAGACCTGAGAGTCACACAACCTAAGAGTTGTCCCAGGTCTTAATAAACTAATCTGGGAGAAGAGAGAGAGAGAGAGATGGTGGGTGGAGTTTTGACATCACTAGGATTAAGCAGATTTAGGCCAGATGTTGTGGAACAAAGACAATCTGACAATAAGTGAACTACTGCAACAACCCATACATAGACAAGAGTATTTGTTATTGATGGAATGCTACTGCAATCACAGACATAGTGAAAGAGAATATATGAAATGTATAATAGAACTATGAATGCATAGAAGACCTACTTTCATACTAAATAAGAAATAGCTATTTACTAAAACTTCAGCACAGTGAAAAGGAAGCTCCAGGCAGGTATGAACAATAAGGTCCATAGATAAATGTTCCAGTTTACTGCTTTATTGCTCAAGCCTATCTAGCACAGGAATTTTCTCTTACTAATGGTTTGCATGTTGGTAGGACTAGTTAAGATTCAATGGCATTCAAGAAAAGTTGAACTTCATCCTCTTCTGGCTTTACAGAGATTCTAAACTAATTCCCCATTTGACCTGTGTACATATACCCACACACACACACTCGCACACCACTATGTGATACTCATTTGCTCTCCAGCCTGCTTACGAGCAAGACTGGCAACTTTCAGCCAGCTAACTTCCCCATTGACTGTAACTGTAGTTAGCTGATAGGAAATTAAGGTAAGGTAATTAAGTCATGTAAGGTGTTTACTTCCTGTTTTCCTTAACTTCACTTAATTATAGCAATGGGGACTACTGGAATTGTCATTGTTAAGTAATAGATACAAGTGAATTGCACATTATTATTGCATCATTTACCAATGGAAATTCTGACCGCAGTTATTGTTAAGTACTGCAATCTGATCTCATCCTACCAAACCTGATGAATCGTGCTACATCCCTGATTAATTCAACTTGAATTAAGAGTAGAATATGAGTTTCTGAATTCCCAGAGAGAAGATGCTTGCTATTTTGGATAGAATAATTGTTTTGAAAGCATTTGCACACTGAGCAAACACTGAATTATCTTGGAATTTTTTAATGTACAACCACTATTAAGGCAAAAATGTAAATTCAAGGTTTTTCAAAGAATATGATTTCCAGACCTTGAAAAGTTCCAGCTTTTGTGACCAATGGACTGGGAAGTATGGAGAAAACTACTACAGTAACAGTGTGGCCCCTGGAACACTGTCTCTGGGCTGTTAGAACCATTTATAATTTGAATATGTTGGGAAGTTGCTATATGTGAATGAACCATTGCATATAGAAATTGATATAGCAACTTTAAAGTACAAATGTTTATTAAAGTGATCAGTATTGCTCATCATTCATAGGCAATCTAACTGCAATTAATGGACAAAGCATTCAAACATGAATAAATCATAGAGAGATTCTCAGATTGTGCATCTTTAGATTTTCATGATATTTTTTAGAGAAAGCCAAGGGCAGTTTTTGACAGCAACTTCCTGAACTTTTTTTTCATGTGTGCTATGTTTGGTTGTTTGTTCTGGGAGACATTGACCATATAGCTGGATATGTACTTGTTTTTAATTTGTGTGCATTTGAGTCTGTGTTGACTTCTGGTGACTACCTGGATGAGTCCCTGCAATTTTCTTGGCAAGGTTTTTCAGAATTGGTTTGCACTGCCTCCTTCCTAGGTCACCCAGCTGGAACCAGAAGTCATGGACTCCTGGTTTATAGCCTGTTACCTTAACCACTATATCAAACTGCTCATTAATTTAAATTGCTTAAAAAAATTGGATAGCACTGTAAAATAATATTCTTTTAGCATTAATGACATTAACCTAGATATGAAGTTAAATTATTTATTTTAAAGTGTTAAAAACCCATCTGCATTCCCCATTCAAGTGTAGGGCAATATACATAGAAAATCAATTCAATACAATGGCCTGAATTCTGCATTGGTCATTATTTGAGAAATCAATGGCATGCAAGTTAGTACTGACTAACCACAATCTCCTTGATTTTGAAGAGTTTACTACATTTTATTAATAAAAGTTAAATTTAATAGCAATTAGGACAAAGGATTTCATGCACTCTGCTTTCATGAAAATGATCGGTAAAGAAAAGCAAGATGAGTGCAGAATAACAATAATACTGCTTTGATATGTTCTGAGCCATTTAGAGTAATGGGATGAGGTCATTCAAAAGGAAATATAAAAATAAAACTGAAGAGGAGAATTAATTGAACTTTCCAATGATGCAAACCACACTATCTACTGAGATATTTGCTCCTAAGGCAAGGTCATGTGCTCCCAAATTCTAAGGGTAGAAATTCATACATAACTACTTGTTTGCCCTGTTTTTCAATAGCACAGAAAATATTAAATCTCAGTTCAGATATTCTAAGATCCTTCATGACCAATAAGGAAAATTTGCCACTCATCAGAAATGAAGATGCTCTTAAAGTAACCCCTTTATGAAGTCTACATAATCAGATACAGAAGAAATAGTTGAGAGAGAAACCCCATGAAGCAAGAAATTCAGGGTGGTGATACATGACCAGGGCCTTTACTCATTCCCTCCAAAGACTTTATTATTCTAGGTTTACTTTTTCCTTCTGCAGCATTGCCATGTCAGCCAGGTCAAACTGATTCACTCAGAGCTTATGCAAGCATAGCCTTGGGCATCTTCCAGCGTGAAAATGACCCACCACAGTTCCAAGAGTTGTTGAATTACTTCTAGTTCTTTTTTGACATGAATCAGTGCTTTAATGGAACCTGAAGGAGGATCTTCAAACTCATTTTGCTTAGGGCAAGAAAGAGCTTGAATTCAGGGTCAGCGAGGTGAGAAGGCAAGGACTCTAGTTCCAAACTCACCATTTTAACCATAGGGTGTGTTTTTTTTATCATTAGATGGAAAAATAGATTTTTTTTTTGAGGAAAAAATGACAAGTCTCTGTGTGGTCCCATTTCACTGGGGGTTAGAAAGATGGAAAAGAGTATTCAATCAATTTATTGTGACATGATAACTTCTGAACCCTAAAATTAAATGCTCTTCTGTGTACTCTTTTGTAGGTATAGAAAATAATCTGTTTTTGCAAATAAATGAAAGATGCTAAACTTTACTGTCTATAGTCTTAGTAATTCAAGGAATAAAACAAAGCAAACTTTTACACATGAAAAAGTAAAGTCAGTTACAACAACTGAAAAGGTTTGAAAATATACAATTTTTAAAAAACAAAATATATTTCTTTAAATATATAGGATTGGATGGTAAGGAAATGAACTTATTGCGTTATTGTGGATTTCTGTGAAGCTCCTTTGCAAGTTTATTTGGAAACTGAGACAAGGATGGTATCTGATAAATGTGATCACTTTTATCTATTGTAATGAATTATACACACACACACACACACACATATTCTAAGCCATTTCAAGTTGTATGGTTACAATAGCATCTAATCATTCATAATAATAACAATAATAAATAAATTATTCTTTGAATAAGAGTCCCCTTTCTGAAGCATACAGTTACTACTAACTTAATAAATGGTTGTTTTATGACCATTCACAGTTATGACAGCTACCAAATGGGTGCTTCATAACTTTTTAAAACACACCTGGCCATCATGGTTGCTTCACCCACCTTCCCTCATCACATGATTGTATGTTTGGTAGTTCAGTACATGACATGATTCAGTATGTTTTTTCTGGCATGTTTTGCTGCTCTCCAGCAAAAAAACTGCATTCAGATGAATGGTTTTTACTTAAAAACTGGTATTTTTTAATGACTACTATGAAAAAGATCAGACAATTACTTCCAGTCACATGGATGTCTTGACTTACAACCATAATTCCAGGCTCAATTACAATCATAAGTCAAGGACTACCCGTACATCCTTCTTGATAGTAAAATAACCCAATATCAGATAAAAGAAGGTTAATCTTGAATTCATTATATGGAGCTAATTCATTACCTTTCAGATGCTGGGTCTGTGATAGCCTGTATAGATAGCAAAGACAGTAGTACTTTTGATTTTTTTAAAAAAAAAATAGTTTGGAAAAGTTCCAATTTAAAAATGCAAGACTGCTAATGGGGAATAACAATGTCAGGATAGTAATTTTACAAAAACAATCAGAATTGTAATATGCAAAGGGATACCATCTGCTTGTAGGAATAGAATGCCAGCGGGAAAGGATAGGAAGCTAAATAAATAAATAAATAAATAACATCCAGAATAAGCCCAGGACAGCAATTATCTGCCAGATCAGCAAAGCAGCTAAGAATTAATAGCCTGCTAATCAAGGAGCTGGTATTCAAGGAGCTAGTTAAGTGTCCTAAATTCCTTATCTACATCTAATAAATCTGCAGTTTTAAAACAACTTTGGAGAGTTAAATAGAGTCTGAGGATTGTAAAGAAACTGCCTGGCAAGAATATCTATGAAGATTCTCAATCATCCAGGTCATGATTGTCTCAAAGGTGCTTTTTCAAAACTGGACTGCCCCCTCCCCCCCCCCACTTCTCATCTAAGAAACTTCTTAGTTCTGACTGAATGTTTAGTCAGAACTGAATAAGCTTCTTGAATGACAGTCAAAAGGAAAAAACTAAGTCCAGTTGCTCTTTGAAAAAGCACCTTTGCCTGGCAAGAAGATGAAACACTAAATAATAACATAGAAGATTCTAATTTAAATCAGTAATCCTGTACAAATCCATTTGGTAAACCTCATGAATTCAATTTCTTTAGAAGTTAGAAATGCATGGAGTAAAATAGACAAATCTCGCATTCTCCATTGGTTTTGAACTTCAATTGACTGAAGTGGATTAGACACAGTGGATGTTGTAGTTCAAAGCCTCTGGAAGACGACAAGATGTTTATTCTGGCAAATATTATTACTGCCTGAAAGGGTTTTTAATATAGTTCAAGATGAAAATTGTCAGGAAAGCAATTCATTTCAACTCTTCACAAAAGACTGGTGTTTCTCAAACTTGGCAACTTTAAGATATGTGGATTTGTAATCCCAGAATTTTCCAGTCTAGAGAATTAGCAATTCTTAGAGTTATCAAGTTTGAACAGAACAGATATATATATAATATTACGTTATGTACCAAATGTGGCATAGAGTATTTATTTGATCAACATATAAGCCACTTGCAAAGAAAACAAAGAAATGGAGAACAGATTACAAACTTTAAAACAAATTAAGAAAAAAACGCAGGAATCAATAACAAACACAATACAGCATTCCACAATCATGGAAGAAAATATATTAAATGTTAAAATATTACATTATCCAATAAAGATACAGTCATTTAAAAAGCAATGCTGTATCTAGAGTTAGCATATCTGAGCTGTAAATGGACGTTGGTCTTACCTGATACGTCCGTTCTCGCAAGTTGTGGGGACGGCTGTCAGGATGGGGTGTGACTGGCTCTCTGGCAACCTGGCCGGGTCGACAAATTTGCATGGCTCCGCCCTCCATGCCCAGTGTTTCGGCGAGGGCGTAGTCGTCGACAGACGTGTCTTCCTACAACGATAGAGAATTAGTAAGAACCCCCCCCCTTTCCTGAGAACCCAGGAACCCATCGACGGGTGGGGCTGACAGCCGTCCCCACAACTTGCGAGAACGGACGTATCAGGTAAGACCAACGTCCATTCTCCGCATAGTGGGGACGGCTGTCAGGATGGGGACATACCAAAGCTGATGTCCACCAGGGAGGGATAAACAAGCAAACCTGTCAGGAACGGTGCACCGCCTGCAGAACCCGA
This sequence comes from Coluber constrictor foxii, assembly GCA_038048745.1. Taxonomy (NCBI): domain Eukaryota; kingdom Metazoa; phylum Chordata; class Lepidosauria; order Squamata; family Colubridae; genus Coluber; species Coluber constrictor. The sequence continues at coordinate 131,640,567 of CM075961.1, forward strand.
CGGCCAAAAGCCGCATCCGCGGAGGCGAATGAATCCACTCGGTAATGACGAATGAACGGCGTGATGGTCGTCCACGTTGCCGCCCGACAGACCTCTTCAAGAGGCGCTCTGGTAGCCCAAGCCGCGGAAGTAGCAGCGCTTCGTGTCGAATGAGCCGTAATCCTGGCAGGGACCGGAAGATGCTGGCGTTGGTAGGCCGTAGCAATGGCCGCTCTGATCCAACGACCTAAAGTAGGTCCTGTGACCCGCATCCCAATGCAATCCACTTGAAACGCCACAAAGAAGGCCTCTGTCTTTCGGAAAGGCGCTGTGCGAGCAATATAAACCTTAATTGCTCGACGGACATCTAAGGTGTGCCACAATCGCTCCAACCGGTGCACGGGACGCGGACAAAAATTAGGTAAGACCAATTCTTGAGCCCTGTGGAACAAGGTGTTGACTTTAGGCACGAAAACCGGATCCAAGCGCAGAACGACTCTGTCCTTATGGATGATGCAAAGATCTGACCGAACCGAAAGGGCAGACAGTTCCGAAATACGCCGGGCCGACGTAATCGCGATCAAAAAGGCTACTTTAAATGAAAGAAACCGGAGAGACACCTGACGAAGAGGTTCGAACAGAGAGTCCATAAGGGCCCGTAAAACAGTATTAAGGTTCCAAGAAGGGAAACGGTGCACCACCGGAGGCCTCAGAGAAGAAGCCCCTCTTAGAAAGGTCCTAATAAATGGGTGCCGGGACAAGGGCCCTTCAGGACCCCCCGGTAGAATGGTAGAAAGAGCTGCCACTTGCCGTCGCAGTGTGTTAGGCGCCAACCCTGACGAAAAACCGACCTCGAGGAAAGCAAGAACGTCCAATACTGAAGCCGAAAGAGGATCCAATGACGAGCGAGAGCACCAAGCCAGGAAGGCCGCCCAAGTGGCCTGGTAAATCCGTTTAGTAGAACCTCGCCTGGCGGCTAACATAATATCAACCACGGGAGCCGGAACTCTGGAATTTACAAGGAGGCGCCGCTCAATCTCCAGACGGTCAATCGGAGACTCCCCGGATCCGGGTGCCGCAGGTGCCCCTGAAACAGATCGAGTTGAGACAAGGGAATCGTCCAGTGAGGAGCCACCGACAGAAGTTGAAGGTCGGCGTACCACGGTTGCCGGGGCCAGAGAGGAGCGACGAAAATCAACTCCGCCCTCTCCTCGACCAGCTTCCGAATGCACTTGGCTATCACAGGTAGTGGAGGAAAGGCGTAGAGGAGGCCGGGAGGCCACGGGCTCCGAAGGGCATTCGTTGCTTCTGCCCGATGATCCGGATACCGGGAAAAGAACCTGGGAACTCTGTGGTTGGAGGAGGAAGCGAACAAATCGACGACAGGTATCCCAAAATGGTCCGTTATCTGTTGGAAAAGAGACTGGGGGAGGGACCATTCTCCGTGGTCCAGAACCTGCCGGCTCAGGGCATCTGCTTGGACATTGAGATTCCCGGAGATGTAGTCCGCCGCAAGGGACCGCAGATGTCTCTCGGCCCACGATCCGAGGCGCAGGGTCTCCAAAAGCAGCAGTTCGGAATGAGTCCCGCCCTGGCGATTGATATGCGCCTTGGTGGAAATGTTGTCCGTCAAGATTAGAACATCCTTGCCCTCTAGGAACTCCCGGAACTGGAGAAGGGCCAGCCGGGCTGCACGCAATTCGAGGAAGTTGATAGTCCTGCGGCTTTCTTGGGGGGACCAATGGCCCTGAGTCACGTGATGGCGAAAATGGGCCCCCCAACCCTGCAGACTGGCATCCGTCACTACCGTGAGACGAGCAGGCTCCCGGAAACACGAGCCCTGCTCCAGGGCCCGCGACCTCCACCAATGGAGAGATGACCTGACCAAAGGCGGAAGACGAAGGCGGGTTAGCAAAGAAGCCTGTCCCGACCGCTGAAGAGGAAGCAACAACCACTGGAGCCGTCTACTATGCAATCGAGCCCAGGGAATAATACCATACGTGGAAACCATTTTACCCAACAAACAGGATAACTTAAGAGTCGAAACCGCGGACTCCGCAAGACACTGGGACACAAGAGACCTAAGACTAGCCTGGCGCTCGGGGGACAAGAAAACCTCCAACGACCTGGTCTCAATCCGCGCCCCCAAGTGAATCAAACTGTGCTCTGGAACTAAATGACTCTTAGAAAAATTTACGGAAAAACCATGAGCCTGAAGAACCGAAAGGACAGTGACCAAATCGGAGCGAGCAGCCTGCGCCGAAGCCGACATAACCAAAAGGTCGTCTAAATAGAACTGGAGGCGTATACCCAAGGAATGAATGTGCCCTACCAAGGCCGCCATGATCTTGGTAAAGACCCTGGGAGCCGAGGAGAGGCCAAAGGGGAGGGCACGATACTGGTAATGCTCCCCCAAATAACAAAACTGAAGGAACTTCCTATGCTGACGAGCTATCGGGACGTGCAGATAAGCCTCAGTAAGATCCACTGAGGCCAAAAAATCTCCCTGTCTGATGCACAGCAAGATGGAAGACAAGGAGTGCATCTTGAACCGGCGGTAAGTGATGTACCGGTTCAAAGCCTTTAAGTCCAAGATAGGGCGCCAACCCCCGGAACTCTTCTTAACAATAAACAACCGAGAGTAAAAACCTAAACCTCTCTCGTCCAGGGGAACCTTCTGAACCGCCCTAATCTCTAACAGATGAGCAATGGAAGCCGAGACCAACTCTCTCTTGGCGCTATCTCGCGAAATAGGACAAGGAGTAAACATTTGAGGAGGTAAGGAAGAAAACTCTAAAAACAACCCTGACCTAATGGTGGAAAGCACCCACCTATCCGAAGTAGAAAGCTCCCATTGGTGGTAGAAAAGATCTAACCGACCCCCAATGGGAGCCTGAGAGACTGCACTAACGGGGTCTGCGCTGGAAACGCCCCCGCCCCCCTCGAAAGGGCCTTTTTGACTGGAACCTGCTCCCCTGGCGAACCTGGGAATCCTGAGCCAGAGGTCTGAAGGGGCCCGGTCTGTGAGAACGTTGCTGGTAACTACCAGGCTCGGAGGCACGAAAGGACTGGAACCGGGAACCAGAAGAGAAACGGGAATCCAATCTCCGGGAAACAGACGGTAGAATCTTACGTCGGTCCCTAGTTTCGACCAGAAGAGGATCAAGAGCAGGCCCAAAAAGACGACCCGGAGCATAAGGAGTCGATGCCAACTGCCATTTACTCTTCAAGTCTGCATTCCAATTCCTGAGCCACAGCAATCTACGTGACGTAACTGCAGACCCCAGAGCTCTAGCCGCAAACCGGGAAGCGTTGAGGGTGGCGTCCGCCGAATACTCCAGCGCCGCTGAGATCTTATTCAAATCTTGACGGGAGCGAACATCGGAAGCGGGAAGGCGGTCCTGGAGCTGCTTGATCCAGAGAAGGGCTGCTCTATTGAAAAAAGAAGCCGAGGTCGAAGCCCGGACCGACCAAGCAGCCGCTTGGTGACCCTTGATGAGAGTCCTCTCTGCCCGACGATCCTCGGGCCGAAGAGAGTCTTCGGCAGGCCCCGCTGGATGAGCCGAATTGCAAAGAGCCACGATTGGCGGGTCTACCACAGGCGGAGACAAGGCATCAGCCAAAGCCGGAGCTGAATTGTATAATCGCTTGTCTAGACCGTTGGGTCCTGGTCCAGATCCAGGAGCAGCCCACTGGTGAGACAAGACATCTAGAAACAGTTTGGGAGCCGGAATCGTCTCGGGATTAATTGTTGGTTCGGCAAACATGGCTGAAGCAGGATCAGCCGCTTCAGAAGAAGAAGAAACAGGAGGAACGACTCCCAAACGAGTAGTCGCAATCGCTTTATGGAGAAGAGAACGAAAAAGCTGAGGGCGGAAAAGACCAATAAAGGGAGCCTGATCAGGTACCGGACCCTCATCATCCGACAAGGCCGAATCCAAAATCTCTCCTGGTTCGGAACCCGAAGCTTGTTCCAAATGATCAGATGGGTCACCCACCTCCTGATCAGACAAAGAACCGTCCACAGACCCCTCTCCGGTTTGCAGGGGCGCAGAAGAGAGAGGAGGAGCACTGGGTTGTTGTGACATCTGGGAAAACTGAGGCCAGTTTCCCTGCTGGAAAAATTGAGAAAGGCCCTGTCGAAAGGCCCTGGCCAACATCCCCTCAAAAGCCTCTGGCGTGTGCGCAGCGTCCATTGGAGCAGAAGGCAGGAGTGGAGGCGTAACCTGATTAGCCGGAAGCACAGGAGCCCCAGAAGGATTTGACTGAAATAAAGGCTCCGTGCCTGGCACCGGATTAGGCCCGTCTTGAATGGAAACATCAGGCGAAAGCTCCCTGATGGAACTCCCAGCTACAGATGGAGCAGGGGACCTGGACCTGCCTGCCATGGAGGGGGCTGGTAGAGAAACCTCCTGGGCCGCCTTAGCCTGGGCCCTCTCAAACACCTTTTCAAACGCGTTATGGCGGCGTTGCTCGTCTTTAGAGGGGCGGGAGCCCCCGCCCTCCTTAGGCCTTCCTCTTTTGGAACGTTTAGGAAGAGGGGCGCTAGTCGATGTCCCCTCCAAAGGATCCTCCTGAGCGGACCTCTTATGGCCTGCTGCCTGCCTAGACCGCTGGGTGGTAACTGCAGGATCCGCCATTTTGATAGAAGGACGGCCTGTACAAAGGGAAGGAAAAATGGCGGCCACTGAAATTTGGCGCGCAAACGCGACCTTCCCGCCATCTGGGCCGCCAGCCATTATAAAGGCGAGCCGCCGAAAAACTAGTACTTTCCCATAACTAGCGACCGCTGCCTCAGAGGGAATGGTAGGGGAAAAATCGCCACCCCCCAACAGCCCCGCCGCCAGCCAAAAGGCAGAAAAGCGGCTCGGAGAAGAGAGTGCCCGCCATTTTGAAAGGAGCCAGCCGCCGCCGGAAAATCAGGTGAGGCATCTGTTGCGCTTATCGCCGCCAGCCTAAGGGCTGTTAATGCGGCCCGGCAGAAATCGTACAGAAAGGAGGGACGGGCAACGAGGGGAAGGGAGAATGGAGGGGGGGAGGGGGGGAGGAGGGGGGCAAGGAGACGACATTCCCCCCCCCCAGTACGAAACGGACTTACAGCGTTTCCAATGAAGGGCGGCAAAGAAGCTTCAATCACCCCCTAGGGAGCCAGCGACCAGTGGCTTGAAAAAGAGGCTTCCCTAATAATTGACTCTTCTCCCTCAGATCCACACCGAGCTGCCCGGTCAAGGCCGGTTAAAGCAGCGATTGCCCAGAAAAACAGCGAAAGGCAAACTAAGTCACAGCTATCCACAGCGAGACAAAAAAAGGATAGAGAGCTGAAGAAGACACGTCTGGCCAGCCGAGGCCGAGTCGAAACACTGGACATGGAGGGCGGAGCCATGCAAATTTGTCGACCCGGCCAGGTTGCCAGAGAGCCAGTCACACCCCATCCTGACAGCCGTCCCCACTATGCGGAGAACCTCCGGATGACTACTTGAGGATAATATAAAGATAGAGCAGAGTCTAAACATTTACTTCTTTCTAATGTGGTCTGGATTTTGCAGCCTAGTTATAACCCTACTTAAGGACTGATTCTCAGACAGATTAAGATTCAAGCAACTGTTTTATAAACAACCCTCAGCCATAGATTCCAACTTTATCAGAAGAGAGACAGATCTCCAATGCTACATTTCCATTCTAACATACATGGTTTAAAGCTGAAAATAGTGCAAATGCTAAAGTTGTTGCACTGTATTATCATTGCTGAATAAATCTTCCTTAAAAGGAACCTTGTGAGATTTGTCCTTGAGGAACATCACTTTCAGTTCACACAGTGCCCTAAGGTTTGACACTTGAGTAGAATTTTATCAACCCCAAATGCCCTTTGTGGCTTGACAAATCAAGATTAAATTAAAACAGGAAACTGGCAATGCCATAAAATAAAGCCACAGGCTCAAGCATAAATCTATTTTTTCCAGCAATACCTCTGGATGTAGTCTTGCAAAGCTCCAGAGGTAATCTTAGTAAATAAAATGGTGAGTTATTGCTTTAATTGAAAGCCTGCCCAGAAAATAGCCAAGTATACTGAGGAGCTGGAGCATTCTGGAAAGCCAAAAAGGTTGGTGGGTAGCAGCCTAACTAGTTTACCTTCTGGCTTTTGAGAGTATGTGGCTGCCGTGGCAAACATTTTGTTCACATGCCCATAAAATCCTTTTCAGTGGCCTAAAAGTTCCTGTTATCTAATCAATCTGTGGCTGCAAATTCCACCTTTATAGCTGTAGTAAAGAAACAGAAATGAAATTTGGCCTGAACAAATATGCTATCTTGGCAATTAAAGGAAGCAAGATTATAAGAGAAAACAGACTCCCAATAATGAATAGAAATCCCTTCAGTTAGATGAAGAACAATACTTATAATTAACAATATTTAGAATTAATGGAAATTTTTGATTTATTGCATAATCAAGATGGAGGGAGTGTCCATCCCCAAAGTTGTATACCTTTCTTAGATCCCCATATCAAAAGTGAGCCGAGAACCACTCTAGGACCAATCTGTTTGCGAGTTTGTGGGCAGGTGTGTTTGTGGTGTAGTGGTTAAGGCATCAGGGCAGAAACCAAAGAGAATCTAAATTTTTAGGCATCCAGCCAACTGGGTGACCTTGCACCAGTCTTTTTCTCTCAATCCTAGGAAGGTGAGGTTGATGCTTTAAGGACTTTATTAAGATGGCAATCTCATCAATTGGAAGTCATCCCAATTGGGTTTCAATTCCGCCAAACCTCAGCCTTCTTACAATGGTTCAGCAGAACCCCGAAACTATTTGATTCAGGTTCAAAACAAAATGTGTTTTCTACTTCGAGGGTATTCTATCTCTTTAAATGCTATTGTATTGCTCAATGAAGAAAATAGCAGGGGGAATGTCTTGATGGATAGGAACATGTTAAAAATGGCATGCCTGCATCTGCTTTAGTTGTTTTTATCAGTGGTTACATCCTGACACACATTAACAAATAATGGATGAAGCTTAACAAGAATCCAAGTAGAAAACAAGAAAAAGTGTTTGTTTGAGTTTACTGTTTAGCAAGCAGTTAAGGAGCTGATCTATGCTTGGTGAACAATGGCAGTGCACTGAGCATGCAATTCCCACTCAATTTTCTGTTATGATACCATAAAGCTGAGTTACTGGTCAGCTGTGTCCAACAGAGCAATGTTTTCAAAATTATTAGTATAGATTTTTTTTTAAGGAAGAGAAAGAAAGACTATGGGCTGCTAACTAGAGATTTTCACTATAAAATTCTTTCCACGGGAAAATGTCACTGAGAAAGGAGCTGACACAAAGCAATATTTCTCCAGCGAGTTCATGCCCTTCTTTGAACTTCAGAAGAAAAATAAAAAGAATGCAGGTCTGAGCTGTGCCTCTCCTTCCATTAAAAGAAAGGGAGAAGATATTTCTTCTTCAAGGCACATAGCAGTCAACCTTTGTGTAGCTGCAGGATATCATTTCTTTTATGATTTCACACACACACACACACACACACACACACACACACACGGGGCTGTAGGGTGCAGGTATGGCTATAATGATGTCATTAGAGAGGGTGGGACCAGGAATTTCAATCCCACCTTTTTCCCCCTTTAATTTTCATTTTATTTTTTTCAGTAGAACTTCTTTTGAGATACATTGAATTTATTAGAAATCTAACCAGCCCTCGTTCACTCCCATTACATTTGGGGGCGGGAAGGAGCAGTCATGATTCTATAAGAAGGTACTAAAGAGTTTATAGTGTTGACCAGAGATTACCTGTATCAGTTTTAGATTATGGCAATATTCTCAAAAGATGAACAATGTTTCTTTCAGAATATTTCTTTTTCTGTGTGTCTTCAGTGCTGACTCCGGCAACTGCATGGACAAGATACTGCAGTGTTCTTGGCAAGAATCTGGAAGTCCTTTTCCCAGGCTGAGAGAAAGTGAGCAGCCCAAGGTCACCCAGTTAATGGCCTCCAACAATGTGCAAATGCTTATTTTTTCTTAAAAGTGTCCTTTTTTCACATACTTCAGGATACAAATCCATTCAGAATAGCCAACAAGGAGTTATAAAATCTTATTAACAGTATGTTTGTGTATATGTCTATGTATATCTCTGTGTATTTGTGTATGTATATGTGTACATACTTACAGTACATATGAATATGCAAGCCAGTCTGTTATTTAGTGGCTGAAGTCCTGCTTTAGGCATAAAGCCAGCTGGATGATGAGATTATATTGCAGCAAATTACACTGCATAAATCACATTCTCAGCCTGAGAGAAATGTAGAAATATTTCTTTCTTTCTTTCTTTCTTTCTTTCTTTCTTTCTTTCTTTCTTTCTTTCTTTCTTTCTTTCTTTCTTTCTTGCTTGCTTGCTTGCTTGCTTGCCTGCCTGCCTGCCTGCCTGCCTGCCTGCCTGCCTGCCTGCCTGCCTGCCTTCTGTATCTATCTATCTATCTATCTATCTATCTATCTATCTATCTATCTATCTATCTATCTATCTATCTATCTATCTATCTATCTATCTATCTATCTATCATCTGTCGGTCTACTTATTAATTTGTATTCTGCCTTTATTATATTTGCAAATAAGTCCAATCAGCAAATATATCCCACACATCTGTTTTCCCCACAACAATAAGATGAGTTGAAATGAAAGACAGTGACTGGACCCTGGTGACCCAAGTGGCTTTCATGGCTAAGGCAGGACTAGAACTCACTGAGGAGCACCAGGATGTTGCTGAGAGCTTTGAACCAGGAGTGGAGGGGCCAAGTGTATCGGAAAGGCCATTGGAGGAGGACCGCATCAACATCCAGAAACAGGTGAGGTGCAGCTGCAGCTGGAGAGCTCAGACACCTCATTGGACATGCAAGGCAGAGTAGGCATGCAGTTGTAACTGGTCAGCAGGAATGAGGAGGAAGTGCTTCTACCACCAGATCTGCAAATGCACAGGCTGAGAGGAGGTAGGAGCAAAGGAGATTGGCAAGGCTACTCATTAGGACACAGCCTCATCCCTCCTGATGACCTAAACAGGCAAGCGCCTATTTAATTGGATGAGTGGAGTTGGGGTATTGGAAACAACCAACCATTCTCGTGCCATGAGAATTCTTCATCTCTGTGATCATGGCTTTTTCACTCTGGACTGTTCTGTGTTTGGACTTTGAACCTATGGATTTTTGGATTCAGACTTTGGACTGAACTTGAATTGCAGACTTCTGGACTTTTGCCTTTTGGTTCTGACTGGTATCCTTGTAGCTAGAGTGAGATTTGCTGGACTCAATAGGACCTTGTTGTAAGTGTGAGTGGGAATCTGGGGAATCAACATTAAGGACTTGGATTAGCCATAAAGTCCTTAAAACTTCTTTGCGTGTGGACTAAAACAGAACATAAGTCTTGACATTTGGTTCTGGTCATCAAAAATCCATTAAGAGTTACCAGAAACAATAACATGTAATGGATGTATCAGAAGCTGGCTCAGATGGCGAGGAAATTTTGAGCAGGGCCCAGAGTCTTCTGGAACATGCAGAAGACTCTCAACCAGGTGGGGCTTGGCAAGGGGAGAAGGAGAGGCCAGAAATCTCAGAAAGGCTGGAGTGGCTGGACAAGTATCTGGCTGAAAGGATAGAGACTCAGCTGTAGCCAGGAACCAGGAAGATCAGCCAGAAGCAGAAGGCAGAGAAGGGTTGCAACTGCAGCCAGCCTGTGGTATGAGGAATAACTGCCTCCTCCCCTGGATCCCAAGCAGGGCCAAGAGCAGGGAGGCACAATAGAGGTCAGTGATGCTACTCGCAAGGAGGCAGCCAAATTCTTCCTGATAAGCTGCACCAGCCAGCAGCTATTTAAAACAATGCTTGAAACAACTCATATATATCTTGCCATGAGTCTGATATGCCTTTGTGACTTTCATCTTTGGACTTAATTATTGACCCTGAAACAGGACCTTAAACTTTGTTTGTCAGACCTTGGATTTTGATTTTGATTACTTTAAATCTAGAAAACTAGAACTACAGTTGATTGAAGGTGTCTATAATAACTGAATTTTTCAATCTGATTTTGCTGTACTTTTTCTCCTTCTTATACCAATGTGAAATATGCAGGTGTCCATCTGAGTCATCTCTACGACTTAAAAAAATGTTACATCCCTTTTTGCCTAGGATCTGTTGAGGTCATTTTACTCAGTTTCTATATCAGTGCAAAGAAAGGAGACTTTATAAAACTACATACAAAGGATTGCAAAGCTTTCATATATTTCTTTTTCAATAAAATCAATGTATCTTGACAATTTATTTGTTTCATGCTCATTTAATTATAGTTTAATAGTATATAAACTGAAAAAGTTAACAATATTTCTCTTTCCTGACTTAGATTGTCCAGGAACAGGTTCAGGTTTTTTTTTTAAAAAAATCCTCCTTAGAAAATATACGTCATGATCAATTACTTTTTAATGTGATACTTTAATAAACTATCAAAGTGAGAAAGGATTAGTAGAAAATTATATTCTACATTATCTCGGTGTTTTTCAAACTTAGTAACTTTAAGATATGTGGATGTCCAGAATTCCCCAGCTAACATACTATATTAGAATAGTATGAATATATTCATACTATATTCAAACTGTAGAAGTAAAGACATAGAAAGGAACAGCTTCAATAGCCCCAAAGGTGCGTTTCCAAAAAAAGACTCTCTTGATTTTTTTTATTTAAAAACATTTCACTTCTCCTCCAAGAAGCTTCTTCAGTTCTGAAAAGCAAAATATTTTCAAAGAACCCCCCCCCTCCCGCCCCCGAAGAAACTCCAGTTGCCTTTTGGAAAAGCACTTATGGGACAAGCATAATCTGGAAGACTGAGAATCTCCATAAGCAACAGCTTCAGTATTGCTAATAGGACATAGCAACAACACAGCATATATGCTGAAGGAATTGAGAAAAGTTTTGAGGTATGCAAGATGGCTTCTTAATTCTCATGTTCTTTCAAAAGCTGTGTTGAATCTAGAGCAGAAGATTTAATAGCCACTATCCAGATGGAGTAGAGATCAAGCCTGCAGGTAGCAACACTCAGTTCACCAAGAGATTTTATATATTTCCTCAAACTACTTTTGTGACATTCAGCATTTTAGCAGATTTTCCTTCTATCTTCTACCTTCTCCATGTATTCTTTTGCGTAGCAAATACATGGAGCCTTTCACCTATATAAAGACAGATTTCTTTGATGGTGGGGGAAATTTTACTTTTTAACTCTTGTTTTAGCATCTTCTCCAATTTCTTTGGATCTGAACCTTTATTGTCTGTGCAACCTCTTATAAATAAAAGCAGTTTCCATTTGTAGCTTTGGCGACAAAGCTTGTTCCAAAAGCCCACGAGCAATATATCCCTGATATTTCCATTCTTGCTGTCTCCAAGCAATCTGCTGTCTTATGCAGCCACTATATAGACCAGTATGAAGATTTCCAAAGGGTTGTGTGTCCTTTGGTAAAAGCAAACCTGCTCATGGATCAAGTTCCTTTTGAACACAAAACATCAGATTCCTTCTATAGTCTTATCAGTCTTATCTGTAGCAGCAGCAAAGGTGAAAGATGTAAAATATGTTCTTCACACTCCATATATCTGGATTCCTCCTTTTGAATTCATATTGGAAATTCCCCCCAATGAGTTGGCATCTGGAATTGTCCCGCAGTGACTTAGTGGTGATGAGTTGGCAGTGGTGACTCAGTGGTGGGAAGCTGGCAGAAGAGAGCTGGCCGTGCCAAGCTGGCCACACTGACTGGCCCCTTCTTCCTTGAGACATAGACATCTACTATAGAGCAAATGATGAACCATTTGGCCCCATATTACATGACTTAAGAATGGACTTATATCATTTTGCATTATGACATCATACTGTGACTAATGGAAACTACTGTAGTCATATCATTTGCATAATAATGTCATGTTACCCATATAATCATTTTGGCTTAAAATAAATGGCCAGTGCTCTAGTTGGAAAAATGTACCTATTAAGCTGGGCCTTAAAACTACAGGCTTTAGATTTAAGGGACTAATTCAGCCAAAGAAACTCCACTTTTTAACACCACTCATGCTTAGAAAATAGCCCAAGACTTTTAAAAGCAATTTAGTACATTAGTTTATTATATGTGGATAGATATGTAATATCTGTTACTTAGTTATTTGAATTCTTTATCTGCTTCTATTTTTTTCTCAAATAACTATTTTTTCTTATTAGGATTCATCTATCTGAACATTATTGGTTCTGTCTTCTCTTATTTTTGAACAGGATTCCATTTAATTACAGACATTATAAGGAACCCTTCCTATTGGGTTGCTAAAGTCTGCAAAGTATCACAGAGGTTAAAATGGTGGGATAATGATGAACCCAGAACCTAACCAGCTAGATGACCCCAAAATAACCACAAGGAAAATTCAAAAGACATTCTAGAGGAGCAGAAGCATTTTTCCCAATGGAAAAATTAACTTTGGACAATTTACTTGGCAGATTTGACAGAACATTAATGTGTCTCCAACAATTCATTTCACTCTTTTTTCCATTTACCAACACTGTCTTTTTGTCATCTCTTGGAACAAAGACATAAAAACTTATTTCTTGCATTACAAACAAATTTTCCCATAGTGGCCAATCTGCTACTGAAAAGCCAGCAAGCAGAACAGGGTACCTGTCATCTTAAATGGCTGAAATTGCAGGTTTGGGGAAAGCCTTAACCTGCTGGTTTTTTCCTGGAGCTGTTAGAAATACCAAAACTCTGAAAAGAAAGATGTAATTGATTTCCTTTGAGATAGATGTTTATTATCAGTTCCACCACTTCCACTACATAGGTTTTGCGAATGTAGGTTAAGACGTTGAACATGTTTACAAAAATTCAGAATGCAATAATTATGGAAAAGCGCTCTTTGGTGTCATCTACTGGTTGGTTAGATTTTTGCAATCTAGTTAGATTAAGACTAGGGAAACTTGGATTTAAATCCGCACACAACTGTGGAAACTCTTAGAGTGATTTTAGACTAATCCAGTGGTGAAATATAAAATTTGTTACTACTGGTTCTGTGGGCGTGGCTTGGTGGTGGAGTAATGTGGCTGGATAGGCATGATCAACTTTTTTTTTTACTTTTAAAAGCATTTTTTCTACAACCTCTTCAGCCGAAGAGGTTGTAAAAAAATGCTTTTAAAAGGCTCTGACGATCCCAGCTGAGTTGCCTGATTGTCAGAGGCTTTTGTTTTCTTTTAAAAGCATTTTTTTTTACTTTTCAAAGAAAAAAAAAGCCTCTGATGACCAGGCAACTCAGCTGGGATCATCAGAGCCTTTTAAAAGCATTTTTTCTACAAACTCTTCTGCCAAAGAAGTTGTAGAAAAAATGCTTTTAAAAGCTCTGAGCTGAGCCCAGCTGAATTTCGCGATCATCAGAGGCTTTTTTTTTTTACTTTTAAAAACAACTTTTCGGCCGAAGAAAAAATGCTTTTAAAAGTTAAAAAAAAGCCTCTCATGATTGTGTGGCTCAGCTGGGCATGAAGGGTGGGCAGGGATTTTTGCTACCAGTTCTTTGAACCACCTGCCGTCATCGCTACCGGATCAGGTGATCTGGTCCGAACCGGGAGCATTTCATCCCTGGACTAATCAGTATACTCCAAACTAGCTTGCCTCATAGATTGAAGAAAATTTGGAAGAGAAAGTCTCTGGCAAGATGGAATATGAATTGATTTTCTTTCTTCCTCTTCCTGCTCAAAAAGCCTACAGCAACATCATCATTATTTTATTTATTTATTTAAATAGTGCCTCCTGTTTTTACTTGTGTGTACATTCCCAAAACAATCTGACAAAAGTTGAAGCATGTAATTATATATTAAGTATGGAAAAGCCCATTAACATAACAGCTTTGCAGAGTTGACAATTAATTAGATATAGCTGATGATAAAATAGTCTGGGAAATGTCCAGGCAAATAAAATGTCTTCAGTTTTTGCAACCACTGAATTCTGAAATTATGACATGGGTGAGTGAGGGAGCAGAGTCTATAAAGTTCCAATTGATTGATTGATTGATTGATTAATGCCTGTAGAGGCCCATTTCAGAGAAATAACTCTGGGTGGTCAACAGTAATAAAAACAATTAGAAACAATTACAGTATAAAAATAATATGGTGACCAAGAAAAAAATATCATCATAGTTTTTAACATAGCATGAAATGGGGTCCGTCACATACTCAGGGCCTCACAAATGGCTAATAGAGTCAGGATAATTCTATGCCCTAAAGGGAGAATATTCCAGAGGGGAAGGACTACAATAGACAAGGTACATCTTCTGATACCTTCTGATCTCCTCCCTATTGGCTGATGGGGCCTATATCATACCCAACGTAGTGGACTAAATTGTACAGGTAGAAACAACTGGAGAAGCTAGTCCCTCAGGTAACCCACCTGAGGGACTTGAGGCCATGATGGGCAAATTGCACCTTGATTTGTATACAGAAATACACTGGCAACCAATGCAACTTGCACAAAAATAGAGCTATGTGAGTTGAATATGATAGACCCCAGGGAACAGATAAACTCATGAAATGGCTCTCATATTATTAACATCCCACTATTATTGTTTTTTCTGTTGTAGCTCTGTTTTTATATTTTCTAATTCTTTTTAATAATTATTATATAATGGTTTAATTAATGATTTTCTTATTTACCCAGTATTTTTATTGTGTTGTCGTACATAGTCACTTTCTGTGAGATAGGCCACCAGATAAATTTGATAGATAGATGAGAGAGACAGACAGACAGAGAAAGAGAGAGAGAGAGACAGGGGGGGGGGAGAGAGAGAGAGAGATCTGTCAGAGTTTCAAGTAACACCCCCAACAAAAGAAGAATCCGAGGCTTGAAGTTCCTCAAAGTTCCATTTTATTAGAGATGTCATATTGGCACATCTGGGAAAACCGAAATTTGAAAGCTTCTAGGTTCCCCCCCCCAAATGTCAATCACACGGTCCAATCAAAGCACCATCCCAACTGGAGATGCCT